>CALYLW010000010.1:502023-1102023 GCA_944989445.1 Ampullaceana balthica | reverse complement strand
AATAAAAACAAAATAAATTTAGTTTTTACTAACTTACCTTAAAATAATTTACTGAAAACTGAAACGGTAATATAAATTACTACTTGCAAGTTAAACACAATATTTGAACCGCCATGCCTTGTAGGTACTTGTTCGCGCATCATTCTGCGAATGTCGAAATTTCACGCAAAAACTGTCGTGGCGATATTAATAGCAGATATTGTTCAGCCCAGCGGTGATGTGTTTTTGGGTAGTTTTCTTATAAAAGCGTCATATGTGACTAATACCATTTAGTTTTCCAAACAAATGGATACGTTTTGTGAGCTACGCCACTGGAGAGAGGACAAAGTTCCAAATCTTACCCCGGGTTACACACAGAAGTGTGTGCTCGTCGGTATCCACGGGAGGGAATCCGTCACTGTTGACGTATTGTAACACGGGAGTCGTCGGCCCTTGGTCCATACTAGGGCTTGATTAGAGCCAATGACATCATCATCGACATAAACAACCGTAGTTTCGATTCGACAACGCGTCGTTTCTCGTGATAAACTTTGGAAGTGATCGATAACGATCGCCGTGTTGCGACCGTGCACTTCGGGAAATCCCGTTTCAACACACGACTCGAGTGTGTTATAGTCTGTTTGTTATGAGTTCAGATCTGTCAATATGAACCCCTTTCCCAGCCACTCTTTCTACCGACTGTTACATAAATAGAATCAATAATCGAAACGAGACCCCCCCCTTCCCACCCCCTCTCCCTCACATGGACACACAACCAAATACAAAGTTACGCACATTTAACTAAACGGTTAAAAAAACAAAGCTTGTTTTCTTCCGTTCCAAGAATCGTCTGACGTAATCAACAGCATAACAAACGAGTGCAGTTGGATTTCGAGCTTGTTGTCTTAAAGTCAAAGAATATAACTCATATCAAAATTAACGTTTTAAGAGAATTTAACATTGACGGTAGCTTATAACCAAGACGAGTGGCTTTTAAAGCCAGAGATTAAAGAAAAGTTATGGGAAAAGGCTAAAATTTACGAATCTCTGTCCCAAATATCAGTAACAAAAATATCGCAGACATCCAAGAGCTAACACAAAAAGATAAATACAATAAACGGTTACGTTGTAATAAAATATACACATCCTTCAATTCCATTGATAAGTTGTATTTGACCAAGCACAACGGCATGTAATTTCACGTTGAGTTTCGTGGGCGTGTCGCTATCACAAATCTATCTACAAAACTGAAACTAAAACTACAGAGTTTAAAAAAAACAAACAAATAGTATGAAGTCATGTTAATCAATTAAAGTGAAGGTGAATACATTACTGCGAGGCCTGACGTGAAGTTTGTCTCACTTTGCTTTGAGTACTTGCAGGTCATATTTTACCTGGGTAAGTCAATACAGTTAATAAAACATGATAAATTTATCATTCATAGTTTAAATACATATGTTAAAATTACCAGTCAATGTTACTTAGAAAAAAAAATAATTAAAATTAAAAAAAAATATATAAAAAATTTAAAAATACATGCAGTTAAAACAAATAATAATTCCAGTTTGATTACAAGTTCGGAAATATATACAATATTCGCTGCTTGAAATAGGCTTTGTGCTATTAAAGGAAAATCATCACACATGAAAAGGGTGTCCGCAAAATTATTAATTGGAAGATAGAGATCAATATTTGGTACAGGCTTCGAAGATTAGATTGGTAGAGAGAAAAGATCAATTGAAAGTTAATGATAAAGACAAGCAATTTATTTGAAAGGGTTTGAAATTCGGAGACGCAGGTAGGATTGGGCACGACATGGAGATAGAGTGAACGGTGAAATACGGAGAAATAAGGAGAAATACTAACAATGAATTATAGTCTAGGGTAAGATGGCGTGGCCGTTTAGGCAGGTAAAGTTTCCAAAGGATGATGTGCTTCAAAGAGTTAAGGTCTGGCGATTGAGATGTTTGTAAGGAAGAAGGCAGGAGGGTTGTGTTAGAAGGGGTGGTTGCAGCTGATGACGTAACCCGTTGATGCCCTTCTGTTGAGAGAAGGGCATCGAGATAGTAGGATTGATCAATGATTATTTGGAGAATTACAACAAACCCCCCCCCAAAAAAAAACGGAGATTCCCAGTATAACAAGATGAGATGAGTGGATATTCCCGATTATTAAAGGAATACTCAACTATTAAATTTTTTTTTCTCATTGCAGCTCACGCACTCATTTATATCATTCTCTTTGAATGTTTACCCTCCAGTTGTTCCCACATTTTTTTTTGTAATAATAGGGCTCGTCATTTCTAAAAGCGGAAAACGTAATAACTCAATCGGTCATTGGGGCTATTTTTAGTTTCAGGTCAAACTTTTCTGAAATATCCGAATCCGTAGCAACAGAAAAGACAGTGTATTTTGATACACTCATCTGTCAGTCATCTCACTGAAAACGATCTTCAAGGTGCAATTTTTGGTGCAAAAATATTTCCTTACTTAGTTTTTCAGCTGAATAAATTATTGAAACTAAACATTTTTAAAGCTGAGTATAAGGACAATAAGGTGTCGTTCCATGGTCCAGAGATGTGACGTAATCGTAAACACTAGTCACTAGTAGTACTAGTCCTAGTCCTAGAAAACTTATATTTAATATAAATTGTTTTCATTGGCCCTTATAAAAATATAGATCTATGCCTTAGTATTTATTAGTAATAAACTAATACTAAGATTATGACTTTAATTATAATTATATCATTAGTATTAGTAGAAGTATGAATAAATAAAATACGCTGACGAACGAGCAAATGAGCTAGAACTAGTAATTAGTAATCTAGTTAGAGTATAGACCCTGATTCATTTACATAATTCCCACTAGCAAGGACGTTCTATTTCGCATAATATAATTATCACATAAGATAACCGTGTATTTTCATTTAAAATTCTATAAAATAAAGGGTTTGAACAAGTTTTAGTCAATTTCAATGAGCCCATTCCCTGTAATAGTAATGAACAAATATTAACTAGTTGTCCTCTCGGCACCTCCGGCGGTGACCGTATTATAAATGGACTCTATTAATAGACTTCCGGTTAATAATGACAAGCCCTATCTCCCTGATACACTAACAAGAAAACTCTTATCAAGAACTTGCGGGTCAATTTTTCTTTCTTGCATCTGTTTATCGAGGTAGTGAATTATTGGCTTAGTTCTTTTTTTTATAAAACAAATGTGGCACGCGCGCTCGGCTGGCGTACCGATGGTCACGGGTTCGAATCCCTGTGAAGGCAAGGATTTGTTCACGGGGCCTAGGGCGTCCCTGAGTCTACCCAGCTCCGAATGGGTACCTAACAATAATTAGGGAAATAAAGGCGGCTGGGTAATGCGTGGAACCCTTATAGCCGAGGCCTGGGAACGCTGCGTCACTTGCCAACAGACCGGCATGGTCTGTGGACGCATTAATCTTCTGTATAGATAAGACAAGATATTTCTCATGTGACAAAACACGCATCTATTAATTCCAATCATATAATTCAGAGTTAAAATAAATGTTTACTATCGCATTGGTAATTTTGGAGATTTTATGTCCGTACTTAAAGTATAGAAACAATGTTGTTAACAAAAGTTTTAATAGCAACATTCCAACAAATAAAAACATAAAATTATAAATTTAAAACACCCCCCCCAAAAAAAAATAGATAAATAATAATTTTTAAAAAAAAATATTAAAATGATGCTATTATTTGCAATTGGTTTTTTTTAAACTCGATCGAATGAATTACAAAGGGGCCGCCCATAAATGACGATTTTGGCCGATTTTTCACCTCCCTTCTCCCATCGTCACGTGTCGTCACAAAAACTTAGACACCCCCTCCAATATGACGTTACAAAGCTTTGACACCACCCCCTCATAAAAACCATAGTTTCTATTTGAAAATGATCATGTTTCAAATCACTTTTTAAAAATTTAACTATGTATTTAGTGTAAGTCTGCACTCTAATATCGTAACACGCCTGAAGCCACTGTAAACGTCATAAAATAAATTGCAAGCCATCAAATATTTAATTTGAAGTTTTATTTCAAGTTACGCGTTTTGATGTGACGTCACATTTCTTAAATTCCCCCTCCCACTCGTCACACATCGTCCCAAAAGTGTGACACCCCCCCCCCAAAAAAAAACGTAGGTACGTGACGTAATTTAGACACGCCCCCCCCCAAAAAAAAACACAAAAAACCACAACAACAAAACAACCCATTTTCTTCCAGAAAGCTCCATCATTTAAATTTAGCTCTTGGCATGGCTGCGAGCTTTGACTTTGACGTTTTGGAGACGGGAACTCGTGGACACCTAGAGGTAATACCAACGGTCAACCATGGGAGCCTCCCCAACGTTACGGTAAGACTCTTGTCACAACATTAGTTAAGCCTGTGGTATACCATACGCCATTAATTTAAGCCTGTCGTATAGTGTTGTAGCTTTTGCTGTTTAGGCGAGTTTAGCAAAAAAATATGTTCTATCTCTTATTATAAGAGTTAGAGCTAAGGCCTACATATCAAAGACAAACACACACACACACACACCTTATACAAACACGACACACGCTCCATTTAACACGCACAAATACCTCACCACAAAGTGCACACATATGTACAAAGTTAAATATAAGTTGAAGAAAGCATTCTATAAAAATCAAAGTTTTCAGTAAGTGTCGATTTCTGATCAGCTACCAGTGAATATACCACCTGTACTGACTCACCTGCGAGATCTGATCGAGACGTACATAGATGACCCAAGTGAGCTACCTGTTTATGATGACACGAGTGGCTTCGTGTGAGTCTCTACCATCACTTTGTTTGTGTGGTTGTATTTGAATTGGGGGTGGAAATATGTTACCTCTCACCCATATAAAGTTTAATACAGGCAGTGGGGCATTGTGTATGACAGTCTAATACATGACAGTGGGGCATTGTGTATGACAGTTTAATACATGACAGTGGGGCCTTGTGTATGACAGTTTAATACATGACAGTGGGGCATTGTGTATGACAGTTTAATACATGACAGTGGGGCATTGCCCATTACAGTTATTTACATGACAGAGGGACATTTCCTATTTGATAATCGTATCGCGTTAGGCGGTCTTAATACCTCTTATGTTTGGGTCATCTTGGTTTTTTACATCATATGATGGGTGGCATCGACCATACATTCTTCAAAGGACTGTATGCTTAAAATAATTTGCTAGCCAAATTGTCATGGAAAATAAAATTCCATCAATCACGTCGAGGTGGCATATGCATTTCCCAAACTTTGCTCTGTTTTATCTGTCGGCAAATCACTTGAGGTACAAAATCGTTATTTGGGAAAGTAAAACAAAAACATTCTAAATTTATATTTATAACTAGGTAATCACCCGTAAAAAATGACGGAAGTTTTCAAAATAAATACACATCAGATAAAAAAAATAACGTAATACAGAACTTTCATTTATATTATTTATTTTTATTTTATTCATTTATTTCCCTACTAGGTTGTGCTGCGGCGCCGTGGCGCCTGCGGCGCCCACTTTTATTTAGGGCACCGTTTAGGGCGCCTACGGCGCCCACTTTGTTCAAAAGCCCAACTAACTTGTCTTTGTATGATAGATACGTAATATTAAACTTCCTTAAATGTGCACAAAGTATTTTATAATAGGGGTTGTAGGGCGCTGAAGGCGTCCACTTTTTTTGGGCAAAAGCCCAAGTAACTTATCCATGTCTGATAAATACGAAATATTCCTGACATGTACACAAAGTATTTATATAATATTTTTTTACAGTGCTAATCACCACACGATTTTTAAAACTAATTTTAGAAAGCTGTGCACTAAATTACTGCACCAAAAAATAACTCTTTGAGTCAGTCAGCACTGTTTACAACACAAATGCTGACGTCAAAGGTTCGTGCGTTGTTTGGTTAATGTTAAATCTGAAAACCAAAATGATTATGATTTCAAGTCTATATTTTCAATTTTAAAAAAAAGCAGAGTGATGTCCCTTAGCGTTAGGCGTGAGGCAGTCAGCGATAATTGAGCGTAAATATACATATGATGATTGAACAATTTTATGCGGACGTTTGAAACGAGTTATTTTTTGGTGCAGTAATTTGGTGCGTTGCTTTCTAAAATTAGTAGCGTCACGGACAGACAGACGGGACAGACAGACGCGACAGACAGACGCGACATACATTGAAAATTATGTATATTGACTAAAAACTATTATATTTTCACCTCGTATTTTTTACGACCCATTAAAGTCTCCGGTTATATGTGTACGTTTTCAGTACCTTGTACCCTCACAATTGCCCTAAGACTAATTCCGTGGTTTGCAGACTTTTACCAAGAATGTTGACAGAAGACAGACTCTTCCATTTGGAATCGTGTCAACTCCCAACAACAATTCAATTCAGGCGAGATTGCACAACGGGAAAAATAGTGGACTTGGTCGAAGTAAGTCACTCAAATCGACTATGTTAATTAGCTATATCTATTATAATTTACTCGACACTGCATGCTTTATTATAATATAATACCTGTATTACGTTGCTTGGCCATGAACTTTAAAAAATCTAAATATTGAAGGGAATTTGTTTCCTCTTCTTGTTTGGAATCATTTACTAGTTTTTAAATATAAGCTGTGGAGTTTCAATAATGAAAATAGTTATGCAACGGCCACATTCTGTGGGATAGGGGGCACTTATAGAAGAATATTTCTTAATTGCATTAATATGTGAGGCAAAAAATACAAATTCTAGCGAGGCATCAGTTTGCGCCGTGACTTTTCAGAAATACGAACTATTTTTTTTCCACCTGAAGTATACCATATTGACTTAACTAAGTAATTCACATATTGGAACATTTGTGCATTTACCCTTCAATGTTCCCTTTAAGCTGCGCGGCCGCGCAGATATCTGACTACCGCCACGCAGCAGTTTTGGATTACCGCGCATCAAAATTTGTAAATTATAACATAAAAAAAAATGGATGCTGTTCAACTTTGAACACGGTCCAACGAACCTTAGAGGCAACATTGGGACTACCCTTATATCGTCTCAAGAGATAATGATGTATAATGAATGCAGACTTTTAGAACCGTCCATGATGTGGATAATCAACTTTCACTATTGTTGCAGGGGAGGCTGTCGTCAAAAGCTGAGGTTTCAAGTCCAGCAGATATTTTTCAGGCTCCGGGTAAATTATGATCTCTTATAGTAGCACCCCGACCCAATCCTAATCTATTCCTGCACCCCACACACGAGCATAACAATCACGGATTGTGTGTTCACTTAAGTTCAAAAATCATACACTTTCGTGTTATTTTAAAATGGGGGCATATATCGATTGGCAACGCACAGACACATACCCACATAACAAATTGCACAAAGGACGCCTTATCTTATCTGTTACAGACGCTCCTTCTATACAGAAGATTCTTGCGTCCTACGCTTATCTAAAGGACGTCTAGTTATTCTTGGCTCCGTACAGTGCCCTTTGGTGAAGAAATGTATTTAACATCAGTCGAGTGAGCACGTACGCTCAATTCCTGAGTTTAATTTTGTCACGCGGCATATAGTGCGACATGCTTGAAAAAGGAATTAAAAAAAAACACGTAAAAAACAAAGTTTTTGAATATAAATCCTTTATATACGAAACATACTAAAAGAATGTTCATATAATACGCAGCGCAAGACAATCGTAAAATCTAAAATTTTAGTTATTTCTCAAATATATAAAGGATTTATAGTAAAAAAAAACTGCTACAGTCTGCAAGTTAAATTTCAGCTCGATTTGATCACGGGAAAAGGGTTATAAAACATTTTTAATTTAATACACACCGCGAGACAGACTAGCATTTACTGGCATTTACATTTACATATCGAGAATATATTTTTAAAAAGGATCGTCAATATAATATGCACTGCACTGTGCGACAAGAAAGTATTAAAAAGGTTGTTCAATATAATACGCACAGCGACACTCTAGCACATAAATTATCATGCTACATAGAGATAAATAGAGATAATCTAAAAAATTCATTAATTTAATTACAGTACATTTCGATCAATCTGAAATTTTGATAGATCATTTTTATCGTCGGCACGAGTATGCCTGCAAAAGTTCAGTTCGCTAGCATACGGGGAAGTGGGTTAAATCAATCCAAAGTTTTTTTTGGCAAATAAACAATCAAGTCATCAAGCAGACGCCACGAGTTAATAGAAAGGATTTAAAAATACTTTTCACGTAAGACTTTTTTAACTCCTTGCTTCATTTTACTGTTTTCCATAAAAGGTTGTCTATGTATGTGAGTGGTAATTTATTAGTTTAAAGGTACAAGTGAAGAGGGAAAATGATCGCTTAGGGTGAATTAAATTGGGAAGGGAAAATAATAATCTGACATATTTTTTTTATAACCCTGATTTTTACGAAGTTATTTCTATATCAATATTAGGTGGGTCCAGCAATTATTTGATATAATTTTTTCGTTTCAGACACAAAGTATTTATCTACACCTCCGGGTTTTGAAAGAGGCCTGACATTTCATGATGACGTGGCCAAGGAAGATGACCAAAGGATCATTGGAATATCAGATCTCTCAAACCTATCGCGGGGCTTAGAACAATTTGACATACAGCAAACATGCTACTCCACCTGTGAATTCAAGGCTCGGGACAGAGTGGCAAATCCAGTAGGTTGACGTACCATGCAAATTGAACTCACTGATAATATCAGAGCAAGGCTTTGCACATTTTAGAACAGGGAGAGATTTGTAAATCATTTGTTTATATCTCGAAGTTGTGGATACTTCGTTTTTTATCAACTTGTAGATTGTAAACATTAGGGGCCGTCCATAAATGACGTCACGCGATTTTTTCCGATTTTTTACCCCCTCCCTCCCCCTCGTCACGCGTCGTCACAAAAACTTAGACCCCCCCCCCTTTCTAAAAATACGTCACAAATCTTTTACCCCCCCCCCTAAAAAAAACACAGACTTTATTTTCTATTTGAAAAGTAGTATGTTTCAAATCACTTTTATTGTCATTTAAGTATTTATTATTTATTTAGTGAAGATCTACATTGTAATATGGTAACACGCGTGAAGCATTTTTTAAAAACGTTTAACCGGCCTTCAGAAAACGAACTGTGTTACATCCTTAGCTTATATTTTATTTTAATGCATACAAATTAAACATTGACTATTAATCATCACAACGGTTAACGTCTTTGTTTAGAAATTTATTTTTTTTTAAAATAACATTTTAAAAATGTATTTTAAAAAAATCCCTCAATTGACTGACGGGCATCCCGTAAGAAAGAGGTCGGCGAACAGGGGTAAATAACCTCATTTGGGGTCAAAAAGGGAATTCTTGGGGGTAATGCAGACTCATTTGGGACATATAACATCCACTACAATCCACTAGATATATTAAAATACGTCATGTGTACGTGTACGCTTGGAAAATATGCCCATTATTGAACCGGTTCCTTCCAGAAAATGCATTTTTTAGAAATTTGACAACTATGTAGATTTCTTACCTACGTACTATACGAACACACCTAAATCTACCCTACTTTCATTTATATTGACACGAGTGACAATAATCTTAATCCACATGACTTGTCTGTATCACGTATCCTTTCTGAGATATTTAAAATTAATGCCTTAAAAACTGAGCTAAGAAGAAAAGTTGTTTTGTGCTCCTCTCGAATTGCAATGTCAAGAATTTGATGCATTCAATAAAGTTAATGAATACTTGACTAATTTTAAAAATGGGCTCATTTACCATTATATCTAGAACAGTGCTTCTCAAACATTTTAGTATGGCGGACCGGAAGGAATTTTTTCCATTTCACCAGGCACTGGTGCACTATTTTCCCTACACTGACAATTTTTTCTGTCCTTTTTTTGTCTGCGGACCGGAAGTGGCTGGCCCACGGACCGGCACCGGTCGGCGGACCACCACTTTGAGAAGCACTGATCTAGAAGACTAGAATGGCCAGGGGCGTTTGACCAAAAACCCTCGAACAATTATATCAAACTTAAAACGTTTTAAATTCTATCAAATAGATTCCCTCCCCCTCCCTCCCCTTTTAAAGAAAAAGGATATTCCGTGTCGTTTTGACTTAAAATATCTACACATAATCCTATTCAGATCATTTTTAGACACTTGTCACGCTTGTAAAACTCACCAGTAGCATTTTCGGGAGGGGGGGGGCTAATGACGCTCCCCCAAATCCCCGAGTCATGTGAGCAAGACCTAGAGTCTGAGGGTTGGGGGTTGAGGGGGTAACGCACACATAAACTTGTATATTTTTGGGTAACAGGCAAAAAATTTGGACGACTCCTGCTATGATAGAACCAAACAGAGCTGCGGTTACATCAAAAAATGCTTTGATGTCAACATCAAACGACGCAGTGTAACAATTTCATATGCAATCTTGTGGATTCTCAAACTTAAGGATTATAATTAGATTTAATTTTCGTGTCTTGATAGCTTACGCCAACCAGCGTCTGATGGCCTAGCGACCGGCACATTAAGAAGCACTGATTTTAAAAAAAAAGTCATTAAATAAATTGTCAGGGACAAACTATTTCAGTGGAAGTTTTATTTAAAGTCACCCTTATGATGTGACGTCACATTTCTTCAACCCCCCTCCCTCCCCCTGGTCACGCATCGTCATAAAAGTGTGACCCCCCCTCCCCCCCTAGGTGCGTGACGTCATTTATGGACGGCCCCTTATATGAATGACAAATTTAATAATAAAAGTCTGAGAATAAAATACTGCCTTTTAAAGATTATATAATATAAGTTAAATTTCGTAAAATTATATTTTCAAAAGATATTGTAAGGTATTTAAAAAAAATAAATTTAAGTATCCCTATATATATTGCGCCTAAGCGCGTCTGTCACGGCTATTTCCTGTAACTCTTGATTTTATTTTTTGTTAACAATTGAAAACATAGACGTAAAATCATAATCATTTCGGCTTCGAGATTAAAAAAGAGTGTTGTGTTTCTCGCCGTAAAATATTATATGACATGACGTCATTGTTTGAGTTTATAATAATTCGTGAAAAGGAAACGATGTAAACAAGATGAAATTTATGCACTGGGTTAAGATTGAGGCTAATTTTAGGCACTATTAATTTTTATGTAGAGGGGCTCGTTTGTGAACTTTTAAAGGTTACTTTCCCTTGGCAGTGGCAGTCATTAATATCAAAATTATCACTTAACCTGGATAAAAAGGAGAATATAAAAGTATTGATATTTTAAAATCCCTTATATTAACTTCGCGGCCGTCTCTGTCGTCATCTTCTGGGCTGGGCGGGCGGGCGGGCGGAAAAACAAAAGTAAAAAAATGACCCACTTCCCGTGATCGGATCGAGCTGAAATTTGGCACACGGACCCGTCTAACCTAACAATGCATCGTATCAAAATTTCAGATCGATCGAACGTAACGTAATTGAATTAATGCATTTTTAGTTTATCCTTATATGAGGTATGTAATTCAAATTCACGGTTTGTTATTGTTTTTTCTTCCACTTCCACGTGAGTTTGAGTTGACGCCGACCGTCGAGCCGACACCACCCTCACGTCCCACCCCCATTTATTAAAGACAAGGGACATCACTCGGTGTCAGTCTGTCAATGTTTGTTGCGTTTGAAAATAATCAATACTGTTAGTTATGTCTCATATATAAGGGATTTATAGTCAAAAACTTTGTTTTTACGGTTCGTTTTATTATTATGTCGACCCCGTAGCGTAGCACGGGTATTGCGCTTGTATTCTATATTCAGTTAGAATCTTTTGGCAAATACTGGGCAATAACTCTGTAATTCAAGGTCTTTTAAAGTATGACTAACTGAAGCTATCACCTCCCATTTTTTTATTTTTCAATACGCCGCGTAAATCGTATTGTGTTATATAGTTTAATGATATTGCGTGTATTTAAATGACGGACATGTTTTCTTCGACTTCTAATAATTTATTACATGTTCTTCGACATTCAGAGGAGTTTCTTTAAATTTTACGCACGCCCATGAATTTCATTTGATAATTTTGCTTGACTTGTGAAAATGACAAGTTAGAATTTAGCCAACCTAGACCTATATATATATATATATATATTAAAGAATAGCTCCTTTTGGGCGTATTGTTAATGATAAATATCCCCAAGCAATGAAAATAAAGAAATTAAATTTTTAAAAAATTCTATAATTATAGATGATGCTATGTGGTATTGAATTTACATTAGTGGAAAAAGAACTTGATGTGTTGCTTCAGGTAAATATAATAAATATATGCATTTTTAATAATTATATATTCATGTGATTTATTCTTTCAGAGGTCATCTAAAGTAGAAATGTACACAAAATATATAGCTATTCGTATAAATATACACAGTATCTAATAGTTTTAATATAAATTGCCAGTGGAGAGTAAATATCTTGTTGAATAAGGAAATTCCCGTCTAAACAACTAAACTTTCCTCCATTCAATAAATATTTCACGTTAAAACAGGAGGAAACTGAACACTTGGTTAGCAATGAGGCGACCGACGGGAATTTGAGAAGAAAAAAGGTGACAAACGATAATCAGACACCCAATAAACTATTGGTGAATGAAGGGCTAAACTTAAAACATAAAGAGGTGGCCCATGAAAACATGATCAGTAAAAATGTGATCAATAAAGAAATGACCAGTACACATGAGACAAAACAACACATGACCAGTACACATGAGACCAAAGAACACATCACCAGTAAGCATGAGTCTAATAAACACATGACCAGTAAGGTGGGGACCAATAAATGTTTGACCAATGGTCAGCATAGTAGTGACCATCTGAACAATCAACTTCCAAAACACAAGCCACCATCACCGAAAGCTCATCGACAACTTTCTAAACGTGACCAGTGGGCGGTGCTGGTGGACCTTAATGAGTCCGTGCTAGATTTCCACGAAAGAATACCTGACATGGCTTTTGAGGTAAGTCTTAAAATATACGCCATAGTGATTTTAGGCTTTAGTATTTAGTCATTTTATCGTAGTTTTTCAACCTTTGAATAATATAGAACAGGCTCGAGTAGCCGGTCAACATAGGTAAATGTTTAGTTTTATATGAAAGGAATAACCAGCAAATGAACTTTGATTAAAAGATTCGAAGACCTCAAGGGAAGAAACGGCTATGTCACATTTTTGAAATTTTTTAGTTATACTGAATCTGATAGAAGATGAAAAATAAAATGCTCTGAATGAGGTTTTATGAAAAAAAATATGTCACTGACCCTATTAAAAATTGAAATCTATTTAGTTAATTTATAAGAAATCTGTATAATCTTGAACGTTAGAATATCTCAAAACTACAAAAATGAGACATAGCCGTTTCTTACTTTGAGCCCTTGAATAAAAACTTTTGTAGACTGATTCTTTTGCAAATCTTATGTCGACACTACATGAAAATTGTCAAGTAATTTTCAATTAATATATTTACATATATAAATGAGTTTTTATGAAACTTCGGTTGTTACTTTGTATGTTTCAGAAATGAATTATGAAAAATTAAAATAAAATAATTTCTGCTTTAAAACACATTTTACCACAGCACATTTTACTACTGCACATTTTACTACAGCACATTTTACTACAGCACATTTTACTACAGCACATTTTACTACAGCACATTTTACTACAGCCCATTTTACTACAGCTCCTTTTACTAAAGCACATTTTACCACAGCACATTTTACCACAGCACATACAGTTTTGTTTATTTCATGTAGAGTAGATCGCTATCACATCTGTTTCTTTCTTCTATGCGCTGGTGAATTATCTGTGTGTCCATTGATGGCTTAAAAACTTCATCCGCAGTGGCCATTTGAACTGGACACATTCCAGAAACAAGCCATCCTCAGACTAGAGAGCAATCTCAGCGTCTTTGTGGCCGCTCACACGTCAGCAGGGAAGACTGTAGTTGCCGAATACGCCATTGCGTTGTCTATACGCAACACGACAAGGTCAGGGCCAGTTTATTTCAAAGATAGATTTTACCCTGAATGTCTTTCTTTTAAACGACTCAAACATATGACTCACAACAGGAAAAAAAACA
This sequence comes from Ampullaceana balthica, assembly GCA_944989445.1. Taxonomy (NCBI): domain Eukaryota; kingdom Metazoa; phylum Mollusca; class Gastropoda; family Lymnaeidae; genus Ampullaceana; species Ampullaceana balthica. The sequence continues at coordinate 1,087,909 of CALYLW010000010.1, read as the reverse complement.
CCTCAATATTTAATCGCAATGACTACATTGCGACTTACAAATAGATAACGAAGAATACCCCAGTAGGATTCAATTTAATTTTCAAAATCAATCCCTTATCTGCTTATCCGTGAAGGAAATCTTTTCCATTTGATGAAACTAATCACGGGATTTTCCTTGGGTCACGTGCATCACTAGCACGTTCTTGTCCAACCAAAAACGAAACTATCCGATGTTACCCTCCCCATATCGTTACGCTGTATTTAAAACCAGAAACTGCATTGCTTGAAAGGGAAACAAATCAATGTTCCATCTGCTTTAGTGGAATGCAATTCCTTCATTTATTTAAATAAAAATATAGTTAATATTAATTCATTCTTATTATTAGGTCATTAATGGAAAAAAAATTATTATCAAGCCAATATTTTTCATCGTCACATCCCACTCTCTATCTTTGATTGAAAGCTTTCGGCTCAAACACTCAACACAACCATTATGAGAAGACATTAGCCAGATGCTCGAAACAACTTTTAATTTTCAGAGGCCACTCGTAGTTTTCTTCAGAGGCCACTCGTAGCTTTCTTCAGAGGCCACCAATAGCTATTTTCAGAGGCCCCCTGTAGCTATTTTCAGAACCCCCCCTAGCTATTTTCAGAGGCCCCCCGTAGCTATTTTCAGAGGCCACCCGTAGCTATTTTCAGAGGCCACCCGTAGCTATTTTCAGAGGCCACCCGTGGCTATTTTCAGAGGCCATCCTTAGCTATTTTCAGAGGCCCCCTGTAGCTATTTTCAGAGCCCCCCGTAGCTATTTTCAGAGGCCCCCCGTAGCTATTTTCAGAGGCCGACCGTAGCTATTTTCAGAGGCCAGCAATAGCTATTTTCAGAGGCCCCCCATAGCTATTTTCTCACAGAAACACTTGATGTATCTAAAATAAAAAACAGTAAATTTTTTATGGAAGACGGCTTCCTTTTTTAACTTTTGCAGGACAATCTACACCTCACCAGTCAAAGCTTTGTCCAATCAGAAGTACAGGGAGCTTAAGATGACATTTGCCGACGTCGGGCTGATGACAGGTGACATTCAGATCGACGAGACCGCGTCATGTGTTGTGATGACAACAGAAATCCTGAGGTAAAGGGGCGTTAATAAATGACGTCAAGCGCATGTTTAGAGGAGGGTCATGCATTTGTGACGATGTGTGAAGAGGGGGGTGGGGGGCTGTTTAAGAACTGTGACGTCACATCAAAACGGGCAACTTTAAATAAAAGAACCCTTCAAATATTTGATAGCTTACATTTTTTTCAATGACGTCTTAAATGGCTTCCGAGTGTTACGATATAGCGCAGCGCAGCTTTCCACTAAATACATATTTCATTGACAATAAAGTGATTCGAAAATCTTTTTCTTTTCAAATAGAAAATACGGTCTTTATGGCAAAGGGGCAAAGCTTTATGACGTCATATTTGTGTGTGGGGGGGGGGCTAACTTTTGTGATTACGTGACGTTTCCAAAGGAGAGGGGGGATAACGTCCAAAATCACAAGACGTCACGCATTGATGGCCCCATAAGTTTTGTTTTTTTCTTTTCCATCTCTCTCTTTATTTCTCTCAACGTTTTCTCTTCACATGCACCCAAGTAGATAAGAAAACATTACTTAAGTTATTGTTTACTAAATGATTGGCCCAGTCCGTGTCGTAGGCTGTCAACTATAAAAATATTGAAATGTTCATATAAGGGGGGGGGGTCAACCGGGAGGAAGAATTATGAATGTTTATGGGGAGTGGATGGGTGCATGCTACAGAGACGTCTCTACGGGAACAATATGACACAAACCAAACACGTTGGGGTGAAGGTGACACAAACCAAACACGATGGGTTTAAGGTGACACAGACCAAACACGATGGGTTGAAGGTGACACAACCCAAACACGATGGGGTGAAGGTGACACAAACCAAACACGATGGGGTGAAGGTGACACAAACGAAACACGATGGGGTGAAGGTGACACAAGCCAAACACGATGGGGTGAAGGTGACACTAACCAAACACGATGGGGTGAAGGTGACACAAACCAAACACGATTGGGTGAAGGTGACACAAACCAAACACGATGGGGTGAAGGTGACACAAACCAAACACGATGGGGTGAAGGTGACACAAACCAAACATGATGGGGTGAAGGTGACACAAACCAAACACAATGGGTTGAAGGTGACACTAACCAAACACGATTGGTTGAAGGTGACACAACCCAAACACGATGGGTTGAAGGGGACACAAACCAAACACGATGGGTTGAAGGTGACAAAAACCAAACACGATGGGGTGAAGGTGACACAAACCAAACACGATGGTGTGAACGTGACACAACCCAAACACGATGGGGTGAAGGTGACACAAACCAAACACGATGGGGTGAAGGTGACACAACCCAAACACGATGGGGTGAAGGTGACACAAACCAAACACGATGGTGTGAACGTGACACAACCCAAACACGATAGGGTGAAGGTGACACAAACCAAACACGATGGGGTGAAGGTGACACAAACCAAACACGATGGGGTGAAGGTGACACAAACCAAACACGATGGGGTGAAGGTGACACAACCCAAACACGATGGGGTGAAAGTGACACAAACCAAACACGATGGGGTGAAGGTGACACAATCCAAACACAATGGGGTGAAGATGACACAAACCAAGCACGATGGGGTGAAGGGGACACAAACCAAACACGATGGGGTGAAGGCGACGCAAACTAAATACTACGGGGTGAAGGTGCACTAACAAATCTCAGTGCATATTATCTCATTGATAAAGACATTTGATGTTTGCTGTTTTAAATAACCTTTTAAAAATATTATTATTACTATCAATTTTTAAAATAAAAATCAATGGTCTTTATAAATGTAGTTTCTACATTGGGTAAAAAAAAACCTTGTGACATAGCTATGCGTATAAACTGACTTAAATAATTACAAAAGATGACGCTTACTCCAAAATAATACAAGCTAAATTTACGATAAATCTCACTAAAAGAAATTTTATTTATATCTCCTAAAACGAATTGTTACAACTTCATTCTATTTTTAGGAATGCTATAAAACATTTTTGAATTAAAAATCCTTACGCATTATTTTAACCTATGAAAAAACACCTTTTTGTTGTTAAAGCAAAAAGGTTTATTTTAAATCAGCACTACATATCAATTATTTCATTAGAACGATGCTTTACGAAGGCTCCGATATATTCAACGAGCTAGAGTGGGTTATCATAGACGAGGTGCACTACATCAATGACACTGACAGGGGCGTCGTCTGGGAGGAGGTGCTGATCATGCTCCCCGACCACGTCAAGATTGTGATGCTGAGTGCAACAGTACCAAACACGATGGAGTTGGCGGAGTGGGTGGGGTAAGTTGGTGGACTGGGTGGGGTACGTTGGAGTGTGTGGTGTGGGTTTTACGTGGTAAGAAAGAGTGAGTAGATCAGGTGGCGTGGAAAATGAGAGTGGATAGATGAGGTCTTTCTTTACGTTTTAAGGTAGAGTGGGTAAATAAAGTCTCGTTTAATTTGCAAGGTAGAGTGAATAAGGTGGGTATTAAGATAAATTCAAGAAAAAATATTTCATTAAGTGAAATTTTTATGTTTCAAAATCTGTACGAATATCGATTAATTTTAGTGTCTTGCGTATAGGTCAGTACATGAAGTACGTCACGCTATTTTTGACCACTTTTAACTCCCCCTCCCCCTGTCACAAACTGTCACAAATCTCATACCCCCCCCCCTAAAGTATGTCACACTTTCGAACAAAAATTGAATTCTTTATTAACAAAATAATTAAAATTTAATATAAAACAACGTGACGTCACACATGGCCGGAAACCCCCCCATCCCCCCTATCACAAACTGTCACACTTTCTTACACCCCCTCCCCCCTCTGGAGCGTGACGTAATTTATGGACGGCCCCTATTGAAGTCATATAGCAATACTTTAGGAATTATTTTACCCACAAGTACAACTTATTATAAATTCTTGAAATAAGCATAATTTGCCAATTACCTTCAAGGTTTCTTGACAAACTTTTCACCCACAAGAGTTCTAAATCTTGTAAGAGAACCGCTAAAAGGAATCAATATACATCATTTGCAATCTCTGTCACGTCTGTCATGTCTGTCTGTCCGTGACGATACTAATTTTAGAAAGCAGCGCACCAAATTACTGTACCAAAAATAACACTTATCGAACGATCCGGATAAAATTGTTCGATATGATAATAAATGAATCAAATAAAAATATATAAAAGTTCTGTATTACATTATTTGTTATTCTGATGTGTATTTTTTCAAAAGTAATAGATGTCAGCTGAAATGTATTGATTTTGAAAACTTCCGTCATTTTTGAAGGGTAATACACTAGTAAAAAAAAATATGTTTCAATCTTATTACCGAATTTTTCGCGTTATAATTTCATAAAAGTTTACGGAATTTTAAAATAATTTTCTTTGTTGGTGTAAGTTCTGCAAAATCTATCATTGATTTATGAATAAACGTGCCATCAACTGCGAAATCAGATATGTGGAAACTCAATAAGGGGAAATGTCTCATTGTAGTAAATACTTTTTAAATTAAAGTATAGCTTTCATTTTCTTATTGGCTTATGTCAGACGAATCCATCAAAAGCCAGTTCACGTGATCACAACAAGAAGTCGCCCTGTTCCTCTACAACACTTTCTGTACACTGGTGTGACGTCCAACTGGGCAAGGGACGGTCTCTTTATGTTTATAGACAAGCAAGGGATGTTCCTCGAGCAAGGGTGAGTCTGGTCTGTACTTTATATTGACGTTCTGGTGCGTTTGCGAACTGAGATGTCACGTGAAAAAAACAACAATAACAAACCGTGAAATTGAATTACATACCTCGTATAGAGATAAAATAAAAATGCATTAATTTAATAACTGTACGCTCGATCGATCTGAATTTGATACGATACATTGTTAGGTGACACGGGTCCGTGCGCCAAATTTCATCTCGATGGCATGACGGGAAGTAGGTCAATTTTGACTTCTAATTTTCTGCGGTGCCCAAGACAGAGAGAGACGGTGGTGAAGTTAATATAAGGGATTTAATAAAATAAAACAACCCCGTAAAAACAAAGTTTTTGACTGTAAATCCCTTATATGTGAGACAGAACTTAAAGTATTGATTATGTTCCAACGCGACAAACATTTACAGCCTAAAACTGAGTGAACTCCTCCTCCACGAGATGTGGTCATGGACTGCTGGCGTGAAGTCAAGTGACCCGTAAAATGTAAACAATAGTGACCGCTACATATAGTTTATAAAGATAAAATAAAAATGCATTAATTTAATTACGGTACGTTCGATCGATCTGAAATTTTGAAACGATGCATTGTTAGGTGACACGGGTCCGTGTGCCAAATTTCAGCTTGATGCCTTCACGGGAAGTGGGTCATTTTTTACTTTTGTTTTTCCGCGGTGCCCGCCCAAGACAGACAGACAGACAGAGAGAGAAAGAGAGAGAGAGACAGAGACAGAGACAGAGATAGAGAGACAGAGAGGGCGATGAAGTTAATATAAGGGATTTTAAAAAGCACTGCTGATATCCATCTTGAGGTTTGACTTGTGTATGAACAGAAGCGTGCGGAATTACTGGCTTGTATTCAGTGCCTGGTATTACACGGAGAATATCTGGAGTTTTAGGGCTGAACAAATCTGTTTTATTAACCTTTTAAATTAATAATGTTGAGATAACGAGTTTATGTGTGTTCATGTCTTGCACTACGGCTAGATGTAACTACCCGGTAAGATATCATTGTCTCTTGTTAGATAATGTCTGTATCATTGGCTCTTGTTAGATTATGTCTGTATCATTGGCTCTTGTTAGATTATGTCTGTATCATTGTCTCTTGTTAGATTATGTCTGTATCATTGTCTCTTGTTAGATTATGTCTGTATCATTGTCTCTTGTTAGATTATGTCTGTATCATTGTCTCTTGTTAGATTATGTCTGTATCATTGTCTCTTGTTAGATTATGTCTGTATCATTGTCTCTTGTTAGATTATGTCTGTATCATTGTCTCTTGTTAGATTATGTCTGTATCATTGTCTCTTGTTAGATTATGTCTGTATCATTGTCTCTTGTTAGATTATGTCTGTATCATTGTCTCTTGTTAGATTATGTCTGTATCATTGTCTCTTGTTATATTATGTCTGTATCATTGTCTCTTGTTAGATTATGTCTGTATCATTGTCTCTTGTTAGATTATGTCTATATCAGACGTGGGGACATAGTCTCATATCATCAACTCGCCATCCCAGAACATCAGGTTTAAACATAAATGATTAGACACAGAGAAATAAAACTCGATAAAATAATTCGTATTAATAAAAAAATAAATTATTATGTGTGTAACTAAAAATAATGTTCTTTACAAATACACAATTTCTGAAATACAATCCTTAATCACGCTTTTTAAGAAACATTGCAAGAAATTTACTTTTTTGAAACAACACAATGGCCAAGCAACCGTACACCCAACCACTACCACTACCACTACAGCCAAATTGCAAGATTTTTCATTTCCGACAATTCTAACATGTATTTTAATCATATCTGAGTGAGGTAAGCTCATTGCAAACCAAACGCTGTAGTTACAAAGTCTTATTTACTTTCTTTCAACAGATACAAAATGGCGATGAAATCGATCCAAAGAAATCAAAATGGAAACCCAGTATCGCAAGTAAAAACTTGATCATATTTTATATAGATATAAGTATACCAGCTATCGTAACATATTTTATGTAGATATAAGTATACAAGCTATTGTAACTTATTTCATGTAGATAAAAGTATACCAGCTATTGTAACATATACTATGTAGATAAAAGTATACCAGCTATCGTAACATATTTCATGTATATATAAGTATACCAGCTATTTGCTGCATTGACAGTTATCGGGCATATAAGTTAATCTTAAATGAATTTTTTAAAAACTAATTTTAGCAAAATTAATGTAAATTTAATGTTTTATGATGCACTCAAACAACATAGTTATATAAAAGTAAATCTTTAGGGACCTCAAACTGTTGAAATGATGCTTCTACATGGTTGCGCTATGCGTTTTCACGCTCTCTTACTTTCTCTTACCTTGCACTATTACTGAAGACCCGCTTCTAATCAGTTCTCTAAACACCGAAAGATGTTATACATCAATAGAAAGTGAGTGAGCTTCTGGAATACTAATTATCCTATAAAATAAAAGGCAAGTTTCTGTTTTTCTGTCCGTTCTGTCTGGTCATCTATAGCGATTGGTCCCTCAAACACATATGACTCATACAGCCAATCATATTGAACACGTTTACGCCATTTACGCAGACGTTCAAAACGAGTTACTTTTGGTGCAGTATTTCTTCCAATACTTCATTTTGAGTTATGCGCGTTGTGATTTATAGCAAAAAGCTATGTTTTTACGAGTTATTTATGTTAACTATAATGAATTGTATTTTTGACGCGATGCACATGTAATGCCGGTCGAGACGGCTGTTGGAGGGGAGTTACAACATGACACCGAACGGTGTCGGAACGTCCTTGGACGGGCTTTGTTGCTCGTATAATATATAACTCTCGAGGGTGCCATGGAGGTCATCGTGAGAGATGTTTCTCGTGTTACTGTACAATAAATGTAAGGATTGTATACATTAATCGTCTCCATTGTATTTTTGAGTATTTAAAATAGTTGTGGTCTATTCACACAGTTAATGTGTTTAGTTAGCTTAACAATGGTACAAATGAATACTAGATTTCAAAATTGTAAGATAACTTTTTAAAATTGTTGAATATATATCCTACTTGTGAAATGGCCTGAAAAAGCACTGAGCCTAATACTTCCGAGGTATTGTCCTAGCAATTTGGCCCCCTTCACCGAGGAACTAATAGCTAGGGAACATCCTCGGGGTGGCCCCATCTCAAGGGGCCGCTTTGGCAACCAGGAACACTGTCGAAGGTGTTTTCCACTAAATTTACCTCATAATGGAGGAGTGGATTTTCCCTACTTCGACTCACTACAATTTTGGCGTCACCCGGGCTCAGCATACTAGTCTATTGGAATGTCGCTAGATAGTGGGATAATCAAAGTTGCCAACCTAAGGGTCATGTCAATCCGTCCTAAGGGTCATGTCACTCCGTCCTAAGGGTCATGTCACTCCATCCTAAGGGTCATGTCACTCCGTCTTAAGGGTCATGTCACTCCTTCCTAAGGGTCATGTCACTCCGTTGGAAGGTTTCCTCAAAACAGACATCCACTAAGTTCTTTGCGGTACTTACTTCCAGTCCGTACTGGCACTCCAGGCCCTAAAGAGTACCACTCACTGATAGCTAGTGAGGGGGTCGAAATGAAAACTCCAATAATAAAAAATAAAATTATTTTAAAAAAAAATAGATGAGTAGTATTCAATCTTTATTATTAAATATCACTGGATTTGTTATAAATGTTTTTGGGTTAGTTTACCCGTATTTCTTTACCAAAATCTTTTTTAAAAAAAAGTATTTTATTCAATAAGTTACCTTAAATACTCCAGATATTTATAAATAATGCACACACACACACGAGTAAGAAAGACGAAACGCATAGATTGGGAAGAGGGGAAGAGGGGAAAGACAAGGAGGAGAAATAGAAAGATAGAGGATGAAATAAAGATAAGAATAGAGAGAGAGAGAGGTAGCAGCAGTAAAACGAGAACGGGAGAAGTGAGAGGGAGAGAGAGAGGGAGAGAAAGAGAAAGACAGCTTAGTGTAGAGAACAAGAGGAAAAGATGGGGAATAGAGGAAAGGGTAAATGATATATATAGATAGATTTAGAGAGAGAGAGAAAGAGAGGGAGACAGAGGGAGAAAGAAAGAAAAAGAGAGAGTGAGAGTGAGATGGGGAGAGGAGAGAAAGTGGGAAAAAGAGGGCGTAGTTTAAATTGTATTTACAGTGAACACTTAAATATAACTGATACAACTTCTAAAACAGGAAAGACAGTTTTGGAGAGGTGTTCTAAACATGATTTGTAAGACCAACAACATGCCAGCAGTCATCTTCTATTTCTCCAAGAAAAAGATTAACGACATATGCAAATGCACCGCGGAGTTTAGTCTGACGTCACAGTCCGAACGTGTGGAGATAAGCTCGTTCGTTGACAAGTGTCTGGCCCGGCTGGAACCAGGTGACCGGAAGCTGCCCCAGGTAACTTGTGTGGTTGATGAAATTATAGCAACAAAAAAAAGTTTTGACATATTTGAAAACAGAGATAAAGTAAAAAATATTTTTAAAAATAGCAGCTAGATTCAATAAATTTGAACATTCAACATGTTTGGATATTTAATAGTTACGTAATGAATTTGTTTATATTTCATGTCAGTTTCCCATAACCTCGTGGTCGTAGGGGGTTCTAAGGTTTCCATTAGAACTTTCTCGGGGCTTGGTAGACCTTGGCGGCGCCCATCTCCTCTCCAGGTCAGCGGAGGACTTTTTTTTAGCAACACTCATTCATCAACATTTTTAATTGTGGCCTTAACGTGGGCTAGATCCCACGTCCCTCAGCTTGTGAGGAGAGCGCACTATTGGTTTCACTATGTCAGTTACATATATCTAAAATACGCAATTTTACTACCTCTGTATGTTTATAATCCAGGCTTTTTATTTTGAATGTTTCATTTTATATTCATTATCCTACTAGCGTTGTTTCCTAAACTTGGGTATACAAATAAGTTGTACTTAAATCTTTGTTTTCACAGGTAAACATGTTAACAGATTCACTCCAACGAGGGTTCGGTGTCCACCACTCCGGTATACTCACCATGTTTCGGGAGATGATTGAGATACTCTTCCAGAAAGGCCTGGTCAAGGTCTGTTGAAAAAATATATTTTTTAAATTCTATGTTTTAAAAAGCTTTAAAGTCTTAATATCAGGAAACGATTTTAAAGGGATCATAAACTTAAAAAAAGACCTCGCTATTTTAAACGTCATTGGAGCACCTCCCATTAGCACCTGATTGGTAATCACATTTCTTTAGATAGTATGAAATGAAGACACAAATCGTGTACACTATACTTGTAAGTTCTTGTTAACTTACTCAAAATGCTTGATTGTTTTAGGTTTAAAGCTGCTCTGTTTGATAAGTTAAGCGTGATCTTGGGGTTTTGAAAGGATCGTTGAGACAGTGAATAAAAGTTATGCTAAAAGGCAATATTTTTTTTTGTTCAAGACAATGCTATGATCTATGGCTAATTGTTTTAAAAACAGTGGTATGATGTTGCCTCTAATTGAGACAGGATTATGATGTATATTTAAATATATATATATATATATATGTCTATATATATATATATAAACATTATATATAAATATATACTTGTTTTAGACAGGGGTATGTGTATTCCCACTTGTTTTAGACAGGAGTATTATGTTGGCCCACTTGTTTTAGAAAGGAGTATGATGCATGGCTACTTGTTTGTGAGAGAAGTGTGGCTTATTGCTACTAGGGCTGCAGAAATTAACGATTAAATAATCGATTAATCGCTAAAAATTTTAAACGATTAAAATTAATTTGATCGATTAAAATTCTATTAAAATTTAACATAATATTTCTATTTTTTTTCCAATTGATTAATAATTTATATTTTTTGTTATTTAAATTTTTTTCACACGTATTATTATTATTTATTTAGACGTGCATACGTGAACAAAAAGATATTTATTTCTTACTTCTTGTATAGCAGAACGAATTAGCTCTGTTACGTCACAAAATGTGGGAGCCATGAAATTACCACGACTTATCCGATTTCACGAAATAATGAATCGGGATCTATATAGGCGTATAAAAAAATCTAATTAATCAAAATTAATCGATTACTCGATTAATTTTTTTTCCGATTAATCGGACACAATTTTTTTAATCAGTACCAGCCCTAATTGCTACCAACTTGTTTACGACAGGAGTATGATGTATTGGAAAAGGTTTTCGGGTTGATTCGATTCCAGGGATTGTAGTATTATAGATTGCTTCACTAGTACCCAGCACTAGTGATTGGCGTTGTGTTGAAAGCAAAGGGGGGAAAAAGAGCACATAGTTTATTCTTTAGTGTATGACGCAAAGACTGTGACGTATACTGACTAACCGTATGCCCGTGCATAACCTGGTCTCATTTGGCTAAAATACTGACATGCGTTACATTTCCAGGATTTTCTTAGCCTTTCTTGCCTATGCACAGAGCCGTCTTTACGCCAGTTTGGACCCACTGGCAATGTGTTGGGCCCCTCCCCCGCAGGAATACAAAAATATATACATAATATATATAAATAAACATATTCCCATGGGGCCCCTATGCTCGTGGGCCCCCGGGCAAATGACCAACGGGCCTATGCGTTAAGACGGCCCTGCCTATGCATATATAAATATCATGTGTTTTTGTTTGGTTCCAAGGTTCTTTTAGCTACAGAAACGTTCGCCATGGGTGTAAACATGCCGGCTAGAGCTGTTTTGTTTGAGAGTATGATGAAGTTTGACGGGAAATCTCTCCGGCCCGTGCTGCCGAGCGAGTACACACAGATGTCGGGACGAGCCGGGCGTCGGGGTCATGACGTCACGGGCACCGTCATAGTGTTGTGCAACGGAGAGTTGCCGAACATGGAAAACCTGCAAAAAATTGCTCTGGTATGCGTCTCCTTGATTAGGCTTGTCCTAATGTTACGATTTACATACGCTATTTGTGAGTGAATCGACTTTTTAAACACTATGAAGAAGACAATGAGTGAAGGTTTATATTATAAAAATCCTTAACTAAATTTACCACAAGATAATTTTTCACGAAGGTTATAGATAGAAGACATCTAATTAGATAGTGGTCATAAACACACATGTGTTAAAGTTAAATTTTGTCAAATAAATGTGACTTTGAAAAAAAATGCTTTGTTTTATAAGCATATTTAAATTTACTATAAGATTATGAAGACACTTAGTCTTACATCAGTTTATCAATTGAACAAATACTATTGAGTAAAGTAATGAATAGATTATTTCAATAACATCATAGTACAAATAATTTTTTTTTATCTACTCAGTAAATTTTTCAAGTGATTGTAGTCTATACGAAATGAGCTGCAATTAAATTTGACATGTCACCAAGTAAAACAGCAATCCTATGTGCAATTATACAATTTCAAGGGTGAACAAATCTTACAAATATTAATTCATTTTCCCCCAAAAAACCAATGAACTGAAACCAGGGCATCCCCAGCCCACTGGAGTCCAGGTTCCGCCTGACCTACTCCATGATCCTCCACCTGATGAGGGTAGAGAGGGTCAAAGTCCAAGAGATGATGAGTAGGAGTTTTTCCGAGTTCCACACCAAGAAGGAGTCCCTGAAAATGCTGCAACAAGTCAAGACACAAGTGGAGGGCCTGAAGGAGACCCGTTGTTACCTGTGCTCACTGGACCTGGCCCAGTACCACGCGGAGTGTGTCGAGTTCTACAGGCTTCACGAACAGCTGCAGGTCTCTCTTAGCAAACTGAATGAACAGATGGCCATACTAAGTGGTTCAAGACATGTTGAGGCTTTCATACACACATTGCTTCGTATTTACTGATATTTCAATTGATGTATTTTTTTAAAAATTGAGATAATTTTATAGCAATATCTAGCAGCGTTGTTTAATTTGTATTGTTAAAATCTGGATGATTTAGAATATAATTACCGGTAACTCTTTTAAAAATAAAATAAAGAATTATTACTCTTGCATTTAGAATGCATTTAACAAAATTAATTTAATTTATTTTAATGTAAGTTTCAATGTGTATGCAACACCAAAAGCGATATTTGTTGGTGATGTTATAACAACCAAATTGTAATGTTGGTTGGTTTCCACTTTATGGTCACTTTGGTAAGGCAATAAACCTACACGGCGTAGTATCGTTATTAAGGATTTTAACATTTCCCATAATTCTACATCCACTTTGTATGACGTCAACAGGAGCATTTCCTGAATCTGCCAAGGGTTGCAAGGGACATCACTCCCAGGCGCGTCTTGATGGTCAGGAGGCCAAACAATAAAATAGTCTTGGGTGTCCTCTTGACAACCTACGTGACGGAAAGATACGAAACAAAATACAAAACGTTCATCTTAAGAGATAATTCGATGCAGCCACCTCCAACTGACAGTGGTAAGGGGGTTACAAAGTAAAGATTATATTTGAGCTTTATGTCAATGATTATTTCTGTACTTTTCTTATATAAAACTGTAAGTCTAAAGTTAAATGATAACTCGCTCCACAACTACTGCAGCCTACCAGTTTTAAAGGATCTTGCTAGTTCCAAGGCATCTCAAAAGAATCATAACAATTAATGTTCATTATAATTATGAGTCTATATGCAGTGTGTTTCTATTCATTAATTTTAAAAATTTTAATATTTGTTAATTAATTGTGTAACGGTAAGTAATATTTGTTCAACATACGGTTAGGGTTTAAAGAAATAATATGTTTAAATCATTAAAATCGAATAAAAATAAGTTTAAAATAGACCACAAAATTATTTGTTTTTCAATGCTAATGTGGTCGTGACCCATAGCTCTTCAATGCGGCTGTCAATAATTTTAGTTACTTTAAAATGGCTCTCTATAGTTTTGGTCACCCCTGGACTAAAAAATCACGCAAAGCGTTGATATAAAGTCCTTCAATGTTATTTTAAAACCGCATATTGTCTCTATCACAGGCATCCATCCGGTGGAGTCGTGTTCTATGCTCATTGCACAGAATCCATGGTACGAGGTTGTGGAGCTATCCACCAAAGATATATTTGGATTGACGGCCATGACGTTGGACAAATTGAAAACCAGCAGCGTCCTTAGAAATCTGGAGCAAATCCAAATAGCGCAGCAAGAAAGGTTTGTTTGGAATGTTTTTAAATATCGCATTTAGATTACGGAATTTCTTTGAAAGGAGCTGGCTACTTCTTCTCATGATATTTTTTTGAAACTCATTTCAATTATAGTTACCTGCCAGATGTCATCTGCAGCCTTATTCTGACGTTACATCAACTTAGTCGTGTCTTCTTCCACGGGCTGAATGCACACCACACATTCAGCGATCACGAGAAACAGAGTGCGGAGCTTGGTGGCCAATGGAGAGCAATCAGTTTCTTGTGGAGGAAGTTACTGACACATAACTACCATTGCAGGCGTTGCCCCTTGTTCCGTGAACACGTAGGTGTCAATGTTTTATAAATACCATGGACGTGGGCAACCTTGTCGATTCTGATTGCATTAATAAAACATTACCATGCCAACATTTCCCTTTTGTCTTAAAGGTAGTGGTTATATTGGACAAAGATTAATGGAGGTTGTATTAAAACAATAGCGATAATCGTTTTCAAGTAAAATAATCTCTTTATATAATAATTAACCAGAACAAGCACAAGTTTTGTGCAAATAAGCATGACAAATGACCCTCGCTTGGGTCGACCAATCACAGTTTATGGTTGGCAAGCTAAGGTGGTGCAAGGGGGGAGGTTGGCATGTCTAAGGACCAACAATGCTTCTTGTGTTTAGTTACGTTGCTCCTTCACAGAATAACATGTGTTTCGTACTGCAGTGGTTATCGCATCCGCCTAACACGCGGAAGGTCCTGGGTTCGAGCCCCATCGGAAATATTATTTTTTAATTTTTAAAAATGTTTAAGTTTGTGCCCGTTCTTTTCCCCCTTTCCTTGCGAACATGACCACCACACTGCATGTATTTCACTTTGTTCTCATTTCTTCGTGCTGCTGTTAGTGTCCGCCCCCCCCCCGCCTTTTTTTGCACTATCTATGAGCAAGTCTGCGGCGTATACTACGCCGCGGGTAGTATCTAGTATAGCATATTTTAAAAAAAAATTGTAAACGATTTATTCACTTCAAACAACAACCGACAGTCCAAAATTGTTTTTTAAGACGAAAATGTTTGCTTAAAAAGTCCCTTTTTTAAAATAAATTATTATTTTGGTTTTTATTGAATATGATTTTTGTTTGTATTATAACGTTTTAGCTTGCTCAATTATGTTATTTTTCAGTCCCCGGGAATATTCTTATCGAAATTGTATCCAAATATGCACATTTTCACCCCGTTTTTTTGCAAACTTTAAAATCACTTTCGTATATGTTTAATGCATTTCCTTTACTTTGAGCCATTGACTTTATCACGAATGATTGTTCAGAAATCGGATACTCTCTCCTCCATCGCATGTTATCGGTTCATTCAGGGCCGGATTTAGACTTGAAGGGGCCCTAAGCTATTTGAGATATGGGGGCCCTTTCAAAGTCCAAATACTCTGTCAGTGTCAAAGATAAAAAAGAAAATTCCGGGGGCCCCCAAGAAGGCGGAGGCCCTATGCTATAGCTTGTTTAGCAAATAGGTAAATCCAGCACAGGGTTCATGATAAGCAGACTAAAAGAATCACAAGTCACAATGCAATTTTCTAGTTCTCTAATTTCACTTCATTAGTTTTATCAACATGCTCGGAACATGGGACTCCAGCAGCAGAATATAGACTTTCAACACCGCGCCTCTGAGGAATACCTCACCTTACTGCCAGAGTACCACCAGAGAGTACAGGTAAGTCGTCACAGACAAACTTCAATGTTCTTCACAACATTGAATTATCAAGTTGGTCAATTCTACGAACCACGCTAAAACATTTAAAAGACCATCAAATGGTAAAAAAATCCTAAATATAGTAAATCGTTATTGGTGAGCAAAGTTAACTGCTAAATTAAGATGTAAAATTTAACTGCTTAAAATTTTGTTTTAAATTCAAACATATGTTATAAATGAAAAATAAAACATTTGGTCATAATACAAACATACAACTTGAGCAGGTTTTAAGGAAATTCAAGTACATTAGTGAGTCTGACATGCTCTTGCTTAAAGCGAAAGTTGCCTGTTGCTTCATGAAGCACGAAGTGGTGATAACGGAAGTCATCATGGAGAACGTGCTGACCGACCTTGAACCTGAAGAGATCGCAGCCCTACTCAGCTGTTTTGCTCTGCAGAGGGACACGAACAGGCAGCCGTCACTGAAAGGGGTTTTAGAAAAGGTGAGGTCTTGTTATCGTTTTAACATGGCCTACTAGCCATGACGTGGCGTGGCCTCGGCATGCTCGGCATAATTCAGCATGTCTCGGAATGACTCGGCGTGTCTCGGAATGACTCGGCGTGTCTCGGAATGACTCGGCGTGTCTCGGAATGACAGGGAATGAATCTAACCTGCATAATTCTGCATTGATCGGAAAGTTTCGGTATACCCCGTCATGGCTTGGAATATCTTGGGATAAACGCATTGCTCGGAAAGGCAACTGTATCAACATAAAAGATTCGAAAACATTTATACACGAATTGATCGTATCAAATATTTTAACGGCTTCGATTCCGGATGGATTCGACTTTACGTAATAATCAATATACATAATTCGCGTTGTCTGAATGTATGTATGTATGGAATAATGCTGTTAGGTGGCGCTGCGATCGATTTTGTATAAAAATAAAAATATTATATAACTTCATTGCTTTATGCTTATATTTTAATTTTTGAAAAGGGAACGATGTAAAAGTAGGACTTGAGGATTTATAATTATTATGAAATACTTTGTGTACATTTCAGCAAGTTTAATATTGCGTATTTATCAAACAAGGATAAGTTACTTATGTTAATTATGTATATTGATTTCCGTTGTCTGTATGGATGTAAGTTAGGTGGCGCTGCGATCGAGTTTGTATGAAAATATTATATGACGTCATTGTTTTAGCTTATATTTTAATTTTTGAAAGGGAACGATGTAAAATTAGGATTTGAAGATTTATAATTATGAAATACTTTGTGTACATTTCAGCAAATTTAATATTGCGTATTTGTCAAACAAGGATAAATTACTTATATTATTGATTCCCGTTATCTGTAAGGATGTAGTGCTGTTAGGTCGCGCTGCGATCGATTTTGTTTTATTGTGCTGTTTGAACCAAAATGTTCCGTTATTTTTGGTGGCTTATCTCTAGTAATAACTATAAAAATCTTGATGTCTTTTCCCGTTCTATATGAAAAGTTTTCATGTTCTTGATAGTACCAACATGTTATATGCACTAATTCTCAAAAATTTTCTTGTTTCCCACTCCATCTGTTTAGGGTAAAAAGCGCATTCTCCAGATTGTTGAGCAGGTGGGTAATCAGCAAGTTGAGGCCGGAATGAAGATTCCCGTGGACTTCTTCAAAAATGAACTGCATTTCGGCTTGACCCAGGTCGTCCATGAATGGGCAAACGGAAAGGTGGCCATGAGATATCGAAAGTTTTAATTTCCTTTAAATTAACGAAAGTTAAATGTTTTCCAATGTTGAAATACGATTTATTTCATTTGCTATTTTATAACATAACGACTTTTAAAAAATCCAAATAAATTTGATTGAATTATTAAACGTTAGTACGAGAGTATTACGTGGGAGGCATCATGCCCAGCCACCTTTATTTTTCCACAACTAATGTCAAGTGGTCAACGATGCTGGGTGGACCCAGGGGCACCCTAGGGCGCTGTGGGAGGGGGTGGGGGGAGATCCCAACCTTCACCAAGAATCAAGCGCGTGAGTCTGGGATCGCTAGTCGAAAGCCCTGCAGCTCAGCCCAATATCGCTTGTATACGATTGTAAAATATTTCTTGGTGTATGTAAATATTATAAAACTCATTACAGCTTATAGCCCCAGAGGTAAACAGTTCGCTTGCACTGTATATCTTTAAATGCCATCTATATGTAATGTTTACAAGTTTAGTGTTTTATGCTCATTATAAGTATAACGAACTCGATGTTGTATTTGTCAGGCGTTCTCTCGTCTGATGACCTTGACTGACGCTGACGAGGGCGTCATCACTACCTGTATCCAAAGCCTTCATGACTTGTTGGGCAGGGTCAATGCCGCAAGTGACCTGATTGGAAATCAAACACTTTCTGAGAAATGCCAGACCGCCACGAGATCTATTAGACGTGACATTGTGTTTGCTGCCAGCCTTTATCTTCAGTGACTTTATGCTCAACATGTCATAGGACGTATGTCAGCAACGACAACATGTTTAATATAATTCTGCTGTCAGCAATGTTTCTCTCTAATCTGTGATATTTTGGAACATTAATGGGGATTAAACACATTAAATATATGTTTAAAATTCACAGCAGTGAAAATTGTTATAAGAAATAATAAACTACAAGTGTCTTTCCGTAGTATTAGATGTTTGTGCCGTATGAATATTTATTTATGTATTATGTTGTGACATATTTTTGAAGTTTAAAGCTATTAAAAATGGTCGCTAAAAATTTTTTTTATTACAGTCAAATTTCTCATAACGAGCACCTCTCATAACGAGATGTTCGCATAACGAGCAAAAACTTTTTTGAAAAAGTTGCTCTCAATAGCGAGCGAAGATTCGCATAACGAGTGACGCAGAAAGGGAAAGTCCCTTTTTCCTGTAAATTCATTGGTAAGTCGGCACTTGAGTCCTGATGTATTATTCTGTGT
Organism: Ampullaceana balthica; assembly: GCA_944989445.1. Taxonomy (NCBI): domain Eukaryota; kingdom Metazoa; phylum Mollusca; class Gastropoda; family Lymnaeidae; genus Ampullaceana; species Ampullaceana balthica. The sequence goes on along the minus strand of CALYLW010000010.1, from coordinate 1,069,328 downwards.
TAAGCACTCAGTCTGTTAGTTTATTGTTTTCGTGTGTGATCAACCGTTATTTTGTATTCAGACAGTATTCGTAATTTTTTCATGTGCAAAGTGTAATAACCTGTGCTAAAATGTCTTCGAAAAAAAAACACAAGAAGACAATCATAAGAGAGAAAAAATAAAACTGTTGAAATGAAACGAAAAACCATTGAAAAGCGAGAACAAGGTAGCTAAACTAGCGTGCAACTACAATCGGCCAACATCAACGATCTGCGCTATTCTCAAGAATAATTAAGGAGATGGATGCTTCAAATGGAATGTCAAGAATGTCTACGAAATGGTTACGACACATTTTCATCAAATTTTGAAGCATCGGCAAAAAAAAACAGTTTTTTTTTAAAAAAGGAATAATTAATTGTCATAAATTCATATTTTTGTTTACGTTTTTTTGTTTCAAATCTAACTTGTATTCTAGTTGTTTCACTCTTTAACAATGCATAAGTAATTTTATTTGAATAAATGTTAACAACTTTTTTTCTTTTAAATGAGTATTTTTTTCAGCATGGAACGGATTATCGTATGTTACATTGATTTGTATAGGAAAAATTGTTTCGTATAACAAGTGTTTCGCTTAACGAATAAGACCTTGGAACGAATTAATCTCGTAATGAGAGGTTTGACTGCATATTTGTGTATGAAGATTTAATGTCCTTTAAACCAGGGGTAAGGAACCTTTTTGTCTGAGACAGCCATAAACACAACATGTTTTGAAAATTAATTCTGAGAAAGCCATACATTATGTTTAAAACTAAAAATTCAAGTCAATGTGTGCATATTGTGTAGTTTCTACACTAAAAGTACAATAATCATGTCTCTGAATTCTTTTTAATAAAATTGTTATGTTGTTTTTATCTTTTAATATGCAGATCAAATGATTCTGAATAAACGTTGTTTTTTTTAAAAAATAATTCCATCATTTGTTTGAGAGCCAGATGCAGCCATCAATAGAGCCACATCTGGCTCACGAGCCATGGTTTCCCAACCCCTGCTTTAAACTCTTTAAGTCTTTACAAAATTTTAAATTGTATTTATTTTACCACCAAAAACTGCAATGGTCGTTCATTGGTGCGATTTATTGTTCGTTTTATTCAATTATTAAATTCATCATCATATGATCAATTTTAGCATATGCAAAAAATACATCGTATAAACTTATGTCCAAATAATCTTGATTTCACACAAATTTAAATCTATTCTTCATTACAAAGCTAATTAATTTCAGTTTTAGTAATACACGTTTAGCTTTAAAATATTTTTCTTTTGCCTAAAGCGAACATAAAATTAGACCCTTTTTTTTAAACTTTAAAAGTAATGAAAATGTTTTATGTGCATTAACTGTTTCCTTAAATATACTAGGTATTTATAAATTTTAAAAATTAATTTTTTAACCACTGCAAGTGAACTGGACAATTTCGTAACAATCTTATAAAAAAATGTTGCTTTCTGTATAAAGAAGGTAAACATCTAATGCCTTCGGTGTTAATCATAGAACTTATTTCACAACAGAATTTTAATTATCCTTGTGAAATTTTTTAGTCGAATTTTAAACGAAACTTAATACCGCCATCATTCAGTTGGCTGAAAATTCAGCTCACGTTGTATATATTCGAAGGGCAATAGTTGTCAACATGTTTAATTCAAAAGAAAAAAAAATATTTGAACCTCATCTGCTTTGATTTTTTTAAAGTACGCTTGCGTTGGGGTCAATACATTGGATTGATTAATGTTGAGGCTATACACAGGGCCCAGAAAGTGTGCACAATACACTACATGGGTCGAAACTCGTAGGATTTAACACGGTCGTGTATTCGGGCTCAGTTCTCGATGTCCTAAAACTTCGCCGAAGTTACCCCAATGTTGAGAAAAAAAGTTTGCAGCCATGTTGCCAAGTTGGATAGCAACAACTTCGTCTATGATCTTTTCCCCGAAATATGGGACCGATAGAAACAGACAGAAACTGATTCCTTAATTGGTATAACATTGAACAAAGATTTTTTTCCGTTAAATAAATGCGAAGCGGTGTTTATATTCGCTAAGAAAGGGGGGAAAGAACGGGCATAAGCTAAGGATGTTAAATTTTATAAAAAATGTTGCCGCTAGGGCTTGAACCTAAGACCTTCCGCATGTCAGGCGGATGTAATAACAAATACACTACGAAATACATGTACTCTGTGAACAACGAAACTGAATGCAAAAAGCATTGCTGGTCTCAAGACATTCCCCACCCCTCCACTACCTTCGCTTGCCATCCGTTAACTGTGATTAGTTGACCCCAGCGAGGGTCATTCGTCATGCTCATTAGTACATTCTCACTTTGTGAATTATATATATAGACTAGCAACAAAGCCCGTCCAAGGACGGGAATAAGTGTAGGGTGAAGTACATGGTAGGATGTCATAACATCCACATCAACTGACTCAAAAATGAAAATGAAACGTCACCAGTCGTCGTTTCAACCAGAGGCTTTGTCCAGAGACCATACTCCCCCCTCCCCACACCACGGTCTGTCCCGAGACCCTACCTCCCCTCCACCGCGGTTTGTCGAGAGACCCGCCGTCTCGACCGGCCATACATGTGTATGACGTCAAAAATACTATACATTATAGTTAAAATAAATAACCCGTTAAAAACAAAGTTTTTTACTACAAATCCCAACGCTCACCGCTCAAAATAAACTCTTGGAAAAAAAACTGCACCAAAAATACCTCGTTTTGAACGTCAGCGTAAATGTGTTCAATATGTAAATGAGATTTAATTGTTCTCCGCTAGTGATTGACTGTGGGAGTCTTTAGAAGTTTGAGGGACAGAACGGATGGAAAATTGCCTTTTATTATTATAAGATATAGATTATATTGTCTATCATACAAATCTGTCCATATCAGCTAGGGAGCATTATTTGGTGGTGTCAGCTAGGGTGCATTATTTGGTGGTCTCAGCTAGGGTGCATTATTGGGTGGTGTCAGCTAGGGTTCATTTTTTGGTGGTGTGAGCTAAGGTGCATTATTTGGTGGTGTGAACTAAGTTGCATTATTTGTTGGCGATATTATTGTCTATGATACAAATCTGTCCATATGGTGGTATCAGTTAGGGAGCATTATTTAGTGGTGTCAGCTAGGGTGCGTTATAAGGTGATGTGAGTTAAGGATCATTATTTGGTGGTGCCAGCTAGGATGCATTTTTTGGTGTTTTGAGCTAGAGTGCATTTTTTTGGGTGGTATTAACATCATTTTAATTAGCGACTACACTGCTGATATGATTACTGTATTTGCGTTATTTTAGTAATCCGTATGTCACCAAGGTTTTACCTCGCATCTCTGGAGAATGTGTACACTATTTGAGATATATATTTTTGTGTCAACGTGTTGACAGAAATTTGTGAATACCTGATCCGCTAAGACACCAAGAGATGTAGAAATGTGACCCGAACACTATCCAATCCTAGCGGAACGCCAAAAACAATGAATCAAATGAGCTTCCAACCAACAGAACATTGCACTTATAACCTATAAATAAGCCATTCGATAGCAACAAAGCAAAATTTTCCTAACCAAAAGCATACAAATAATGTTCGTTATAGTCATATAGAATTCACTTTTGGATGCCAACGCGCAAAATGCTGATGACGTCGGCATTGAAAGCTCGATGCTAAATGACATTATGGAGAGCAATTGTATTAGTTGGCATTGATTGTTGGCAATGATTGTTGGCATGGTTGATGTCCATTGTAATTCACATAATCGATGCACTGTCGGTACAAACCTTTTTGATCCTATTTACATCACAGGATAAAATTTACGTTAACTGTATCATTGGCATCAAAGGGACACGACTAGCAATACTGCACAGTTGATCATGCCGTAACTTATCTAGGAACGGAGCCCTCCCAGAAAGATAACACGAACGCAGTCGTATGTGTACAATCAATTAGGGGGGGGGGCTCGCGTTTCAGAATTGAGACAATATTTTAGAAACAAAAGAGCGGTAGATATTGCACTACTCAGTTTGCGCAAGAATTAATCTAATCTGCCCGGGGGTCATTGTTGCACCAGACCTCGCGCGTACCTAACACCGCCTCTGATCAAAGAATTAGATTGAGCACCGTTGCTTGTAAAGAAGATGTGCAACGATGACCCATTGGAAGACAATTAATTTGGAAATATTTAACTATCCGTATGTTTTTAAAAACTAATTGTTCATTGTACTTTTTAAACCAAAAGATGATTTGAAGATTTAAAAAAAATAATTAATATTTCTTCAGCTTCGATCATGTATTGCTTGTTTTCTGCGTACTAATTAAAAGCCTCCTAACAGCAGATCTGGCTAGGACTGGTCTATCGAATTAATATGTAAGAATCAACGGGTGAAAAAGATGTTGCTTTTTATTATTATTTAAAGTAAATTCTTCCTCTCTAAAGATTTCTATGAAGCGTGAACAACACAGTCGAGTTTACTTGAATATGTAGAAGAAGTGCAGATCACACTTCATCGATCTGTTATTTATATCGATCATTTTACTTATCTTATACTTGAAATATCTTCGAACATAAAAAAAATTAGCGGTTTAAATGTAACATATTTTTTACAAGTCAATATCATCGGAATGTGCCGTGTAGGCACAATTTTAGATAAGTGAAGTAACCGAATGAACGGAACTCTTTTTTGATCAGTTTGTTTATACAATTTTATCTAGGTTATTGTCTACATTGAGTGTTGACAGTGTTGATAGAAAATCGTATTATACATAAACAAGTTAATTATATCCTTTAACTCATCCACTTTCTTTATTCTGTGCGCTATTATTTAAATTAATCCAATATGTTATTACCGGCCAATCTTGGATGTACTGAATAAAATGGAATGTGATAACAATTAATTTATTTGTTTTAAACACAAAACCCACATCAAAATCAATTTTTTTTTAAGTACGCTCGCAAAATGAATACGTCAGTCGAGATACGTGTAGTGTTGTCATAAAGTACCCTGACAAACAACATGAAACGTCTGTGTAATTAGTATTGTAAAACCCGTATTAATTTGTTATCTTTCTTGGCTAGGAGTTGTCCCACTTTGAACGTGCTGTTTCTTGGAATTCCCATTGTTATATCAAAAGTAGGAGTCGAGTTTACTCTAGGATATCTAGTGGAACGGAATGTGATCGATTTAAAAACATACTAATTATGTGTAGCTTATTGTATGAAAATATGTGACGTAGTCTTTTCATGGGGATTTAAGTTTCTTCCTGGAACATCCGGTCTATGTAAGGTAATCCTTTGCCTTGTTGTTGTCGTTATTATCAGAGTCAACTATGACAAGTATGATAATTATTACATACTTTTTGTGCCGATTTGAGTTCAAGAATAGGGAATTAATTGTGCCCATTACTGAGAAATATTCTGTCTCCAAAACAAAAAACAACAACAACAACAACAAAAAATAAAACAACAACAAAACAACAAACAAACAAAGAACAACAACAAACAACTTACTAGATATAACAACAATACGAAAAAAAAATGTTTGCAAGATATAGACCGAAAAAACAACAGCAGCACATGACGACGTTTTAAACCGATCAAAGTGCGACCCGTTATCGTTCAGTCTCTCCAATGTCGCTACCTCACATCAGCCAAATAAATAACGTGTTGACATTTTCCGTTATGAACATATCTTTAAGTGGAAAGAAGGAATTGAGAAAAACAGTTTGTCATTGGCTCTCTTATTTTATGCTTGGTATTCAGACAGCCGTGTGTTTGGTGTTCAGACAGCCGTGTGTTTGTTTGTTCAGACAGACGTGTGTTTGGTGTTCGAACGGCCGTGTGTTTGGTGTTCGGACGGCCGTGTGTTTGGTGTCCAGACAGCCGTGTTTGGTCTTCAGACAGCCGTGTCCTTGGTGTTCAGACAGCCGTGCGTTTTTGTGTTTAGGAAGTAAAGCACAGTTCTTTTTTTTCCGCTAGCTAAGTTTTGTTTCGTTTTAGATAACATTGTTACTACATTAATGTTTTAGATAGATATGTGTTTGTGGTGTAGTTAAATATTTTAAAAAATAATAATCATAAGAAGGAATTTAAAAAACAATGAATAATATCTAAAGACTAAACAATAATATCTAAAGACTAAACAATAATATCTAAAGACTAAACAATAATATCTAAAGACTAAACAATAATATCTAAAGACTAAACAATAATATCTAAAGACTAAACAATAATATCTAAAGACTAAACAATAATATCTAAATACTAAACAATAATATCTAAATACTAAACTATAATATCTAAAGACTAAACAATAATAATTAAAGACTAAACAATAATATCTAAAGACTAAACAATAATATCTAAAGACTAAACAATAATATCTAAAGACTAAACAATAATATCTAAATACTAAACAATAATATCTAAAGACTAAACAATAATATCTAAAGACTAAACAATAATATCTAAAGACTAAACAATAATATCTAAAGACTAAATAATAATATCTAAAGACTAAACAATAATATCTAAAGACTAAACAATAATATCTAAAGACTAAACAATAATATCTAAATACTAAACAATAATATCTAAAGACTAAACAATAATATCTAAAGACTAAACAATAATATCTAAAGACTAAACAATAATATCTAAATACTAAACAATAATATCTAAAGACTAAACAATAATATCTAAAGACTAAACAATAATATCTAAAGACTAAACAATAATATCTAAAGACTAAATAATAATATCTAAAGACTAAACAATAATATCTAAAGACTAAACAATAATATCTAAAGACTAAACAATAATATCTAAATACTAAACAATAATATCTAAAGACTAAACAATAATATCTAAAGACTAACCAATAATATCTAAAGACTAAACAATAATATCTAAAGACTAAACAATAATATCTAAAGACTAAACCAAAGGCTGGCCGCGTTGAGCCTGCAAGATAAGCAACGATAACAGCGCTATATAAGATATTAAATCCTCTTCTTCTTATCCCTTATCCCGAGGGTTGGTTGCTGTGGCACCACCGCAGACTGTTCACCACATTAAATCAATCAATGTTTTTGATATCAAGATAGCAATGTACTTGTACTTCAGATTGCTGTTTTTATCGCATGTCCCTTATCGGTGCTTGTAATATTTATTTCATATAATCAGCATTCGGATTGAAGCTTCACGTTAGCTGTAAAGGTCCGCGGCGTGACAGGCCAACATGGAATGCGTGGTCTATTAAATTGATTCTACGTGTGTCTTTTCAAAACGTACCTGGACATCAGTCGGCAGACAGTAAAGTCAAGATCACTCATGTGTCACATTACTGCTGTCATTTCAGTGTATTCAATCGGCCCGGACCATTTGAATAACGCAGGGCCCACTTGTCCGGTGTCCCTGACAATAAAGGCTGTATCAAACAAGGACAAGGACCTGCCCTTTATTGCATGTCAAAACGCTCTCATGAGTTCAATTTATCCAGAATCCCACATCCTCAAAAAAAAATATAAACAAAACATATTTTTAAAAAAAACTTGATGTCCGTAAGTTGTTCAGAGTTCAGAGTTCAGAGTTCAGAGTTCAGAGTTCAGAGTTCAGAGGTTGGTTTATTGTTTACTTACTGTTCTTCAGATTAGATTTCTTCAATGATTATCCCAGCCGAGCTCATGTATTGAGGTCCCCATGATGGCACCAGCCGAGCTCATGTATTGAGGTCCCCATGATGGCACCAGCCGAGCTCATGTATTGAGGTCCCCATGATGGCACCAGCCGAGCTCATGTATTAAGGTCCCCATGATGGCACCAGCCGAGCTCATGTATTGAGGTCCCCATGATGGCACCAGCCGAGCTCATGTATTGAGGTCCCCATGATGGCACCAGCCGAGCTCATGTATTGAGGAACCCATGATGGCACCAGCCGAGCTCATGTATTGAGGACCCCATGATGGCACCAGCCGAGCTCATGTATTGAGGACCCCATGATGGCACCAGCCGAGCTCATGTATTGAGGACCCCATGATGGCACCAGCCGAGCTCATGTATTGAGGACCCCATGATGGCACCAGCCGAGCTCATGTATTGAGGACCCCATGATGGCACCAGCCGAGCTCATGTATTGAGGACTCCATGATGGCACCAGCCGAGCTCATGTATTGAGGACCCCATGATGGCACCAGCCGAGCTCATGTATTGAGGAACCCATGATGGCACCAGCCGAGCTCATGTATTGATGACTCCATGATGGCACCAGCCGAGCTCATGTATTGAGGAACCCATGATGGCACCAGCCGAGCTCATGTATTGAGGAACCCATGATGGCACCAGCCGAGCTCATGTATTGAGGAACCCATGATGGCACCAGCCGAGCTCATGTGTTGATGACTCCATGATGGCACCAGCCGAGCTCATGTATTGAGGAACCCATGATGGCACCAGCCGAGCTCATGTATTGAGGAACCCATGATGGCACCAGCCGAGCTCATGTATTGAGGAACCCATGATGGCACCAGCCGAGCTCATGTATTGAGGACCCCATGATGGCACCAGCCGAGCTCATGTATTGAGGACTCCATGATGGCACCAGCCGAGCTCATGTATTGAGGACCCCATGATGGCACCAGCCGAGCTCATGTATTGAGGACCCCATGATGGCACCAGCCGAGCTCATGTATTGAGGACCCCATGATGTCACCAGCCGAACTCATGTATTGAGGACCCCATGATGGCACCAGCCGAGCTCATGTATTGAGGACCCCATGATGGCACCAGCCGAGCTTATGTATTGAGGACCCCATGATGGCACCAGCCGAGCTCATGTATTGAGGACCCCATGATGGCACCAGCCCAGCTCATTTATTGATGACCACATGATGTCACCAGCCGAACTCATGTATTGAGGACCCCATGATGGCACCAGCCGAGCTCATGTATTGAGGACCCCATGATGGCACCAGCCGAGCTCATGTATTGAGGACCCCATGATGGCACCAGCCGAGCTCATGTATTGAGGACCCCATGATGGCACCAGCCGAGCTCATGTATTGAGGACCCCATGATGGCACCAGCCCAGCTCATTTATTGATGACCCCATGATGTCACCAGCCGAACTCATGTATTGAGGACCCCATGATGGCACCAGCCGAGCTCATGTATTGAGGACCCCATGATGACACAAGCCGAGCTCATTTATTGAGGACCCCATGATGGCACCAGCCGAGCTCATTTATTGACGACCCCACGATGGCATTGAAGCGCCCCCCTCCCCCACCACCACCACCCCCCACAGACTTTGAATCCTGTTCACTGCAATTAGACAAATATATATCTTGACCATCGTATGGACGCACATATTTATATTAATTAATGTATGTAAAATAATCGATAAGCTTCACTTAAATAAATTTTGTATCTAGGTCACAGTATAAATCTTGACGACTGATAAAATCCTGGTCAAAATATAAATCTTAACACCTTTATCCCAGGTAACTTTCACAAGTTACGAAACTACGCTTTTTAAACTATATTATTTCAATTGACAAAGGAATATAACAAACATTGTCAGCATGGCGAAAGCATTATTCTCTGCTCTTGTGTTTATCTATCACTGTATTATTTTAAGATATATATTTTTACATTTTTACCATTTAATGAATACTGACCACTGTATGCATCTTGAACAACAATTGAGTCATGATTTACATCTATTTTAACCAGTTTAATTATTTGCCATCACTAGATGCATTTTTTTCATTGATCATATTTATCCCATGCCAACATTAGTCTCATTCGAAGTTATTAGTCAGTCATTCTTTGGTCTACTTCTCTCAATATCTAAATTGAAACCACAAGCTTTCGATTTCACTTCCAGCTAAAGTGCGACATTTATTTTTAAATATAAGTCAGATCCTTAAAGACGTTTCTTACATGTAACACACTTTTTTTTGCAGGACTTCTTTAAGCATCTGGAGGAATTACTCAGACTTCTTCAGGTGAAAATAAAAGTAATATAGCTTTTAGAATAATGAAACGAGTAGTCGTTATTATATAAGTAATGATATATTATTAGAAAAACGATCATAAATCGGAATTTTCTCTTAAAAATTACTATTTTTCATGTATTTTAATTATTTATATCTATAATTATAATACATTTTAAAAACTTAAATTAAATTAAACTGATATGTTTACAAAACTATTTTTGGGGCCGTCCATAAAGTACGTCACGCTCCAGAGGGGGAAGGGGTGTAAGAAAGCGTGACAGTTTTTTACAGGGGGGAGGGGGGTCCGGCCATGTGTGACGTCATTTGCTTAGAGGGGGGGGGGTTCCAAGATTTGTTACAGTTTGTGACAGGGGGGAGAGGGGAGGTAAAAATGGTCAAAAATAGTGTGACGTACTTTATGGACGGCCCCAAAAATATCTTTGCCTCGGATATGTTAATACTAATAAACGTAATAAAAAAAAGTGACGATAATATTTAATACAATATCATAAAATCCTTGAGCTTTATCTGTGTACTTTAATGAATACTTAAATTAGCCTCAAAAATTTCCTTAAATGTTTCAGAAAAACTAAAAAATGGACGTCACGTTTAATCTCCTGGAAACAGGGGTTCAAGGCCATTTGGAATGTATAGAAGCCATGAATTCTAGGAACCCAATCTGGGCTTTCCCTAACGTCACAGTAAGTCAGAGATTGTTGCCAAAACTTGAAAACCACTCAACAAAGATTATCAGATATAATGTTGTTTTTTCACTTTTCAGAAACTTAAATCTGGACACATTTTAAAATACTATAAATAACAAAATTCATACTTATAAAATTTAAAAAAAAACCTTTAAAATTCAATTTATACCAACGATAAAAGCAAGATTGTCCAATCTGCCATTAAAGCATAAGGATGATATAGTTTTAACTCGTAGGGAAATTTTTAGTAACGCAACCAATGTGCGGCCACGCAGACATCTAACAGACGCTGCGCAGCAGTTTAGAATTACCGCACAGAAAATTTTGTAAAATATTTCACACAAAAATAATGCTGCGCAATTTTGAAAACGAGCTTGTCTATTTTGCACACAGACCAACGAACCATAGAGGGAACATTGAAGGCAACTATTTCTTCGAGGCTCTGGCCGAGAAATTTTTAGTAATGTCCTTTTTTGGCAACTTGGTCATCAAACCCTCCCCTTTCCCACACCCTACTCCAAGCACTACCAGGATGTCCATCGAAATTGAAACTTTTACGGGAGGTAAAGCAATAACATATTTGTGACGTCAAAATCCACGGTAGTTAATCCATGTTTGGCAGAACCGGTGATCTCGCCTACGCATTTTCCCCCTTTGAAAGATATGATAGATATGGCGGCACACACTCATGATTGTAACCCTCGACATCGCACACTTCCCGCATGACTCAATGGACCACTTATGCTACACTACTCGGCTGAGCACAAATTGTGTTGCATTGTTCAGCTAAACTAATATGTTGTGTGACTCGTTCAAACCACGTGCAAAAAAATTAGAAGCTTATGCCACACCCCCACATATTTAAAATTAGTTTTAGTAACATATTTAAATTTTGCACTTAAACACAATCAGTTGCCTGTTGGTATCCCGCCCCTTTTGACATCCCTACGAGGCCACGTTGAGAGCATGGCAGATGACCTGAGCAGACTTCCAGTCCACAATACAAACGTCTACAAGTAAGAATCATACTCAGATAATCTATATATATAAAAATCAAAGTATGTCTGTGTGTGTGTGTGTGTGTGTGTGTGTGTGTGTGTGCATGTCCTTTATAGCTGACTAAACTATTCATCTGATAGTCATGAAATTTTCGGAGACTGTTGAGTACCTACCTGGGATGGTAATTGGCAATTTTTTTTCTAAATTTAACACTCATGGGGCACCGGGGGCCCATAATGTCATTTGTTGCTCATATGAGCTATATAAAAGTTAGTTTAAGCCCTAGCTACTGTGTAAATTGTTGGATCTTAACAAAACTTTGTACGTGACAACTCGATAGCCAACATTAAAATACAATAGGGCACTGAACTGCAAATAGTCATTCCCTTGGGACTGGAGCCCAAAAATTCATATTTCTTAAACGTTTAAGATTTTATTCACCATTCAGTCATTAACAATCTTGACAAATAATGACACATGTACCCATTATTATACAAATTGAAATGAACAGGTGTTTTGAACTTTATATCTTGCACTGAATGGGCCCGGGGCCCTTAAAGTCTTTTTTCCCCTTATATAAGATATATAAAAATTAGTTTCTACGTTAGCTACTGAGTAAATGAAATGATCTTAACCAAAATTTGAATACAAAAACTTGGTAGCCCATATTAAAATACTATAGGGCACATAACTTCAAATTTCCATTCCTTCAGGGCTGGGGGCCCCAAATGTCTTTTCTTCGTATATCTTTAAGGTATATTCCCCCATTCAATTTTTCACGATCTTGAGAAATATATCTATGAGGAAACTTAATTAAAATGAAAAGGTTTTTGAAATTTAAATCTATCACTGAATGGGCCCAGGGGCCCCTAAATGTCTTTTTTTCTTATATCTATAACTATATATATAAAAATCAAAGTATGTATGTGTGTGTGTGTGTGTGTGCATGTCCTTTATAGCTGACTAAACTATTCATCCGATCGTCATGAAATTTTCGGAGACTGTTGAGTACCTACCTGGGATGGTAATTGGCAACTTTTTTTCTAAATTTAACACTCATGAGGCACCGGGGGCCCATAATGTCATTTGTTGCACATGTGAGCTATATAAAAGTTAGTTTAAGCGCTAGCTACTGTGTAAATTGTTGGATCTTAACAAAACTTTGTACGTGACAACTCGATAGCCAACATTAAAATACAATAGGGCACTGAACTGCAAATAGTCATTCCCTTGGGGCTGGGGGCCCAAAAATTCATATTTCTTAAACGTTTAAGATTTTATTCACCATTCAGTCATTAACAATCTTGACAAATAATGACACATGTATCCATTATTATACAAATTGAAATGAACAGGTGTTTTGAACTTTATATCTTGCACTGAATGGGCCCGGGGCCCTTAATGTCTTTTTTCCCCTTATATAAGATATATACAAATTAGTTTCTACGTTAGCTACTGAGTAAATGAATGGATCTTTAACCAAAATTTGAATACAAAAACTTGGTAGCCCAAATTAAAATACAAAGGGCACATAACTTCAAAAGTCGATTCCTTCGGGGCCGGGGGCCCCAAACGTCTTTTCTTCAGATATCTTTAATGTATTTTCCCCAATTCAATTTTTCACGATCTTGAGAAATATATCTATGAGGAAACTTAATTAACATGAAAAGGTTTTTGAAATTTAAATCTATCACCGAATGGGCCCAGGGGCCCCTAAATGTCTTTTTTCTTATATCTATATATATATATATATATATATATATATATAAATCAAAGTATGTATGTGTGTTGGTTATGAGCATGTCCTTTATAGCTGACTAAACTATTCATCAGATCGTCATAAAATTTTTGAAGACTGTTGAGTACCCACCTGGGATGGTAATTGGCAACTTTTTTTTTCTAAAGTTAACACTCATGGGGCACTGGGGGCCCATAATGTCATTTGTTGCTAATATGAGCTATATAAAAATTAGTTTAAGCGCTAGCTACTGTGTAAATTGTTGGATCTTAACCAAACTTTGTATGTGACAACTTGATATCCAACATTAAAATACTATAGGGCACTATACTGCTAATATTCATTCCTTTGGGGCTGGGGGCCCAAAACTTCACATTTCTTAAACGTTAAAGATTTTATTCACTTTTCAGTTATTAACAATCTTGACTAATTATGACACATGTATCAATTAATATACAAATTGAAATGAACAGGTGTTTTGAACTTTATATCTTGCCCAGAATGGGCCCTGGGGCCCTTAATGTCTTTAAAAAAATCTTATTTGAGTTATATACAAATTAGTTTCTACGTTGGCTACTTAGTAAATGAATAGATCTTCACCAAACTTTGCATACGAAAACTTGGTAGCCCATATTAAAATACTATAGACACTGAACTTCTAATGCTAATATCATCGGGGCCGGGGGCCCCAAATGTCTTTTTTCGTATATGTTTAAGATATTTTTTCCTATTTACTTTTTAAAGATCTTGAGAAATATAGCCACAATAAAAATGAACTAAAATGAACAAGTTTTTGAAATTGACCTCTTGCACTGAATGGGCCGGGGGCCCCTTAATGTTATTTTCCCCCTATTTTAGATATGTAAAAAGTAGTTTAAGCGTAATGATAATGAGAAAATATCTGGATTTTGACAAAACTTAGAATATAAAAACTTAAGAGCCTATATTACTATAGGGCACTGAACTCTTAATTTCCATTCCTTCGAAAAAGTCTTTTGACTGAACTTTAATCATTGTATTCCCTATTCAATTTTACATGATATTGAGGAATATAGCTTGAGTACAATTGCAATAAAAAACTATATTATCACTCATTTTGGGGCCGGGACCCTTAATATCGTTTCTTCTTTTGTTCGCTATTTAATTATTAATTTATTTATCCGTTTGCTATGAAACTTGGAATTTGTTTTCACACTTCCACGAAAGTTTCTTCAGAATTGTTTTTAAACATACCACTAATTGTTTTCTTTAAATTTATTAATTTTTATTGAGATCGTTGCAACGCACGACGGGTCTGCTAGTTAACTTATAAAATAAGCAATACCATAATTCTTCCTTCAAAACTCAAATATAATTTTAAATGCAACTTTAAAAGTAAAAAAAAATTAATAGCGTATTTAAAAGCTTGTTTAGATTCTCTTTTTGTTTACAATGCAATGAGATGAGCCAATTATAATTTACATCTGTTGCAAAAACTGAGATTTATATCAAGAAATCATATATCTTTATATTTATATATATATATTCTTATGAAGTATATATTTATACCACATGAAAAATCCTATTTTGGATATCTGTATAAACTGATATTTTAAATTGTATTCAGTAATCCTTAGTTTGTTTAGATATAAAAATCAATGATACACAGTGCAATTTAAAAGTTTTAAAAGTACTAGACGCCCCGCGGCGTAGCATATGCAGCAGACTTGCTCATGGAGAGTGCAAAGAAAGTGGAGAAATAACGGACACAAACTACACCACGAAGAAATCAAAACAACGCGAGTGAACGTCGGTTTGGGGGGGGGGACTGCCAACTCATTGTTGTTATCTAGACGTTTGCAGGAGAAATTCGGTACACCCCTAACTTCTATGACGTCAGCTATAAAACAATAATCGGTTTAAAATCAGAGTTACAAAATCGATAATCGGATTTAAAAAACAACAGAAAACAACAACACGCAATTAACAACCCTAAACATGACTAACCCTCGCTAGGGTCGGCCAATCACAGTTTATGTTTAAGGGATGGTAGTATTAAATGGGAGGCGGGTAACAACAACCTCAGTGTGCTTGTCTCCATGGTTACTCGCTATTTTTTATTTACTTTGTGCTGCTTTTTGTGTCTGTACTCTCACCCCCCTCCATTCTTTGCACTGTCTATTATGAGCAAGTCTGTGGCGTATGCTACGCCGCGGGTCTCTCTAGAATTCCTTCTTTTCATTCAATCATAGTTGTTTGCCCAAACCCAACCCATTTTGACAAATGTGTCTTTCATGAAGTCTTCACCCGTAACTAAATCAGCTAGTGTTGGCAATAAAGGGGTAAAAGAACGGGCACAAACAGACATTTTTAAAAATTAAAAAAAAACAATGTTTTCGCTGGGGCTTGAACCCAGGACCATCGACTTATGAGGCGGACGTGATAACCCGTACACTACGAATTTCACATTTACTGTGAAGGGACAATGCAAGTGAACGCAAGTGCATTGTTGCCACCCACTCCCACCCCCACCCCTTTTTTCATTTCTTCCCACCACGCTTGCCAACAGTGTTTAGTTGACCCGAGCGAGGGTCATTCGTCACGCTCTGTTGCACATGCAGCTTCTTGTTGCCTCGCAGGGTCCGACCACGAAGACAATTATATATATAGATAATGAGTTTATTTACTTAATATGTGACATTCTCATTGGAGGGCTGAGTCACTCAGACTCTTATAGCCCGGCCTACAATACCAACGGCGAGCCTCAACATAAGGACATCGCCATGGAGATATTCCTCCACAGTGCGTGGGCTGTCTGATCCGTCCCTGTCCCCAATCGCCACGGAGCATTCGGTCAGCAGATGTGCCACTCTCTCCTCGGCCATACCACATAAACGGCAGCCGGGTTCCCTGTTTATTTACTAAATTTGCATTAACTTTTTGTTCATTAACATGTGACAATTTAGCAACTATTTCTTGTTTTTTTATGTTTCCCCTTTTTATTACTTCATTTTGATACAAACAGGGTGCAACTCTGCGGTTATAATTCATCTCAATCAGTTAAAAATAAATGTAAAAAATCATTTTTAAAAACCACGATTTTATAAGTGGACTGAAAAGAATAAATAGAGGTAAAATAAGATTTTTAAAAGTAACACAGTTACAGGTATAGAAAAAAGAAGAAAATAATTTAAAACTAATAAGTTCAAGTACTTTCATATAATATGACTAAAAACGTTGGGCGGGCTCTTATGATGTTTTACATAGGCGGTTCACTACTTCTCTCACTTATAGATATCATTTTTGCCTTCTTAATTATAAATCTTTAATTTTTATACCAAAAACCCGCCCCATGTTTTTAGTCATATTATATGAAAGTACTTAAACTTATTAGCTTTAAATTATTTTCTTCTTTTTAGTCCACTTATAAAAACGTGGTTTTTTAAAATCTTTTTTAACCTCTATTTATATTATTCTTTTTAGTACGCTTAAAAAACGTGTTTTTTTAAAATATTTTTTTACCTACGTTTTTTTTATACCAAACACCTCATAAGCGCCCGCCCAACGTTTTAAAACACGATGATGTGGTCACGGGTTGAACTCATGGATGACAACAAAAGAAGACGGTACCGATGCTTATATATTGATAAACTAAAAAGTTCAATAATCTGATAACGGTACATTCGATCGAACTAAAATTTTGATACATTGCATTGTCATCCAAGATCTATCTGTGGTAAAATTTTGTGATCTATAGGACCATCAGAAGTGGTTTAATTTTACGTTGGCAGATTTGAAAAATTGTGGACAGACAAACAAATCCACAGGAACGAAAGCGAGTTAATAAAACGTGGTTAATAAAATAATTTAAAACTTCAAGGGCTTTCATTTGATAAGACTAAAAAACGTGGGGTGGGCGCTTATGGGGTTTAACATATGCAGCTCACTCATTCTCTCACTTATGCATCTCTTTTGCCATCTAAATTATAAATCTGTAATTTTTATACCAAACACCCTGCACACGTTTTTAGTAACATTAAATTTAAGCACTTGAACTTTGAAGTTGTAAATTATTTTATTCTTTTTAGTCCACTCATAAAAACGTGGTTTTTAAAAATCCTGTTTTACACCAATTTATTTTACTCTTTTTAGTCTGTGGGTAAAATCTTATTACTTTTATTGTAAATAAGAAAATTCATTAAATACAAAATAGCCTATATGGTTTCAATATTTTATGGATTGTCAGGTCTAACCGCGTGGAGGTGAGGCATTTTAGGCCCAAAACAAACAAACACAAACATATGGACAAACACCAACGCTTATCAATTGACAACATTACACTAATTCAAATTAAGACTGCTTTCTTATTCAATTTTCTTCCATGATTTAACTCCCTTTTTAAAAATCTTTTTGTTTTACCTCTATTTATTTTACCAAACACCTCATAAGCGCCGCCCAACATTTTAATACCACGGGGATGAGGTCACGGGGTTAACTGAGTTGGCACGTGAAAAAAAAAGCAGACGGATAAGTGAAGATATATAGAGATAAATTAAAAAATGAAACAATTTAATTACGGTACATTCAATCGATCTGAAATTTTGATACAGTACATTGTCATCCATGGTCTGTGGTCAAATTTTGAGCTCTCTAGGACCATCAAAAATAGTTTAATTTTACGTTGGCAAATTTGAAAAATTGCGGACAGACACGAAAGCAAGTTAATAAAAACGTGGTTAAAATGGTTAAGATCTGAATCTTACCTTGACGATAACCTTTCAACTTAAGTCATTGCAAATTTTGATAAGAATTGAAATGTTATCAAGTTATTAAATGGTATAAATGCATCGTGATAATTATCAACACACGTCATGATGCTTCTGTCAGCAAACGATCATTTAGAGAATGTACAAATATTATAGGTTTGCAATTAGTAACGTATACACTTTTATTTCGTTAAGTAAAAATAACTCAAATTTTTATGGATATTTCCCCTGTATGTATAAGCATGAATATAAGGTCGTCTGTTCATCTGAGCAACATTATACTCCTGATATACTCATACAAATATCCTATATAATAAAAGGCAATGTTCTGTGCGGTCATCGATAGCGATTGGTACCTCAAAATCTTACAGACTTCTACAGACAATCAATAGCGGAGAAAAATTAAATCTCATTTATATATTGAACGACGTTCAAAACGAGTTATTTTTGGAGCAGCTTTTTTCCAAGAATTTAATTTGAGCGATGCGCGTTGGGATTTGTAATAAAAAATTGTTTTTACGGGTTATTTAATATAACTATAATGTATAGTATTTTTGAATCCCTTATATTAACTTCAAAATCTTGTCGTCATCTCTCTCTTTAATTATCTCTGTCGTTCGCGGGTGGGCGGAAAAACAACAAAATTCAAACAATGACACACTTCCCGTGATGCTATCGAGCTGAAATTTCGCACAGAGACTCGTTTCACCTAACAATGCATAGTATCGAAATTTCAGGTCGAAACAAACCGTAATTAAATTAATGCATTTTTAGTTTATCTGTATCTAACATATGTAATTCAATTTCACAGTTTGTTATTGTTTTTCTTCCACGTTCCAGTTGACTTCACGCGTTGACAACACCTATCGATGTCACTTCCCCCGGTTTTAAAGCCAGGGGAGATCAGTCGGTGTCAGTCTGTAAATGTGTGTCTCGTTTGAACATATTCAATACATTTAGTTATGTCTCATATATAAGGGATTTATAGTAAAAAACTTTGTTTTTACGAGGTTGTTTAATTAAATCCCTTATTTAACTTCACCGCCGTCTTTCTCTCTGTCGTTCGTCGTCGGGCAGGCGGACGGGCGGAAAAATAAAAGTAAAAATGACACACTTCCCGTGACGCTATCGAGCTGAAATTTTGCACATAGCCTCGAGTCACCTAACAATGCATCGTATCAAAATTGCAGATCGATTGAATGTACCGTAATTAAATTAATGCATTTTTAGTTTATCTCAATATAACATATGTAATTCAATTTCACAGTTTGTTATTGTGTTTCTTCCACGTGCCAGTTGAGTTCACGCGTTGACGCCACCCATCGATGTCCACACCCCTCCCGTCCCTTCCCCCAGTTTTAAAGCCAGGGGATATCAGTCGGTGTCAGTCTGTAAATTTTTGTCGCGTTTGAACATATTCAATACTTTTAGTTATGTCTCATATATAAGGGATTTATAGACACAAACTTTGTTTTTACTTGGTTGTTTAATTGACGTAATACACATGTATGGCCAGTCAAGACGGTGGGTCTTTGGACAGACCGTGGTGTGGGGGGGGGGTAGGGTCTCTTGAATGAGGGAGATGGGTAATGTTGTGATGTCCTACCATGAACTTCACAGGTCACTTTATACTTAATCCCGTACTTGGACGGGCTTTGTTGCTAGTTTGATTATATTGGTCTCGATCGACTTACCCTTGCCAGAGGCGACACTATGGGAGTGCGGTGGGTGCGGACACCAGCACACGGGGTGACACTGAAGTTTAAAATGAAGTATGTTCCTATTATTTGGCAAGGGGAGACTCGGAGGAGGTATATGTAGTAAGTCATGAGGGGGTGACACCATGAGCTACCGCGCTGGGTGACACAAACCCTAGAGACGCCTCTGACCCTTGCAAAATAAACATAGATCGTAGCTAACGAATAAATATGTGCACAATAAAAACCGGTTGGGGGCCGTCCATAATGTACGTCACGCTCCATAGGGAGGGAGGGGGTGTAAGAAAGTGTGACAGTTTGTGACAGGGGGAGGGGGGTCTGGCCATGTGTGACATCACGGTGTTTTAAACTAAATTTTAATTATTTTCTTAATAAAAAACAACATTTGTGTTCAAAAGAGTGACGTACTTTAGGGGGAAGGGGGTGGTCCGAGATTTGCGACAGTTTGTGACAGGAGGGAGTTAAAATGGTAAAAAGTAGCGTGAGGTACTTTATGGACGGCCCCTTGTCTATTAGAACTCTCCACTTCTCTACTTTCTCACTTCCTATATTCGTCACTTCATCACTTCCTCTATTCAATTCATCACTTTCTAGCAGAATTAATTCTTCATTGTGTTGAGTTCTTTCCTTCAATTCTTCACTAACCTCCTTACTTCCCTTATCAACTTCCTCATTTCTTCCTATCTTTACATCATTCGTTATTCCTTTCCTTCCCCATTTCTTTTCGTCTTTCTCTTCCAAATTCTTGTCTTTCTTACATCATATATTATCTGCTTCTTCAACCTTTCATTTCTTCTCTTCATTACTTTTATTGCTGAAGATTGCAATCTAGGTAACAAATATACACAATTTACTCTTATTGTATTCACTTGCTTGATATGATCTCAATGTAAACTGTGGCAGTTGCCTTGGTAGAGGAAAATTGTACACATTTGAAGTAGCGTGGGAGGTTGTTGTCCAAATTCGAAAGTCCCCAGGGCACCCACTTGAGGAGGGGCCCCAAAGGAGTGTCCGAAATTTTTTTACATTAAATATTACGCCACTGCCATGTATGCAGGGCTACCCAAAGAGGCCAAGCCCCCCCCGGGACCCCCAAATCACTACAAATCCCTAGCTACGCCACTGTACTTTTGAAACACAACATTATTCTGCCAGGATCAATACATGTAATTATGGTAAAGCGTCATATATATTCGCTGATAACCCATTTTTAATTGATAAACGTAATTGGTGGGGCATGTTGCTTTCTGAGACTGTGGGCGTTTTAATGTTTTTCTCACTCCTGGCATTTCGACAGCTGGTTGTTTAACAAACTCTATCTTTGTATTCAGATGGTTGTTTAGCAAACAGTATGTTTGTATTCAGCTGGTTGTTTAACAAACTTTGTATTCAGTCGGTTGTTTAACAAACCCTGTATTCAGCAGGTTGTTTAACAAACTCCATCTTCGTGTATCTTATCTTATCTGTTACAGACGGACCTTCCATACAGAAGATTATTGCGTCCTACTGCTGGATGTTTAACAAACACTATATTTGTGCTCATCTTTTTCTTTCGTCGTGTTGCGTTCATTAAACTCAAATATCGCTTCTTTTCGTTGATATAATATTATATTGTAAGCTTAGGTAGACTTGCTTTTAGACAGAATTTTTAAAAGCATTTATATTTAAACTAGACTAGGAATCAATTATTAATTTTAGACTATTTTAAAGATTTAATTTTCTATATTAAAAATTAAACACAAACTATACTTTCCAAAGCTTTTTCATCTAAATAGCCTTAAATTTAGAATCAAAATATGAATTCCTTTAAATTCAATTCAGAAAAAAATCTTTAAATATTAAGCTAATTCGAAAAGAATATCTGTTTCCTCTTAATTCAATTCAAGTGCTGCTTTCCTTTTCCGCTCAGCCAGTATTTGTGGGTGTAAAGCTTTTTAAGAAAATTTCAATTATTTTAAACTTTTTAAGTATGCAAAGACATTTTTTATGTTAACCCCCTTTTAAAAAATAGCTTTTAAAATCTTTTTTTTTAAAGACAAAATACTCTGTCAGAAATGCTTTTAACATAAATGCAAGAAATGAGTACAAAGCTAACTTTAACTGTGGGTTCTTTCTTTATGAGATTGTAAAGTTTTCGAATAGGCGGCTGGATAGCGAAGTCATTAGTGCACTCGCCTCACAAGCTGTGGTGCATGGGTTCAAGCCCACGGCTAAGCCACATTATAAAGATTGATTTATGACTATCGCTAAAAAGTCGAACTTGGAGAGGAGATGGAGGCCGAAAAAGTCCCGAAAAAGTTCTAAAGGAAACATTAGAACCCCTAACGACCACGTTGTTATGGGACACATACAAATTAAATGAGTAGATGTGCGCACTGGTTGCTTTTATAGCCATTACACCAATTGTACTAGGAAGTGACCCTATTCTACAAGTTTAAAAAAATAAACAACACTGCATCTTGCGGCTGAATTTAAGACCCTCAGCTTCACAACCCATGTGTACCCACAGAAACCAAGATTTTATTTTGATCCTAATCTAAAGAGTGTACTCCTGATTGCAGCTCCGTCCCGAGGGAACCTGCCATTGAAAGACTGTTGCACTTTGAGCCATGTTCGCCCCCTACAACCCTAAAGACAATGTGGCATCCAAACAGCGGAGATTTCTGGGACTTTGTAGAAGTAAGAGAAATTTAAATAGTTGTCAAGGATAAAAAACAACAACAGGACATTGACTTAATTCAGTCTGTTTGCTCTGAGTTTTCAACAGTAAATGTAAGATTATCTTATATATTACGGACGCTCCTTCCGTACAGAAGATTATTGCGTCCTCCAGATCAAAACAGATGGTTGACTTTCGAGACTATCTTTAATATGGCTAAACAAATAGTAGCCAACCTTAACATTTTCTGTGACTTATAATGTTCTCATAATTTGGAAGTAAGATTTCATCAAATTTTAAAAAGATTTTATAGTTGTTATTTTATGGTATTTTCAATCAACAGGAAAAGGTAACAATAAACACCGCAGGTCCTTCTCAAGTAGAAAAATCATCAATAATTGAGCCAGGTATTTTGAAATCAAACACTAGTTAATTTAGAGCAATTTGTTTAGTTTTTCACAGTAAAAATCATTTCAAATATCTTTACCTGATGAGAAAAACATCGTCTCATGAGTAAATCGACGTGTCAAAGAAACAGTTCAAAGCCTTCACGTAAAACAATTAAATATACAATAATACGATCATTTGGTCAATGATAAACTGCAACTATATATTCAGAGCCCGCTCATTAAACATATTTAACAATAATACGATCATTTAATAAATGATAAACTGCAACTCTATATTTAGAGCCCGCTCATTAAACATATTTAACAATAATACGATCATTTGATCAATGATAAACTGCAACTCTATATTCAAACCCTGCTCATTAAACATATTTAACAATAATACGATCATTTAGTCAATGATAAACTGCAACTCTATATTCAGAGCCCGCTCATCAAACATATTTAAAAACTACAAAACTCTATCACCAGGGTCTGAGTACCTATTCATACCTCCTGGATTTGAAGAAGGGTTACGATTTCTTGATGAGGCGGTTGATCTAGAAACCCACTTAGAGGTTGATGTTACGGATTTATCAACAAGTTCAAGAGATTTAAGTCATTTCACAACACTAATAGCAAGTTGGCCTCCACATGAACCCAAATCTATGGAAATAAGAGTAAGTAGATGATAGTAGGATATTTTTTTTAAAGCTTATTACATATTTCCTCGCTTGTTATAAATGTCCTAGGTTTGTTACAAATTATTGTTATAGGCATCATTGCTTGTTACTATTTTTTTAGCTTGTCTTAGACCTACATTTCTCGACGATGCCCAGAAATTTTGTTTATGTCTTGGGTTTTTAAAGATTATCTTAGTTATTACATGTTTCCCAATGTGTTAAAGTGAAAAGTTAAAGATATAAGGTTTTGTTAAAGATTTTCTAGGATTTTATACATATCCCAAGCTGCTTGAAATACTATTGCTGATATTCATGTTCTAGGTTGGTATGTATCAAAATTGTTATAGAAGTAAATCTTGCAATAGTTGCTCCTGGTTGTTATTGATATTTGATTTCCCTACGAATGCCAATTATTCTTACATATTGCTTTAAATCATAAGTCACAACTTGTAAGTCATCGTTATGTTAAACAGGCAGCTTGAAATTAGCAGGAAACGAATAAAATCGCATAAGATATATAATTTTAAAAAGGAAATGGAGAGAATAAAAGTAAATGCATGACTTCAATATGTTTAAACTTATATATTGACTCTATTTATAAAATTTTATTAATTACTATAATAATATAAATTTAGTCTTACTTACGATGTTAACAAACACATTTTAAGTTAAAAATAGTTAATGTTTCAATAAATAAACTTTAAAAAAATGAGCATTATAATGCAAACAATTACATTCTACAACGAATGATATATTTGCTCTTTATAATAGTGTCAATAAACTTTCAGATCTCGTCAAACAACTTGAAAATGTTGATCGGTGAAAGTGATTTGGACGACCTGCTGAAAGTAATTAATTTGTTTTACGATTAAAACCTGTGTGTGTTTTTTTTAATAATAAGTCATAAATACTCGATGATTAAACGAAAGCCTATGCGGTTTCTGCTGTATACTTGGATAATTTTATCTCATAAAACGATTGTTGCCTCTTATAACAGTTCTCTTTCTTTAGCATAATATTTTAAATATTTTAATTAATTCAACATCTATCCTAAAAATAAGCACTTTGTATAAAATGTAAATAGTTATACGATATAAGATATACAATTATCGTCAATTAATAAGCGAAAACAACTTGACAAAGATTATGGCAGCAACTACAACCAACATGGTATTTGAATGTTAAAATTGTTGCCAGGTTTACTAATGCGTTATGTTTTCATCAAAACACTAGAAAAATTAAAAATTCGACTCACATTCTTTGTAAAATAATCTGTGGATCATTTTTTTAAAAAAAAGGATGGCCGTTGGGAACAAGCTGATGGCCCAGTAACAGAGCCTCATGTGTCCCCCTGTGAACAGATGACCCACAATGACACGTCAAACACGACACGGATGGCAGGAGAACATCCGATGGTTGAGCGACTTCCGTCACGGCCTGAGCAATGGGCCGTCTCAGTGGATGTCAGTGAGTCGGTGCAGGATTTTCACGAGCAAGTCCCAGACATGGCTTTTGAGGTAGTCATGTGGTTAGTGAGCAGAGCGAGATACACCCCCTTGTTATATTTCTTTGTTTAAATAAACCAACCTGTTCCACACAACTTTTGAAGTCTATTAGTAAACAATGTGGGTTGTTTATTCTCATCAATCTAATATTTTGTACATATTTTCTGGCCCATACATGTAGCTGGAATAAACACGTATTTAGATTTACGTATAACCATATAGTTGTTCTAATGGCCATATAGTTTTCAATGAGACATATAACTTTCCCCTCAGCTCTCATTGCTTCCACTGCATATAAAATAAAATAAATAAAATAATTGCAATATTAGCATATAGTTCCTGTTGTACCATATCTCAGCTATTGCAGTTTATTTTTTTAAAAGTGTTTAAGTCATGTTTGATTCATCCAGTTACTTTATATTTTGAATTCTCTTAAATGTCGCGGTAGTGTGTTGATTTAAGTAGGCGTGCTTGCTGACAGTACCTAATACTTATTTCCTGATAACAAAATATATATCTCTATACATATAAGACGCATTTTTTTGTTGTTGTCTGTCTGTCTGTCTGTTCCCTAATAACTCAAGATCCAGACAACCAAATAACGTGAAATTTGGTACACGTACACAAAATTATACCGGAAAGGTTATTAAACAGGTTTCGTTCCATATATATAAGATACTGGGGGCCGGGGGCCCAAAATGTAGTTTTTCCCTATATGAGCTATATAAAATAAAAAATTATTGAAAATTAAGACCTAAAATAATGACGCAAATTAATAAACATTTTGGTGTCGAGATTAACAAGAAGGCGATTATCGCTATAAAATAATTTTGTTGTTGTTGTTGCTTTGTTGTTGTTGCTTTTGTTGTTGTAGTTGTTGTTTTGTTGTTGTTGCTTTGTTGTTGTTGCTGTTGTTGTTGTAGTTGTTGTTTTGTTGTTGTTTTGTTGTTGATGTTTTGTTTTTGTTGTTGTTGCTGTTGTTGATTTTGTTGTTGTTGCTGTTGCTGTTACTGTTGTTGTTGCTGTTGTTGTTGTTGTTGTTGCTTTTGTGTTGTTTTTGCTGTTGTTGTTGTTGTCCACATCCCTTGCCCTGCGACGACAATGTCCTTCATGTTTTTATTGCTTTGTTGTTGTTGCTGTTGTAGTTGTTGTTTTGTTGTTGTTGCTTTGTTGTTGTTTTGTTGTTGATTTTCTTGTTGATTTTGTTGTTTTTGTTGTTGTTTTGTTTTTGTTGTTTTGTTGCTGTTTCTGTTGTTGGTTTTGTCGTTGTTGCTGTTGTTGTTGCTGTTGCTGTTGTTGTTGCTGTTGCTGTTGTTGTTTTGTTGTTGTTGCTTTGTTGTTGTTGTAGTTGTTGTTGTTTTGTTTTTGTTGTTTGTTTTTGTTGTTTTGTTGCTGTTGTTGTTTTTGTTGTTGTTGCTGTTGTTGTTAAACCTGGGCGAAGCCGGGTACTTGCCCCTGGTATATATATATAAAGGGGTACCACGAGATATGAAATGAATCCATTCGGGTGTGGCTCTCGTATCTTGAATTTAGGACACAAAACACCAAACCAACTACACAGTAAAGAAAGCAGAACGGTTGAATGACGTCACGTGATTTTTAGTGTTGTCAGCTGCACGTTTTTCGTATCTTCGAACAAAAAATTATTCAATTGGCATTTCGTATCTTTGATCTTTCGTATCTTGAGGTTAAACTGTGTGTACATATACATATAATTATTCCAGTTTTACTCATGTTACATTTTTCCATACTTACAGTGGCCTTTTGAGCTGGACACGTACCAGAAGCAAGCCATCCTGAGGCTGGAGAACAACCAGAGTGTCTTTGTGGCCGCCCACACCTCAGCCGGAAAGACCGTCGTTGCTGAGTACGCCATCGCCTTGTCTATGCGTCACATGACAAGGTGATTCCATATTATTATTTCTTTCTGTAAACAAGAATAGGCGGCGACTTCATCCAAGTATTAGGGGAGCACGATCAATTTTCTGATTGTATAATCCACAGTCTTAAAATTGGAGGATATTATTATATGAACTTATACTAACTCTAACTTTTGGAAAAAAGAAAAACATAATTAAGTTCATCACGCATTTAAAAAGTAGAAGCAACATCAACAGATGTTCACAACACAAACATACAGTTTGGGGGGGGGGAGACAAATCATAGACAAATAAATAAAATAACAACACATCAAAAATGCCAGAATTGTTACAGGACAATGTACACCTCTCCGGTGAAGGCCTTGTCCAACCAGAAGTACAGAGAGTTGAAGATGACATTCGATGACGTGGGGTTGATGACAGGTGACATCCAGATCAATGAGTCCGCGTCTTGTCTCATAGTGACCACGGAAATTCTCAGGTCAGTGGTCAGTCTAATGTTTCTTTTAAATGCACTGAAAACATTTGTGAGGCACGGACATCTACAAACAAGTGACCAACATTATTCTATTATTAGTCAATGTTTCTCTACTACTATAAGCTACAAACGAATGTTGATATAGTAATTATTGATCAGTTAAAACATAAACATGTATAACTGATAAGATATATATCTTATTGCAAAAAATACAGGAATAAAACAAAATGGATTTTCCACCTCCAGCATTTAGATAAAAAATATTTCGAAATTTTAAGCTTTGAATCAAGTTTAATTAGCATAGACCGACCAAGACATTTGGCTGATCACTACATTTTTCTAGAAATTGAAATGTAATATAAAGTATACGATTGTGTGTCTTTCACATGCACAAAGTATTATAATATAGTCGAACTGTTGATAGAGCTAGGGAAACCTTCAAGCTACGCCTCAACTAACATTGTTGATTTGGGCCCAGGACCATGCTGTACGAAGGTTCTGAAATGATCGGTGTGCTGGAGTGGGTGATCATAGACGAGGTGCACTACATCAATGACACTGACAGGGGCGTCGTCTGGGAGGAGGTGCTGATCATGCTCCCCGACCATGTCAAGATTGTGATGCTGAGTGCAACAGTACCCAACACGATGGAGTTGGCGGAGTGGGTGGGGTAAGTTGGTGGAGTGGGTGGGGTAAGTTGGTGGAGTGGGTGGGGTAAGTTGGTGGAGTGGGTGGGGTAAGTTGGTGGAGTGGGTGGGGTAAGTTGGTGGAGTGGGTGGGGTAAGTTGGCAGAGTGGGTGTGGTAAGTTGGTGGAGTGGGTGGGGTAAGTTGGTGGAGTGGGTGGTGTAAGTTGGTGGAGTGGGTGGGGTAAGTTGGTGGAGTGGGTGGGTTAATTTGGTGGAGTGGGTGGGGTAAGTTGGTGGAGTGGGTGGGGTAAGTTGGTGGAGTTGGTTGGGTAAGTTGGTGGAGTGGGTGGGTTAAGTTGGTGGAGTGGGTGGGGTAAGTTGGAGTGGGTGGGGTAAGTTGGTGGAGTGGGTGGGGTAAGTTGGAGTGGGTGGGGTAAGGTTGAGTGGGTGGGGTAAGTTGGAGTGGGTGGGGTAAGTTGGAGTTGGTGGGGTAAGTTGGAGTGGGTGGGGTAAGTTGGAGTGGGTGGGGTAAGTTGTTGGAGTGGGTGGGGTAAGTTGGAGTGGGTGGGGTAAGTTGGTGGAGTGGGTGGGGTAAGTTGGAGTGGGTGGGGTAAGTTGGAGTGGGTGGGGTAAGTTGGAGTGGGTGGGGTAAGTTGGAGTTGGTGGGGTAAGTTGGAGTGGGTGGGGTAAGTTGGAGTGGGTGGGGTAAGTTGGAGTGGGTGGGGTAAGTTGGAGTGGGTGGGGTAAGTTGGAGTGGGTGGGGTAAGTTGGAGTTGGTGGGGTAAGTTGGAGTGGGTGGGGTAAGTTGGAGTGGGTGGGGTAAGTTGGAGTGTTTTTTTTCAAGATTTATAGAAATTTAAATTGATAACATGCTTGACCATTAAACAATAAAATAAAAGTCAACATAAATATTTCATTTACCCACTTTGAACAATTTAAACATAATTACATTGTGCCCCCCCCCAAAAAAAAATTACGCCGAGGAGTTAACACCAGCTTATCTGGTACCGTAAAGACACACGAATAACGTCCAACATCCTATACAAACTCTACTACACATCATACATACCCTGTTTGCATGTTTCCCATCTGCTCTGCTACACAGGCGGATCAAGAGGAAGCATATTTTTGTGATAACGACCCCACACCGCCCTGTCCCACTCCAGCATTTCCTCTACACAGGCGTGACAACAACTCGAGAACCCAACGGTCTATTTTTATTTCTAGACGATGAGAGCAGGTTTATAGAACAAGGGTGAGTACCTTAAACCTTAATATTGCTTTGACAATCCACGTGACGGGGCATGCTGGTCTAGTGGCATGTGCACTCGGCTTGCGTCCGATGGGTGCTGGATCAAAACCTGTTCCTGGGGGTGGGGGGGCAGGGTTGTCACTCCGAATGGATACCTAACACTAGTTAGTGAAACAAAGACGGCTGGGTAATGCGTGGAACCCTCATAGCCGCGGCTATGTGAACGTTGCGTCACTTGCCAACAGACCGCAATAATCCCCTGCATAGAAGGAGCGTCTGAGTAGATTAGTCAAGACAATCCAGTATTAAGGTAATCATTTTTTTAAAATGAAAACTTGTCCAAAGGGTGAATTGAAGTTTAGCCCTTCCCATGAAGGGAAAAAATTAAATAAATAAGAGGTTTGAAGCTAGACAAAAATGTGAACGTTAGTTAATTACGTTATTTTTCATATTTATGTAGCCATGAAACCCTGCTGCACCCTATTTGTGTGTGAGACATGTATGAAAACAACTGCAGCTCAAGGATTTGTCTCACCAGCCACACTAAGAGTTGCAATCTAAAAAGATAAATATATTGTCTGTCGTAAACAAACAAACCCTACATACATACAATGTAGCTATTGAATCAAGACATTTTTAGGGGGGGGGGAGGTGGAGTTTCGTGATGGTTAATTCAGGAGGACATACTTCCGATAACACTGAGATGCTACAAATATTGATATAACAGTATAAATAAAAGAGACCAATCTCATAAACCATTCACCACATTTGGATCTTTAACTAGCTTCTAATATGAGTTTACAGGTAATGCCCGGCTGTTTTTAAGAAGTTTAGTTTTTGTTGTTTTTTACGGCTTCAATATGTTCCATTTCTATTTAAAGATACAACAATGCCAAAGATACGCTGGAACCAAGTGAAGCTGTTAGTTATAAAAAACAGGTAATCGCATTGTCTATTTAGTTTACTTAGAAGTTCATCTCAGATGTTTACGATAGATTTAACGACCATAGAAAAAATGAAAGTTAAAAAAAAATGTATACTTGAATGGAAGTTAGGAATCTTTTCAAACTAAACGTTGAATTCAAAACTTTAATTCTGGTGTATAAAATAAATAAATTATTGTTAAAATTATTTTTTTTTAAAATTCTCATTTAAAAGTAAAAAATGAAAGAAAATAAACTCAAATTATAAGCAAAATTACTTTCTTTCCCTGAAAATCTTTTGGTAGGCTAGAATTTTTTGAAGTCGATGTTAGTTTCCACTTATTTTTAAAATCTCCAACAGGACAGAAAAATCTGGCATTCTGTCATTTCATTGATGCAGAAAGAAAGGAGACTCCCGGCGGTGGCCTTCATCTTCTCCAAGAAAAAGATTGACATTATTTGTAAATACGGCAAGGATCTTTGTCTGACGTCACAGGACGAGCGACACCAAATACAAATGTTTGTTGACAAGTGTGTGTCTAAGTTACAAGCCAGGGAAAGGGAACTCCCACAGGTATCACAAGTTATCGTTCATAAAATGAGGCAGGGTATTGTTTTAATGATTAGCGTAGCTTATGTGTAATGTACTGTCTTTTATGTTGTTATTATGGTATGAACGGTTATTTAATTATTATATGTATGTTATGATCTCCATGTAAAGCGCCGTGAGCCCGGTTCCCTACTGGGATTCAACGCTATATAAATTATCAATTAATATTATTATTATTATGGCTCAGATAGAGAACAACACAGTAGTATGCGCGTGAAACATTTAAAATGTGGTAAAATTTTATTTGTCTGTACTCTTTCCAGACCTGAAATCGAGGAAACGAATCTCCCTTCTCAACACAAATGACCACACTTTGTATCCCACAATTAATTGATCAATTAAGTAGTCAAACTAGTTGAACAATTATTTGTATGGATAAAAGAACCTCATCTTGCCCTCTAAATAATTTAAGATATTAAAGATAATTGAATTCTTTGTTTTTCTTTGAACTATATTTGAGTAGGGCAGTTAACGATTAGTTTAAATTTAATCGTTAACTTTTGAAAAAATAACGATTAATTAATCGTTAATTTTGATTACAGCCAAAAATTGAAATGTATGGTGTCATAAGTAACACTTATTAAACTTATTAGTTGAAAATCGAAATAACACTGGAATGTCTTCTTTATATGACATCTTTTAACCAACAACGCGAACAGACTAATGTATTGACATTATTTGGTTCAAGTGATGAGCGGGTCTTATTGAAAGTTATTGACAATACATCCAGCCGATAAGAACATTCGTTCACATAGCTTTAGATTGTCTCAGCTGAAGTTTCTGATACTGTAGTGGATGTTTGGTTTGCAGGTGATATTTAAGCGAAGTGTTAGAACCCTGGTAGCCATGTTCCCTTTAAGTAGCGCGGCTGCGCAGATATTTGACCGACGCCACGAAGGAGTTTAGAATCAACGCACAGCAATTTTTGTAAAATATCGCTAAAAAATGAAAGTTCTGCAACTTTGAACACGAGTTGTTGTTTTTTTTAAACTTTACACACGGACCAACGAAGCTTAGACATTGAGGGAACATTGCATGGTAGGCAAACGATTTCTCTCAATGGACACAATAACCTTTATCATCATTTTGAACATTCACGTCAGTCAATAATTTAAACCAAAATGTTGGTGTAATCGTCCGGAAATTAGTTTATATTTATCGGCCAAAATATTTTACTTTTTGAATTCCTGTATATATATAAGTGTTGGTTCGATTAATCGTTGAAAAATTTTAATCGTTAAAAATGTTTAACGATTAATCAAGAAATTAATCGTTAATTTCCGCAGCACTATGTTTTAGTTTTAGTTTTGTATCTTCATATGATGGTTTACTTGACATACATTCAGAGAGTTTGGAGGGGGAGAGCACTCCCCAATTTTTTTATTAGAATTTAGTCCCCTACTATTAATTTTTTTTAAAGATTTATTTTATATGTTTCGTTCTCACATTAAATTATTTACACGAAAGAATTAGAAAAATGTATAAATGTTTGTCAGTCTGTTTGTGGAATGCATGGCTTCCCCAATGTCTGTGTGTGGGTAGCATGCCTTCCCCAATGTCCGTGTGTGGGTAGCATGCCTTCCTGAATTTCTGTGTGTGGGTAGCATGTCTTCCCCAATGTCTGTGTGTGGGTAGCATGCCTTCCCCAATGTCTGTGTGTGGGTAGCATGCCTTCCTGAATGTCTGTGTGTGGGTAGCATGCCTTCCCCAATGTCTGTGTGTGGGTAGCATGCCTTCCTGAATGTCTGTGTGTGGGTAGCATGCCTTCCCCAATGTCTGTGTGTGGGTAGCATGCCTTCCTGAATGTCTGTGTGTGGGTAGCATGCCTTCCCCAATGTCTGTGTGTGGGTAGCATGCCTTCCTGAATGTCTGTGTGTGGGTAGCATGTCTTCCCCAATGTCTGTGTGTGGGTAGCATGCCTTCCCCAATGTCTGTGTGTGGGTAGCATGCCTTGCCCAATGTCTGTGTGTGGGTAGCATGCCTTCCCGAATGTCTGTGTGTGGGTAGCATGCCTTCCCCAATGTCTGTGTGTGGGTAGCATGCCTTCCCCAATGTCTGTGTGTGGGTAGCATGCCTTCCCCAATGTCTGTGTGTGGGTAGCATGCCTTCCCCAATGTTTGTGTGTGGGTAGCATGCCTTCCTGAATGTCTGTGTGTGGGTAGCATGCCTTCCCCAATGTCTGTGTAGGGGTAGCATGCCTTCCTGAATGTCTGTGTGTGGGTAGCATGCCTTCCCCAATGTATGTGTGTGGGTAGCATGCCTTTCCCAATGTCTGTGTGTGGGTAGCATGCCTTCCCCAATGTCTGTGTGTGGGTAGCATGCCTTTCCCAATGTCTGTGTTTGGGTAGCATGCCTTTCCCAATGCCTGTGTGTGGGTTGCATGCCTTTCCCAATGTCTGTGTGTGGGTAGCATGCCTTTCCCAATGCACAGTTTTGAAGTGAACGTTCTCTGCTCACCCACTCCCCTCTACCAGTGCATATATTTCATAAATTTTGAAATGTTCTTTAAAACCATAATAAATTCATAAAGAAATTCCTGTCCATCTAATGATCTGTTACCAGATCCCATATAGAGTATTGAAAACGTGTGTTTGAATTTTCTTGGCCACATTTCATTTTAAATATCTTCTCGTTAGGTCCATGTACTCTCTGGCCTACTCCAGCGAGGGTTCGGTGTCCACCATTCCGGGATACTGCCCATCTTCAAAGAGATGATCGAGATACTGTTTCAGAAGGGCTTGATTAAGGTGCTGTGTTAAATGACGTACCACTATTTTGTGTGATCTTGGTAGATTTAGTTCAGGCCAATAAATCTTGATAAGATATACAATTATTTTATTTAGCTTCAGTTGATAAAAACTTAATAATGATCCAATAACACATGCATATTTTGTTGTTGAAATGGATAAAGTGCCATGAAAACAATGTCATTTTTGAAAAAGAA
Organism: Ampullaceana balthica; assembly: GCA_944989445.1. Classification (NCBI taxonomy): domain Eukaryota; kingdom Metazoa; phylum Mollusca; class Gastropoda; family Lymnaeidae; genus Ampullaceana; species Ampullaceana balthica. The sequence goes on along the minus strand of CALYLW010000010.1, from coordinate 1,035,462 downwards.
ATTATTAGTTGTTTTTTGTGTGTGCAAATTTAATTATACTACATTGATTAATATATTGTTGAAATTGTTTAAGATTGTTTTTCCGATTTGATTAAATGGGACTTATGTGAACAAATGATAGAGCTAATGTGACGGAAACGATTCTACAAGTTTAAAAAAAAATATAACATTAGTTTGTATGTTAAGAGAATAGTACATTTTTACGTTTCCCCCATGGCTTCATATAAAAACAAATCTCAGTTGGATAAAATTAGGAAGTCGATAAAACGTGTTTATTACTTGTTATTTTTAGGCCTGTTATTAAAGTAAATTGAAAAAGCATTCAGATTTTGTTTTCTTATCTGTGTATACCTGTGACCAGACATATGCGCACAAGACAATCGCGCACACTGTTAGGATTAGGGTTAGGGTTAGGGTTAGGGTTAGGTTTAGGGTTAGGTTTGTAGGTGTGAGCCATTGTCCGTGTGCACAACTATCGGTGTTTGCGTTTTTTCGGTGCGCGTTTGTGTCATTGCGGAATTATCTGTGTGCGCTTGTTGTGTGCGCGATTGTCTTGTGCGCGTTTGTCAGGGAACCGTGTATACCGTAAACAAGGCGGCTACTGGCTGTATCTCTAAAGGCTGGTGGGGGGAGAGGATCTAAAGGAATCTCAAAACATTAAATTCGTTGTGTTTCGTTTCATATAATCCAGATTCTCTTAGCAACGGAAACGTTTGCCATGGGCGTCAACATGCCGGCCAAAACGGTGGTGTTTGACAGTGTCATCAAACACGACGGCAAGGCGTTCCGACCCGTCCTGCCTGGAGAGTACACTCAGATGGCCGGGCGAGCAGGACGCCGCGGGCACGACACCACGGGCACTGTCATAGTGCTGTGCAACAGTGAGGTGCCAGACATGGGGCACCTGCACAGAATGGCACTGGTAAATATTAAATCATTAAACGGTATTATAATTTTAACAACGAGGATTAGGTTTTATTGAGTTACTTTTACCTTACCCCAGCCCCGATAATGAAAAGTGACTGATATTAAAAACAGTATCTAATTAATAGTAACACACATAGCTGAAGGGTAATATACGATCTATTACAATTAGGCTTAAGAACCACATTTTTAAGTTAGGGTAATTGAATATCATACTATAACAAGTATTGGTTTCTTCAATGCATGAAAGAGCTGTGGAATTTATTCTGTTTTGTTATGAATGACCCCATTTTTTTACAACTTTTCGCTGCTGTTATGTCAATGGTTTTAAACATTTTCCCCCCACAAACATGGGTCAACTATACCACAAACATGGTTCAACTATACCACAACCATGGGTCAACTATACCACAACCATGGGTCAACTATACCACAACCATGGGTCAACTATACCACAAACATGGGTCAACTATACCACAAACATGGGTCAACTATACCACAAACATGGGTCAACTATACCACAAACATGGGTCAACTATACCACAAACATGGGTCAACTATACCACAAACATGGTTCAACTATACCACAAACATGGGTCAACTATACCACAAACATGGGTCAACTATACCACAAACATGGGTCAACTATACCACAAACATGGGTCAACTATTCCACAACCATGGGTCAACTATACCACAAACATGTGTCAACTATACCACAAACATGGGTCAACTATACCACAAACATGGGTCAACTATACCACAAACAAGGCTCAACTATACCACAAACATGGGTCAACTATACCACAAACATGGGTCAACTATACCACAAACATGGGTCAACTATACCACAAACATGTGTCAACTATACCACAAACATGGGTCAACTATACCACAAACATGGGTCAACTATACCACAAACATGGGTCAACTATACCACAAACATGGGTCAACTATACCACAAACATGGGTCAACTATACCACAAACATGGGTCAACTATCCAGTAAACCTAGACAACCTCAGCGTAGCGATACTATTTTTCAGCAACACAAGTTGCCATTTATTGCTATAAAAACAAAAACGTGTTTGTCGTGCCTTTCAATGGTTTAACTAACCAGAATAATCCCTACTGAGTCACAACAAGCACTGCAAGGTCAGTGTGACTTAATCCCAAGGGTGCATTACTTAATTGTCTCTCGAGACTATGGAACAAATGGTGATGATAACGATTGTTAATGTTTAATTATATTTTAAAAATTTTGTAGAAAAATTCGTTGGTTTAAGACACTCGCGACTTTTTATCAGGGTAAACCTACGCCCCTGGAATCGAGGTTCCGCCTGACGTACTCCATGATCCTCCACCTGATGAGGGTAGAGCAGCTCAAAGTCCAGGACATGATGAAGAGGAGCTTCTCCGAGTTCCACACCAAGAAGACGACGGTCCAAGTCCTCGAGCACGTCAAGACACAGCTGGACGACATCAAAGAGATTCATTGCTTCCTGTGTGGCATCGACCTGGCCCAGTACCACGCCGACTGCGTGGAGTACCGCCGGCTGCACGAGGACTTGCAGGTCATGTGACCCTCGGTATATTGATTACATTAGTTGCATCGGTCTTCACTATTACTCGTATCATTGTTGCCTTAATATGAATCTGCACAGTTTTTTTTAAATCTTCAGAAATTAAATAATATTGGTTGTGATTAACATACAGAACGATCCAATTTCAGGTTTGGTAACAACACACAAAACTTATCAATTTATGCTCTTCTGGTTAAATATAAATACACTGAGAAATGTAGAGATTAAATTATAATCTCAATAGTTCTTGTATTAAAAGTAAAATCTCTACTTCACTGATTGATTGCGCATTTGTCAAGATAAAAGCCCAGGTCACTCAATCTGTAACGCTAAGGGACATAATCAGCGTATTGTTTTTAAATTGAAAATATAGACGTAAAATCATAATTATTTTGGTTTCGAGATTAATAGAGCGTGTGGCGTTTCTCACCGTAAACTATTATATGACGTCCTTGTTTGAGCTTATTTTTTAATTTTGGAAAAGGGAACGATGTAAAAAGAAGCCGTTAATAGTTTGGCTGACGTTAACACCAATGGACATAATCAGCATATTCTTGATATTTATGCTGTTTATGTCCCTTAATAGTACAGTTTCCTCTCAGAATTTTTAATGACAGACGGACACACTGATTCGAACGCATGCAATAAAATTCACATAAGTTAACAAGCCAGTTTGTCAAGAAAAGAACATAGCAGCCTATATTCTGATGTATTTAAACCTGCACTAAGACTCATAGTGTTTTGTGTTTACAGTCGGTGATGTTGGGAGATCCTCGGGGCTCGCAACTCATGCACCCCGGGCGCGTCATCATGGTCAGAGGAGCACAGAACACAGTGCGCCTCGGTGTTCTCCTCTCAACATTTGTGACGGACCAGAACGAGAAGAGGTTTAAAACGTTTGTGTTGGCGGACAAGCTGCAGGGGCTTGAACCTGCAGGCACAGGTAAGTAGAATAATCTATAGGCTTGAGTAACAGGGCGGTAAGAAGAGCGATTTTTGTCTACTGGCCTCCTGTGAAGTTGAGCCGCATGTCGTCACGACTTAATCTCATGCTCTAAAGTCAACATTTTACTATTCTGAATCCTACTCAAACGAGAGAACTGACACAAAAATATTTTAAAAGTTAAAATCGACAGAATTCTAGCTTCATAAACTTTTTCAGGAAAACGTATTTTTCAATGTGTCAAAATACCGCCCCCCCCCACTCAATATTTATTTAAAAATGTCCACACAATATCGATATTGTCTTAATCCGACTATTCTAGGCATTCACCCAGTTGGACAGATCCACCTCTTTGTGCCAACCAACCCATCGTTTGAGGTCGTTGACCTTTCAACCCGAGATATTTTTGGAATGTCACGGATTGTTCACAACGTTGACGCAAATTTTGTACTTGAAGGTTTGATGGGCAAACCTAGGAATCAAAGGTTAATGTCGTGGATTACCTTCTAACGACTTTAAGTGTCGATCTATTTGATAGTATGATAACATTTCACTTCTAAATATCACTGAAATGTATAATACGTAAGAACTATGTTAATTTCTTGAAACGCACCTAACATGTGTTTTGTTTTGATTAAATACACTGCAAGGAACTTGAAACTATTATTATATGTTTTATTTCCAATTTAAAAAAAAACGTAGCCTTAAAAAATTATTATGTATTTTTGTATTCGTTGCGATTGACTCCTGTGGTTTTGTAAGTTTAAACGTAATAAGGTCACTTAAAAGGTTATTACCGCGAAAGACTTTTTGCGGTAGTGGTAAATTTAGCATAAATCTGTTACCATAACATACGAAATGGAATCTCAACTGCTTAACACTGATAATCTTTTTTCTGGCTCTCACTTCAGAAAACTGCTTGGACTTGTTGACAACCTGATCAAAGACTTATGTTCACTAAGCCTTAAGCATCCATCGGGGCTTAGCGGTTACGACCCCATCAAAGACTTGAACATTAGAATCACAGAAGTGGCCGAGAAGTGGCGAGCCCTCCACTTCCTGTGGGACCGTTTGACCGAAAGCTTTGACTGTCGGCGATGTCCGAACTTCAGAGAACATGTAAGTGGCTTTGATATGAAGCGTTTTTGCCTTTCTTTAACGTGTGTCCCACAAGTAAGAACATGTAAGTGTTTTTTATACAAAATGGTTTTGCCTTTCTTTAACGTATGTCCCAATAGTGAGAACATGCATGTGGTTTATATATCAACCGTATTTAACTTTCTGTAACTTATGCATCACTAGTGACAACATGTATGTTCGAATGTTTTATTTCACATTGCGTCGGTCCTAACCATGGAGACTCGTATGCTTTGCCGGGTGCCGCCAAAGTTGTAGCGGGTCGTAGTAGGGAATTCTACCCCTCCTTGTGAGGTCAACTCCGTGGGAGGCATCTTCGACGTTATGTCCTTGGATGCCCATGTGGCCGCTCCATAAGCGACCGCTTCCAGGGGGGGGCGGGTTACCTCAGCTGTTACGTCATTTAGTGGGCCAGATAGCTGAGAGGGTCTTCCGGGAAGATCCATGTAGAGCACTAGGATCGGGGCTTCTCAATTTCTTCCACATGAAGGATCATTTCGGGATCCGTGTGTAACTAGCATTCGTTGTATATGCAGCTTCATTATACCAATCATATTATTATATACGACTAACTAAGAAAATGTTTGGCTCGATAGACAAAAATCAAGTTAATTTATTCAGGTTCTAAAATATTTCCCCTTCTTAGAGATAGCAGAAAATCATCAGAAACCATTATATGGTTGACATAAATGCTTAACCTGATCTCTTTAGTTCTACGAACACGACAAGAATATAAACATTCGTCAAAGACACAAGGACCTCCAGTACCTGGCCTCTGATGAATACCTCGCACTGCTTCCTGAGTATCACCAGAGAGTTCAGGTAAAGTCAGTCTGAAATTTATTGTTTTTTTATAATGCTGGTTTAAAAAGATTATCTATGTGACATTGTAGTGCTGGTATGTTGAATCATGCCTTCAAAATTATGTATATAGAGGGCATCTTAAGCCACGACCGTTATCGATTCAAGAGTGATATTCTACCGATACGCAACATGATAATACTAACGTTTTATTTTTGAAAACAGCAATTAAAAGATTTGAGACTAGCCCCTGGTTTAATTTCGTCGGGATTAAAAATAAAAAAGTTTGAGAAAAGCTGTGCTATGCCCATCATATTTTTTTGGTTTACATTGTTATAATGTTTAAGTTTTTCTCGCGTAATTCCGACTCTGGATACTTTACCAAGGCGAAACCTATTCAACTTTTGAAAAAAATTATATAAAGTGGAGATGTATAAGATGATATTTTAGTGTAATATTTATACAGAGTGGTACTAAACCAAAATATATTAACACAATTTAAAGGTACTGAAACGTCTTGATTATATCAGTGAAGACGAAGTGGTCCAGCTCAAGGGCAGAGTTGCCTGCCTTATGGTACAGCACGAGGTCCTGATAACCGAGGTCATCATGGAGAACGTGCTCACTCACCTCGACCCTCCCGAGATTGCAGCGTTGCTCAGTTGCTTTGTTCTGCAGACGAACAAGTGCAAACAGCCTCTCCTGAAAGGCACATTAGAAAAAGTGAGTACTGTATGGCATTTTAGAAATAGTGAGTACTGTATGGTATATTAGAAATAGTGAATACTGTATGGTACATTAGAAATAGTGAGTACTGTATGGTACATTAGAAATAGTGAGTACTGTATGGCAAATTAGAAATAGTGAGTACTGTTGTTTTCATTACACAATTTTTTTGTGTATTTTGTATTTTATCGAAATTTCGTAATTCTCCTTCTCGTGAATGAAGAGAATCGCTCGGAACGGAGTGCCTACCTGAACTCTTGAAAGTGTCCGAACCGCCTCTTTGTCAACCCAACTTCCCTCATTATCACTTTTGTATTTCTTCTGATGAAACAAAATATGTGCGTTTTCGTGCTAGATTCTTCAAAAAATGCAGGACCATTATTTTTGAATCCCCTACCAGAAAAACAAATAATTATGGACACTATTACCAATGTTTAAAACATACTGGGGACACATTTTTTGAATTCAATTAAAGTTTAACTATTCGACTGTTTAACAAATAATTTCTCATATCTTTTAGCGATCTTCAAGTGTCTTGTCTTCCCTTTCTCGCTATTAAATCATATAACACCACTGTACCCTTAATCTTGATCTTCCTGCCATATGTGCTCTACGTCAGTGCTTCTCAAAGTGGTGGTCCGCGGACCGGTGCCGGTCCGTGGGCCATCCGCTGCCGGTCCGCAGATCTTCTAAAAAAAAAGGACATAAAAAATCGTCAGTGCAGGGAAAATAGTGAACTGGTCCCTGGTGCAATGGAAAAAATTCCTGCCGGTCCGCCATACTAAAAAGTTTGAGAAGCACTGCTTTACGTGCTATGCGAATTCATTATGAATGGACAGAAGCACAAACGAGGTAAGCGTTATTTTTAGCATTATTATAATGAACATGTCCAGTGTATTTCAGTGCTTCTTCGACATATTAACACTGCATCGATGAGGGTTAATGAGTGTAACATTTTCTGACACAAAATTTAAAGTGATATCTTGAAAGCTAAAATTTGATCAAAATAATCATAAAGAAAACAGCAAGTTTATGTAACCTACACAGAGGAATTCGATCACTTAAAAAAAAGTCAAATATAAACGAATAAAGAGAAAATATTAAGTCATAAAAAAGTGACTTAACACATGGACTGCTGTTGTGAACTTCAGTTATAATACATACAACTAAAATGCATACTATTAATGACTCTTGTTGTCTAGGGTAATGTTCATTAATACGTGTATTCAATCTTGGCTCTAGCCCCCAGTGTTAAGTATAAATACTAATTTCGAACATACTAAAACATATTTAAATGATAACACTTAACACCTCTGTGTACAACAGAGAGAAAATATGTATTTACATAAAATATATACATACAAATATAAAATGGCATTGATGACAAACTATGAATATCTTGACAATAATATTCATATACAAAAAAATATAAAATAAAGGTACGTTGTGTTCTCAACTTAACTTCTTAATTTCACAACTAATGAACTGGTCCAGGTCCTTTCTCCTCTTCGGATCCCTGGCTCCGCCTCCAAAATGCTTTTGCAAGACTGACCGATAACTCTAGTGGGCTTTCCCAGACTTCAAAGTCGTGCCCCCTCAGTTACGTCGTCAGCACTGGTTCTCACTTCGTCACGGCTCAGGGTCGTCTTGCCCACTTTTGCCTGTAGAGCTCATCTGGTGATCACTTCAACACTAAGTTGCACTTGGCTATTCTAGCCCTACGTTACTTCCTTCACTCTAGGTAACACTACCCTACATTACTTTCTTCACTGTAGGCAGGTAACACTACCCTACCGTACTTGCTCAAAATATAAATATACAAAAACATACATATATAGACTAACAGTATATCAATCAATATATAAAAGGATAATAACATCTAACTTCAACATACATTTGACTATCCTTATAAGTCTAACAGTCTAACAAACCTGAACCTCTTCAGCAAGGCTCTGTTCCCCACAGTCTAGCCCTAGAACCTAATTCTCAGGGTGACCTGTGACATCTGGGAGAGAGAACGCCTCATAGTTTCTCCCCACTATATAAAGGACCGCTCACCCACGCCATCATAGCATCTGCCCTACTATTAATTCTATTGGGTGAACCTTTGCCCCATGGCAGGTGCATGTGACAAATTTCTCCTGGTTGGTCAAACTCTACGTCTCATCCTCTTGGCACGTGATAGAATGTTTCCAGTAGGTACTAATCACGGCCTCATTTGCATAATTTTTCTACTAGTTCGCTTGACCCAAGGTCAACTGTAGCGTTGGTTGGTTCTAACCCCTACCCCCAACGGTTCTAAATTTCTAACAATTCTCAAACAATTATTATCGTACTCAACAACTGCGCTATCTTAATAACATTTGGAACAGCTAACATATGATAATAACACACGCTATCACTCCCCCTGAGTCCATGCTTAAGTTTAAGTAGAATGTACCCCCTTTCCATTTCAGAAAAGAGATACTAGAGAAGTAAGAAGATCCACATTGAATAAATTCTCTCTGAAATAAGCATAAGTCTATGTAATAATATCTGAATTAGGTTTCTTAAATACTCTCCAGGGCAAAAAAGATATTCTTAAAATTGTTGAAAAAGTTGGATCGACCCAGATAGAGGCCGGCATGAAGATTCCTGTGGACCTTTTGAAGAAACAGATGCATTTTGGCTTGACCCAAGTGGTTTGTGAATGGGCTAAAGGAAAGGTACGCTTCTTTTGTTGGTCGTGTATAGTATGTCCATTCTGGGTATGATAATATAATCCAGGGGTCTCCAAACTCTTCTGCCGAAGGTCCGCTTTAACTGTCACACAGCAGTTTGGAGGTCAACTACTAACCCCCAACTACTAAGTTTTGTGGTAAACTACAGGTAAAAATAGTATCTTTTTGTGGAGATTAAGAGGTCTCCAGGGACTGGATGAGAGCGCCTCGTGGGCCGCATCTGGCCCGCGGGCCGTAGTTTGGATACCCTTGGTCTAATCCATCACCCATGATATCTGGTAAATGTGCCGGTGTGCCGGAAGTCCTAAACAAGTCAATGACAAAATTAAGACTGATAACTACTATTTTAGAGAACACTCGTTTTATAGGATTGGTTAAACCTAAGACTGATAACTACTATTTTAGAGAACACTCGTTTTATAGGATTGGTTAAACCTAACAATCGATGCAAAAATAAAACGAACAAGTCGCCAAAAAAGCATTTTAGGCCCATGAAGGAAAATAATAAAAAAAACTAAATTTCTAGCAGCTTTAAAGTATCTAAAAACAAATTATCAATATCTTAATATACTGCTATTCGAAAAAAAAGAAGAAAATAGTAGAGTAGGGCGGGAGGGGATAAAGTCAAGACAATAATGATTGATAGCAACACGGACGTGGTGGAGAACAAATACTATAAAATGGAAAGAGAATATGACATTCAATCTATATGGTGTCTAGGTTCCAAGAAGTAGAAGAAACCTCGCTGACGAATTTGTTTGTAAGTAGTTTTTCATGTTCAATGACGCCTTATCTTTTCCCCGATTATGTGTGTAGTAACGGTTGATATGCTACTTTTTATTTGTTATTGTTTTTTTTATTTCCTACGAGGGTTTAAAACTGTTAATAAAACACAGATTTAATTTGCACTATAAATGTCTTAAAATTATGATCAATCTTCCTTTTATTGTGTGCACGGGGGGTGGGGTGGGGTGGGGGGGAATGTTTGGATGCTACATTTTTTCAAAACCTGTTGACAATGCCATGTTTTGTTCAGACGAAATTGAGTGTAGTTTAACTTAAACAAATTATGACAATAAACTCAAGAATCATTACTAGATTCGTATCTAAAAACATAGCAATATATAACTAGATTACTTACTAGATTTAATAAAATTAACAGAAACATATATTTAATCAAAATACTTACACAAAGTAGATTTATTTCAAACTATATAACATCATTTCGAAGATTGAAACCTATTGCAATTACCTAATCAGTCCGCACACTACTTCCAGGCCTTTCCAGAGATAGCCCGTATGACGGACGTTCAAGAGGGCATCATTGTTAAGTGCATCCAGACACTTCATGACTTGTTGACCAGGGTCAAGGCTGCTGGAGAGCTGATGGGGAATAAACCTCTAGTGGACAAATGTCAGGTTGCCATGACATCCATAAGACGTGACATTGTGTTTGCTGCAAGTCTTTACCTGCAGTGACATTTAGGTTGACACACGCCATTATCTTCAGTAATTTTTTTATATATACACAAGTTTAAAATGTTTTTACCCTCAGTCATATTGTGAATATATACACGTATAAAATGTCTTTACCAGAATTATATTGTGTTTATACACAAGCATTAAAGTCGTTATCCAAAGTCAAATTATTTACATGTAAAATGTATTTACCTTCAATAATATTGCGTGTATATATATACAAGTGTAATGACTTTACCCTAAGTCATATAGTGTATATGTTCTATTGTAAAATGACTTTACCCGAAGTCATATTTTGTATGTATACAAGTGTAAAATGTTTTTGCCTTAGTCGTATTGTGGGTATGGAAAGTGTAAAATGTCCTTAACATAGTCATATGGTGTTTATATACAATTTTAAAATGTCGTTACCCAAAGTCAAATGGTTTATATAAACAAGTGTAAAATGTCTTTAACATAGTCATACTGTGTTTATATACAATTCTAAAATGTCGTTACCCAAAGTCAAATGGTTTATATAAACAAGTGTAAAATGTCTTTAACATAGTCATACTGTGTTTATATACAATTCTAAAATGTCGGTACCCAAAGTCAAATGGTTTATATAAACAAGTGTAAAATGTCTTTAACATAGTCATACTGTGTTTATATAAAATTCTAAAATGTCGTTACCCAAGTCAAATGGTTTATATAAACAAGTGTAAAATGTCTTTAACATAGTCATACTGTGTTTATATACAATTCTAAAATGTCGTTACCCAAAGTCAAATGGTTTATATAAACAAGTGTAAAATGTCTTTAACATAGTCATACTGTGTTTATATACAATTCTAAAATGTCGTTACCCAAGTCAAATGGTTTATATAAACAAGTGTAAAATGTCTTTAACATAGTCATACTGTGTTTATATACAATTATAAAATGTCGTTACCCAAGTCAAATGGTTTATATAAACAAATGCAAAATGCCGTTACCCTCAGTGATACTGTGTACAGACTACGTACTAAAGCAGTGGCGTAGCTAGAACTTTTGCTACGGGGCGGTCTCCAATTTCTCGCCTTTTAGGGGACGTCCATAAATTACGTCAAGCACCTGGGGGGTGGGAGAGGGGAGTCGCATATTTGACGTCATAACAAAACGGGCAACTTTTAATAAAAGTTCCACTTACATATATGATTACCGACACATTATTTAATGACGTTTAACATTGCTTTACGCGTGTTACGATATTAGAATGCAGCCTTACACTAAAAACATATTTAAATGACAAAAAAAAATTATTATTTGAAGCATGCTCATTTTCAAATAGAAAATAATGCTTTTATGAGGGAGGGGGAAGCTTTGTGATGTCATATTGAAGAAAGGGTCTAAATTTTTGTGACGACGTGTGACGAGGGCGAAGGGGGTGACAATAGGCTAAAATCGAGTGACGTCATTTATGGACGGCGCCTTAAGTAAATGAAATGATGGTTTTTATAAATTAATAAACATTAATAAATAATTGTAATTGAAACGAAGTAAAGTTGGGAAAATTTTTACCATTGTATGCAAAATTTATGTAAATGTAAGCAGTAATAAAAGAGTCCGAATAAGAGGATATACCTATAAATACACATGTATAAAAATACAAGATACTTATTTTAAAAGTCACAAGAAAGTTATTGAGGTTCCAGCCCCGCCCCCCCCCCGCCCCCGAAATGAGACTAAACATATTCACATTTACACCCAAAAAACATTAACAACTAATATTCTTTTATTTTTTATTCATAAATATATGATTTTATTTTTATAAACAAAGAAATTGTATACATTAGTATGTAAACATATTTATACATTTACTTACCCTACTTTCATAGTAGTAAAATTGTGTATTATGCTATCAAATTTTAAATTAGTTTTGATATCTTGTTCTATGGACAATATTGCAAGATCTTTTTAGTCTTAAATCAATCATTGTCGAACGAAGATACTTTTTTTTATCAACTTCAGTTTGGAGAAGCTTATTCCACAACTTGAGACACTGATAGCAATTGTTAAAAAAAACGTACAACCTATACTTTAATTTTTATTTAAAATATATCAAGCGGGCCTCCCCCCCCCGTTTTTGTAACATAATGCCTCTTCTTGTAGCATAGGTAAAGCCAGGGCCGCTCTAAGGCCCCTGAAACTTATGCCGCCGCAGTGGGCCCCGCGCTTTCATAGGCCCCACCTATCTAAATTTTCACTTATTATCCTTATAAATACATTATCCCTACCCAAACTGTGCCCCGCGCAATCCTTTTCGCATACTAAGCCGCATAGTGCCCTGCAATTGCTAAGACCAGCCCTGTGTACAGCCATAAAAACCTGGATCCTTTTTCTTTCAATATTGAACTGTTCTTTATAAATGTCAATAAAGAAATTTATTTGATGTTTAATTTCTTCATTTTGTAGGTTGCATGGTATTATAAACGAATATTTTCTTGCAAGGACATGCAACTCATAAACGCGTTATTTTCTTTTCTTTTATAATTCCATCTATGGATAAAAACATTTCTCGTTGTACTTCATGCTCTAAAGATAGAACCACGTCTTCTAAATGTACCCCCACTCATATTTCTTCTCCTTCTTGCTTGGCGTTCAGTAAATATAGATACTCTCCATAACAGAGTTCTGTATTAGCACGCTTCTTTGGTCCATGAAATAGGTTTGCATAAATTTTAAAAAAAGACGGGTTCCCATAAACTGAGATAACATTGAAAAGAAAAGGATTGCATTGAACTGAGTAAAATTCCAGCACCTGATCTCATTTTACTAGTTACTTCTTCAGATGTCAATTTTTCCAAGAAGCTTGAAATTTTCAAAATTATTTATGCTATTGTGGTGTTTATTAAAGAAGAAATTTAAATATTTTCATGTTCTTAATAATTTTCAATAAAATAGACGAATTCAAATTATTTACACAATACTTTAATTCAGTGTTGTCCAACCGGTGTGCCGCGAGCAAATTTTAGGGTGCCGCGAATGATTTCAAAAATACCATAAATTGCTAGGCTTTTCGAACTTTCAAGTTTTGAAAAAAATATCCTTAACCGAAAAAGAATTGAATAAAAACGTTTCATGTTTGTATTGTTCTGGTTGTGAGAATCTCTTGAAAGCTACAAAATTTCTCTCCTCCATTGGGAATAAATATCTTTTGTAAGTAAATAAAAACCCTTTCCTGCTGTTCACTTTTTTTAAAACTTTTAATTACAGACGGCAATGGATAATTTTTTGAAGAGAAACCAGAAGGATTCCAGCAAGCATCAAAATGGGGAGAGAGCTGCGAAATCCAAGAAGAATGTTACCAAACGGAAATATCTCGAGGAATATCTTGAGTATGGTTTCATACAATGTGCAAATGATCCTTCTCTTCCGTTTTGTTTTAATTGTAACATGGCATTGTCCAACGAGTCCATGAACCCTAATAAACTGAAGCGACATCTGAACTCAAATCATCCAGGATTGAAAGACAAGCCAAAATGTTATTTCGCACCCATTCGGTCCATCTTAGAGCAGCAATAAAAAATAATGACGAAATTTTCCTCAATTCCTGTCAAAGCTCAGTTAGCAAGCTATACAATTGTGAATCTTTTGGTCAAACAAAAGAAATCTCATTTGGACGCTGAGACAATCATATTGCCGTCTTTACGAATCGCAGTTGAGACTATGGAGTTGGAACCCGACGATGTTGAAAAAATAAATAAGATTCCACTGTCTCACCAGACGATGGGACGTCGGATTGCTGACAGTTCGACAGATTTGGACAATCAAATTAAAGAGCATTTAGCGGAAGCCGACGACATCCAAAAGTTCAGGGCAATGCAAATCGAGGAAAGTACTGACATCAGCGGAAAGGCGCAACTGCTCGCATACATCAAACGTGAAAGACTGCAGATGATAGACAGAAAAATGAGAATTTGCTTATCCAGCAATGAACCCCGTTTTGAGCTCATCTGCTCCAAAGAAAACGCTCAAGTATCTCATTAATTATAAAACATCTTTTGAATAAACACTGATTTCTTGTTTTTTTTTGTGAGGTGTGCTGCGCAAATCTTTTACCAGTTTAGTGTGCCGTCAACGATTTTCGGTTGGACAACACTGCTTTAATTGGATAGGCGTAACATTTTTAATGAATAACCGTATTTTAATGAAAAACAAAAATTATGTGTGCTACTTTAATGCAATAAAAACAAAACAAATTTAATTTTTAGCAAGTTACCTTACAATAATTTTCTGAAATCTGAAACAGTAACATAAATTACTACTTGCAAGTTAAACACAATATTTGAACCAGCATGCCACGTATGTACTTGTGAGCGCATCATTCTGCGCATTTTGAAAAACCCTCCTATATTAACATTTACATCAAACTCTTTAGTGACAAATGGATTCCTAAATTGTTTATTTTAACATAATTTTTTTCTCATGTAATATAAATGATGATAAAAAATGTCCTACGTTTGAAATATTTGTTTTTAAAATAAGAATTTTGTTCTGAGAAGCTCTTTGACTTTTGTATTGGTGTATAATAATAATAATAATAATAGTGTTATTTCAATCACAGCATGTGACATAGTAATTATTATCTATTTTGTCATTTATGTTACATAGTTTAGGAAAAATACTGACATTAGTACAAACGTTAGAATTATAAAACTGTAACTTACTAAATTTACGTCTATAACACACACACAAAAATAGTACAGAAAAAAATATTATTAATTCCATTCTTTTAATGATTTATTTCTTAATCACACAGAATAATTGTGTCATTTATGTACAAGAGTAAAAAGAAGACAATCTTGACATAGATGGTTAGTTGGTGGAGTTTTAAGTGATTCTTTCCATTTAATTTGTGTATAATTATTCTCGACATTATACTAAACGTTGACTGGTCTGGTATGTTAATACGATTTTCGTCGTACTTAAAACCCTTGCGTATATTTTAAAAACCGTATCAATATATTGTGAGTTGTATTTAGATATCTCTGTATTTAGATTCGCTTACAATTTATGAAATATATGTTACAAGGAATACGAAAGATTTCCAAGTCAGGTTTAATAACCCATGGTGCTTCATTGTGGCTGTCAACAATTTTTAAAAATATATTTTAAAATGTCTCTGTTACTACAGGACTGGCCAAACCAGTCTTTAGATTCCTTCGGAAGGTGTGGCTAATATTTGTCACGTGACGATCAGTTACTAATGGTGTAAAGAAGAATCTGCGGGGTCTCAGTCCACTCAGCAGTCAGCCAGTTGTTACCTGCCACTCGTTACAGCGAAACGATATCCAGTGGACACAGAACATTCTCGAAATCCATATTTGGAACCTTCAGTGTTACCGAAATGTTTTGACTTTATCAATCGACACTCATCCGTTGAAGAAAGGAAGAAGTAGATATTTTTTATCATGGAACTAAAAGTCGTGGACTTTGTAGGACCAAGAAATATTGAACGATTGAACCCTTCCAAACTCAGGAGTAAAATTTTGTTGAATGTTGAGTTTGATCACGCTCTCTGTATTGTCTGTGCGTATTACCTTATCTTATCTGTTTACAGACGCTCTTTCTATACAGAAGATTATTGCGTCCTACGCTTATCTATGGTTTGTGTTTAGTCCTGCACTTTTATTAGAGATTCAAATGTTGACAAAGTGTTGGTTTTCCTGGTTTCTTCAGGCAACCCATTCCACGCCCGAATTCCGGACGGGAAGAACGAAAATTTGTATATGTTCGTTCTTGCATACGGAATAAGAAAGGTCTTTCTATCCTTATGCCTATCTGAGGGTTGTATTAAGTTATCTTTGTGTTGTATTTCTAAATTAGAATTAATTGCTTTATGTATGATTACTACTTTGCTCTTGGTTCTTCTATCCTCTAGTGTTTCAAGGTTTAATAATTTAACTAATGGTGTTATTCTTGTCAGTTTTGAATATTCTCCATTAATGAATCTGGCAGCTCTTTTTTGAATTTGTTCTAGTTTATCAATGCTTTCTTTGGTGGATGGGTCCCATACAGAAGATGCATATTCTAGTACATGTCTCACCAAAGTGAGGTAGCATTTAAGTTTTATATCTCAATTACATTTGTTAAAGTTTCTTTTTATGAAGCCTAAGGTTTTGTTTGATTTTTTAATAACTTCATTGACATGGGGATTACATGATAGTTTCTCATTTATTAAGACTCTTAAGTATTTTGCATCTTTTGTTTGGGTCAATTCTTTTCCATGAATGAAATATTTTGAATTTATTTGTTTCTTTTTCTTTGTTACTCTTAACAGTTGGCACTTTTCTGGGTGGAAAGACATATTCCAGTTAGTTTTCCATTTTATCAATTCATCTAAATCGTTTTGTAAAATTTTGCTATCTTGTTCTGATTTAATTGTTCTATAGATTATACAATCATCAGCAAATAACCTAACTTTTGTTCCTGTTGAGATGTTGTTGGGTAAATCATTTATATAAATTAAAAAGAGTAATTGACCTAGCACAGTTCCTTGTGGAACTCCTGAGTTAACCTTTATTGGTGCAGATTTAGATCCATTAATTATTACAGTTTGCTGCCTGCCCAGTGATGTAAGGGACCTGAGATTCCAAATTAGTTAAGTTTTTTAAGTAAACTAAGGTGGTGAACTTTGTCAAATGCTTTTGAGAAGTCTAGTAATATTGTGTCTATTTGATCATTATTGTCTAAGTCTTTTGATAGTTCATCTATTAAACCTATTACTTGTGTTTCACATGATCTGTTTTTTCTAAAGCCGTGTTGATGTGGGCATAGGGCATTATATTTGTATAGATGGCCAACTATTTTACGATATATTGTGTGTTCTACTAATTTACAGGTGATACTAGTAAGTGATACAGGTCTGTAATTACCAGGGTCTGATTTATAATCTTTCTTAAAGAGTGCAGTTACATTAGCTGATTTACAATCCTGGGGCACTTTACCCTGGTTTAGAGAGGCTTGAAAAAGAACTACAAGGATTGGGGATAGTTCATTGCTTAGCTTTTTTTAATAACCTAGCAGGCAATTCATCTGGGCTAGTGGCTTTGTATATTTTAAAGGTTTTTAGGAGTAATGTATACCTATCTCGTCTACAGTTATGTTAACTATTTCTTCCATTTTATTTAAATTTATTGAAACTTCCTATTCGCCTGAGGCAGAGAATGATGATGCAAAATATGTGTTAAGGATATTAGCATTAGTCTCATTATCATTATAGGTTTTATCATTTGAGCCATTTAGTGGGGCATGGCCTCATCGAGAGGCCCGGTGCTGGGTGTGGGAGCAGACCCATACCCAACAGTGCCCGGCTAGGAACGCCGAAGACAGGAAGACCCTCTGGGCAAGGGACGGAACGCAATCGGACCGTCCTCAATGGGTTGAAGATTTCTGCCTACCCCCTCTCTATTATTCTATGGTTCATATATCGAAAAAAGCAGGTCCCGGAATGGACCTTCTAAACCCCTTCTCGGCGGATGGTGGTACGTCGGGTCGGTTGGCTACCCCCCCCTCTTAGAGGCATGGTGACGAACGACAGGCCATGTCCAAGCGGTCAATCGGTGACTGGCCGTCCTTGTATGGGTGCGAAGGGCCATCCTGAACAAGCCCTGGTAGTTTTACAGTTGAATGTCTGTGGCATAAGGCAAAAGGCACACGAAGTAACCAAAATACTCCACGAACGGAAAGTGGATGTGGCACTGTTCCAAGAAACGCTCCTCAAGGGGAAGCCGTTCCATATCACTGGTTACTCGCTATACCATTGCAAGTGTGACCGGCGATGTCGAGGTCTTGCCACAGCGGTCCGGAATGATTTAACGATGGAGCTGCTCGAAGTTAAGTGTTACAGCAACACTGATACTCTCACCGTGAGAGTTTTCAAAGGCGACGTTGGCTTTACAATCACGAAAGTCTATAATACGCCCAGACACCCTATCGCACTTCCAGTTGGGGAAGATGTCATTTTTGGCAAAACGATAATAGCAGGAGACTTTAATGCACAGTCTCCTGACTGGGGCTATGCTGAACGGAACGCGTCAGGCCGCTACATCGAGGATGTCTGTATTAATACGAATCTCATCAGGCTACAGAATGCAGACAGTGAACCGACACTACTGTACACGGGGCACAGCACGGAGTCCCGCCCAGATCTAACGCTTATTTCCGCTGACCTAGAGTCGAAGCATAGACTGGAAGTATTAAAGGAAGTAGGTAGCGATCACTTGCCAATCCTGATTGAATTTGGACTTGGTGCAGGCAAACCTCGATTTGAAAGAAGGCATTGGCAGTTCCGTAAGGCCGATTGGCGAAAGTACGAGGCCGAGAGCGAGACCAAGCTCGCTCTGCTGGATGTTGCAGGAGACAACATGGATGCCACCTACAGGCAGTTTATTGACACAATCCTTGGGGTTGCGAGGCGAACGATCCCAAGGACGAACGGGAAACAGAAGTTCAGACCTTACTGGGACAAGAGTCTGGCAGAATTGGTGAAAAAAAGAGCAAAAGCACGGAAAAAGGCAGCCAGGCTGAAGACGCCCGAAGCTCGTAGGGCGTACAACAGACTGACGGCTGAAGTCCGGGCCGCTGTCGACAAAGCGAAGAAGGCGAAATGGGTAAATACGTGCGAAAAACTCGACCTAGTAGACGGAAGAAAAGTTTGGCGGCTCTTGGTAGCATTATCTGGCGCAGGGAAGACAAAGAATTCCAACCCTTTGACGACACCAAAGGGCCAAAGGGCTAGTGAAGTTAAGCGCGCACGAGCGCTAAACAAACACTTTGCCCAGGTTAACAAAAAAGGCGCCAGATCTGATTTTAGCCGAACAATCGACCGAATGCGCAAAGAGGGCTCAAGGAGACAAAGTAAGGGCCCTCAACTAGAGGTTTTCGCGGCCCCTTTCACAATGACAGAGTTGCAAACCGCACTCAACAAGTGCCAAGCTGGCAAAGCACCAGGACCAGATAAAGTTCACAATGAAATGCTCAAACATCTGGGCAAGACAGGCCGAACGAAACTGCTGGGTTTCATAAATAGAACTTGGACAACAGGCACGCTGCCGAAGCTGTGGAAAAAGGCCACAATAACCCCAATTCCCAAAGAGGGGAAACCAGGCGAACACCCGTCCAGTTACCGGCCAATTTCCCTCACGTCGTGTGTGGGGAAGGTAGCTGAACGGTTAGTGAACGCACGACTCTACTGGTTCCTCGAACAGTCCAAATGCATTCCAATGACTTAGGGTGGGTTCCGAAAGGGACGCCAACCGATGGACCAGGCTCTCCGACTAATTCAGACAATCACGAATGAACTCCAGTCGAGGAATCACACCGTTGTGGTGTTCTTCGATCTAAAGCAGGCATACGACAAGGTGTGGCGTGGAGGGCTACTTTATAAGTTGCAGCAGTTAGGTGTTACTGCGAACATGTACAGTTGGATAAAATCGTTCCTTACGGACAGAACGATCAAGACCCGAGTGGGGGAGTCATTATCCAACGAAGATCGCCTGGAGGACGGACTTCCACAGGGGTCCGCCCTTAGTTGTACATTGTTCTTAGCCTACGTCCACGACCTACAAGATATTCTGGGGTCCCAGAATGCCATGTTTGCTGACGATCTGGCTATATGGAGTTCCGGAAAGGACGTTGCAACCCTGCAGAACAGGCTGCAGGAAGATCTGAATCGAATCGAAGACTACGCCAACCGTTGGCGCCTAGTAGTCAATACGGAGAAAACGGTCCATTCCATTTTCACAAATGGACGGAATGCACTGAAGCATGAGGTGGTGCTTCAGATATGTGGGAAAAATTGAATTGGGATCGTACACCAACGTACTTAGGAATCAAACTGGACCAGAAGGTCCAGCTACATAACCATGTGCGTGAATTGTGTGCCAAAGCTACAGCTAAACTTTCCCTGGTGAAGAAACTGGCTAGCACTAGTTGGGGTGCGGATGCAAGACTACTGAGAGCTCTCTATCTCGGTAGCGTGAGGGGTGCCATTGATTACAGCCTCCCGGTCCAGGCCTTTGCGAGCCGTACGGCCCTAGAGGGCCTGGACCGAATACAGAACCAAGCTCTACGGTTTGTATGCGGGGCGTTGCGTACGACACCCACAGCCGCTGTAGAAATTATGTCTAACGTAGAACACCTGGCGATAAGGCGAGAAAAGGCAATCATGACCACGGTGGAACGATACCGTAGGTTGGCGCATGACGAACCCTGCTTTCAATTACAAGACCGATGGGTAAAGAGGACCCGACTGAAAAGACCATCCTTCATGGATACGGTCTACGCACTAGAAGACTCAGTCCCCATACCCAAGCACAGGGAACGCATGCGACTGGTCCCTGCTCGAGGACCACATGAAAGCTCAGACTTGCCTGAACTACGTTTGACACTGGCAAATACAGCGGTGACGAAAGCCAGTCCCGTCGAGCTTCAGCGAGACGAGACTCTGAAGACAATCGAAGCTTATGGCGATAGTGTGGTAAAAGTCTTTACGGACGGTTCGCGTTTCAAGGATGGCAGAAGTGGATACGGAGTGCTAATTCAATACCCTCAACCTGGACCTGACAGTATTGAACTGTCAGGGCCGTGCGGATCCGCATACAGTAGTCACGACGCCGAACTGGAGGCGATTTGCAAGGGTTTGAAGGAAGTGCGCCGACGTCTAGCAAGAAGAAAGGTTTTCCCGACCGTCGTAGTTTTCACCGACTCACGGTTTTCGCTCGAGACCGTGGGTCGATCCTCTCTGGAGACGAAAACGGTCAGTGTCATTTTGGAAACAGTAGGTGAAATCCTAGCACGAGGCGGAAAAGTAGTCCTTCAGTACATCACTGGGCACAGTGGCGAGCCTCATTCAGACAGGGTCGATAAGTTGGCGAGAGAAGGTTCAGCTCAGCCTCAACCCGATCGCCCGATGACCCAGCTGGGGGTCAGATCGTGGCTTAAGGACCATTTTCGAGAGAAATGGCTACAAGGCTGGGCCTCTGGATGCACGGCCAGAAAAGTATTCCAGTACATGCCGCGACCGAGCAAAAGCGATTCCTGGTGGAAAATTGGACGTAGCAATCAGACGCTCATAACTAGAATGAGAACTGAACATTGTCCCACACGAAGCTACTTGTACAAGTTTAACACTAGAAGGGAACTGGCCTGTCGGCTGTGTGGCCACCCGGAAGAGACGGTGGCACACGTACTCGAAGAGTGCCCCGGGCTGTGCGGGGGTTTGGAGGACGAAGTAACGGTACCTGCAGAGGGTTACCTCTATGGCGATGCCCGCTTGATGAGGCTCGCTTGCGATAAAATGAACCGGGTCTTAAGAGCCTAGCGGCTCGACCCAAAAGAGAATGAACATTCACGAGTGTGGCTATTCCTGTAGGTTCCATTTTTTTAGATTTGATAAATGACCATAAGTTTTTATTGTTATCTTTAGAAATTAAATTGTTTATATATTCATTTTGGAGGTTTCGACTTATTTTCCACCCATCTGGACATCATAGTGTTTCACCAGCCAATAGTCCCGTGGTTCTTGCTTAATGGTGGTCTTTGCAATTTTCACAACATCCACCAATTGTTGGTAACAGTTTCTGTTTAAAAAAATGATGATTTTAGCAGCATTGGCTCTTACTTTAAATAACTCATCGTAGAATCGTCGTTGCATGTCAACATGGCGTGATTCCTGTCCTAGCACTATATTCTCTTCCGACATGGTCACACAGCAATCCAAGGGGAAACGTTATGGGAGAACGTCTGTGGAATCTCAGCCGGATGATATAAACTGACGTCGTGAGAAGAATTTAAGCAATATTGTCTTTGATTTGGTGGTGGAACCTCGTACCGGCTTAACACTGTCTAACAATAACTTTCAACACTCACAGACTTCGATCGCCATCATCAAACAACGACCAAAGCGCCACCGTCAACATCAGTGGCTGGAAAAATGGCGGGGGCAGGCCAATTACATACTTTGCCTGAAACCACTAGGCATTCTATACATTGCCTAGGCATTCTATAGAATACCTGAATTTCACATTTTGTCTGTAACATATATAATACATTCGATACTGAGGATCATTGCATGAATGGTAAATATATAGTCTTGCATATTTATGAGAATTATTTTAAATTTTGACGAAGTGTTGGTTTTCTTAGTTTGTTCAAGCAACCCATTGCACGTCAAAATACCAGATGGGAAGAAGGACAATGAAAAAAAAATCTTTTAAATCTACCCCCCCCCTTTTTAAACAATGTATGTGTTAAAGTCACTCGTCTGAACTTGGGGAGTAGCTGGCAGTTGTTACACACATAGAGAACTCCCTCCGTGTCAGTTGGTTGAGGGCAGATGCTAATCAGGTCATGGGATGGTGTGCACAACTGTGTCAACTTGTTGTACATGAAAATGAGACATTTCTTTGAAAACTTGTCAATTTTTACGAGATGAGTATTGGTTTTACTACAACGGGCTAGAGCATTAAGACATATGAAATCTTTAAAAAAAACGTAAACACAAAGTTTTAGACTATAAATCCTTTATATATGAGACATAACTAAAAGTATGTTCAATGACATACGCACCGCACGACAGACTAGCATAAATGTTGAAAGATCGTGAAAATATTATAAAAGTATGTTTAATATAATACGCACCGTGTGACAGACTAGCATAAACATGTACATGCTTTATAGAGTTAATCTAAATATTCATTAATTTAATTACAGTACCCTCGATCGATGTGAAATTTCGATAGATCATTTTTATCGTCACCACGAGTCTGCCTGCAAAATTTCAGCTCGATAGGATACCGGGAGGTTGGTTAAAAATCAATACAAAGTTTTTGCGACAGACAAGCAGACGCTACGAGTTAATATAAAGGATTTAATAAAAAGTTAGAATCGTTCGTATTTTCAGAATAGATAGCATCATGCAAACTGTATTATAATTAAACCATTTGAAATACTACAGCAACCGGCTATCAAGAGACTGTGACGTTGTTCATATGTGCTTGTAACTAAAAATTCATTTTTTAAATAGTGCATTGCGAAAAAATATTCTGAAAGGTTATTATACATAATTGTCTATTTGTAACGTTTTGTGGATAGTAGAAGATAATTTAAACATTGATATTTACTGTTTAAAATTATTTTTTTTTAAAAATTAATTATGTTGCCCTACAACTTCGTAAATGGTCTTCACTATCAGTTCCTTTCACTTACACTTATGCCATCATTTTCTTTTCAATTTTTCGATTAACAGCTGCTATAGATATATTTTATCGCACCATCCGTTGGCCTAAGAGCTGTTCCCTTGTTTGGGTATTAGATCTCTTAATTAAAGGTATGTGGGTTATAATATCAAATTACTGTAATTACTCTTTGGCACAAGATATAATTTGGAGAACCTAATGTTAAATATTTAAGGCATTTGAGAATACATTGGTTTTAAAAATAAACCGGCAACCAAAAGGATTATTTAGGTAATCTCATATTTAGCTTTTTACTTACGAAATATGTAGCTTATTTTTTTTTAAATCTTCAAACCAAAATGACAATAAATAAAAGAATTAACACTAAAACAAAATATGAAATTACATTTTCAAACAATATTGCCGATACCTTTTTCGACACTGGGCAGCACAGGTGACAATCGATTTCTCCACCCAACCTCGTGATAACCTTTGTCGTCCAGATGTCTCTTGTTTTGATCTAACAAATAGATTTGAACTATGAGGGTCTATAGATCCGAACTTCATCGCGTTAACTACCATAATGATGACTCAAAAATAAATGTGGCCATTAGATAAGACACTCATTGAGTGTTAAAGAACTAGAAGGAAATTGCCATCGATACCACTCTGTAGCACCACCACAAATGCTGTGCCAAGAGCTGATGGTGTCAAAACACCATCGTGTTCCTTAGCATAACACACAACATACAAATTCTGCTGAATTATAAATTTCCGTTAGCATTGTCATTCTGAGCAGTTTTTGAGTGATTTTCTAAGAATTAGACTTTTAATTTTTTAAAATATTTTTTATCTGTATTTTATAAAAAAAAATTCATCGCTTTATTAATGAATGATGATAAAATAAAGTGAAAACAAAAACTCACAATGTAAAAAAATTTCTGAAAATCTACATAATATCCCCATTTCTTTGAGTAAAGCAAGAGTAAATTACATACCACATGCTGTTTGTGTCTTCATGACTGTGGTTTTATAGAACACTATCTTTAAGTGACGAAGTGTAATAACTCAGGCGGCTCATTTCCAACAGGAGATGTTAGTATAATTCAGTTGCAATGGAATTTGTTACAAAAAGATTTTACTCTAAAAACTTCGTTATTAATCAATATTTATTGTCGAGTAGAATATTTTCTAACACATATATATTATTTTTTATAAAATAAACTTTTATTTAGTTTGGTTTTGTTCTTCATTTTTATGATGATTGTTAGCATGGGGTTGATATCTAATTACATTGCTTTTGAAGCCTGGAAACATTCTAACGAATGTCAGCCAGAGGATTACTTAACTCAATGGGGCTGCTGGATTGTTGAAAATCGAAGGGATTAATAAAATTAAAATAAAAGTATTATTTGAATGTTCTTTAAAAAAATTAGTGTGTGTGTTTTGTTTTAGAATTTTCACGAAAAACCTGTAATAGAACTTATGGTCAAGTAACAAGACTTAAACACTCTGTATTCTGGTTACCAACTGTCTTTAATCAATCTATACAATCCACTGCAATTAACTCCTCGGTTACTTCTTGAACCGTACATTTATAGTCAGCCATCCTCTCAGTTCATGCCCACGCACGCTTACAATTCACATCACAAACCACTTTTTTATACTAGTCAACTCGCACGCTCATACAATGTCAATACAACAACACAACACTTCTCTCACATCTCGATTCTAACAATACGAATGGCCCAGATTATCAATAAGATAATAATACAATTAAAAACATCGAACAATTCAGTACATGAATTCTAACACTGAATCTCCAAATGTCTTTCAAAGCATAGCGCACCTTTATGTCTCTTTGTCTGGGTATCTCTTTGGTGGCTTCACCTATCTCCCGTATCTTGTTGTTGTTGTTGCTGTTGTTGACTTTGCTTGCTGCGTTGCGACTCTTGCTGATGACCCATCACTACCAACGTTGGGAGCTTGTACTTCATGCTCTATTTCTGGTGTTTCATACTCAAAAATATCGGTCACACCTCTCCTTCCACGAAATGCCTGTGTCAGCATGTTGTTGTTTCGTCGGTATGTCATACCATCGTTAGACTTAACGATGTATGACCTTGGCGTAGTTGCTGCCGACACGACGACTGCTGGCTGTCACGCGCCTTTAGATTTTTTCGGAGTCGGTGCGTCGCTTACAAGCTAAGAGTGTGTACGTCCGTTGATTCTGTCTGATTCGTTGTAATATTTCTTCTGCTGTGGGGCCTCTGATACGTTTTGCATATCACGCCGACAATTTTGATCAGATTCAGTTGTTGACAAGCTTGCAGACCAAGGATTGGCTTTGAGTGTGTCTTGACTATTTGAAACTCCAACATCTCTGTCTTGTCTTTCAAAAAGCATTTGATTGATGTTTTGCTTACAACAGGCAATGTTACCCCTCTGTATGTCGTGAGCATTGCTGTTGATTTCTTCATTTCTTCCCATTCTAAGTTGACTGAAAAATATGTGTGGCAGAATGTTTACTTGTGCGCCTGTGTCCAGAGTGAACACTACTTGCCTCTGTTCAAGCATGACGACATCTTTCCATTCATCACTCGTTGCGTGTTGCGTGGACACACTTCCTATGCAGAATGTTTCTTGATTATAGTCCACGTGATCTTTTAGTTGACGGTTGACAACTTTTACACGTTTTTATTTGCATACAGAAGAAAAAAATATTCAATTTTCCACAGTTTTGCCATAACTTCCCATAAGCAGGACATTTTCTAGGTTAATGTTTTTTTGGACAATATTTACATTTACCTGCTTTTATGTGTGTACTTTACCTTACAGCTTACTTGACATGTTGACTTGTTGTCATGTGCGTACTTGATTTCTCACATGCCTTTGAGTTTACAGCTTGAACATTCTTTTCTTCATTTAAAGCTTTGAGTTGCCATTCTAACGTTTCAGACGCTTTGCATATAATTTCAGCCTTGTTTAAATTCAGGTCTAATTCTCTCAGTATTCTAGCATTGAGATATTCACTATTTACCCCAGCCACAATTCTGTCCTTTATCAGCTTTAAGTTTCAGGTCTGTTATAAAATTTTCGAAACTTTATCCCTCACCTTGCTTTCTGGAAAAAAACATGTGTCTCTCGACTGTCACATTCTTTCTTGGCAAACAATAACTCTCGAAGTTTTGTAATAAGCACTTCACTGAATGGAAATCTGTGTCACAATCGTCACATTCCTGTTCAGTACATTGGAATGTATTGTACACTTCTACCGCTTCCTGGCCTATTACATGCAGCAGTGTCAAGCTCTGCACTTCTTTGCTTTTTGTGTCGAGTCCAATGGCTATCTTGTATATCTAGAAAGACTGCTTAAATATCTTCCAGTTTGGCAGCAATGTTTCCATTTAGCTCCAGTGGTTGTGGCGGGTAGAGTCAGTCCATCTGACACCATGTAGAAGTTATGGCTTCAGTACTTCAAATAATCTTGAGGTCCTATACTTCTGACAACATGTTATAGAACTTATGGTCAAGTAACAAGACATAAACACTCTGTGTTCTGGTTAACGACTGTCTTAAATGAATCTATACAATCCACTGCAATCAAAAACCTCGGTTACTTCTTGAACCGTACATTCTCCTAGTTCACGCCCACTCACGCTTACAGTTCACATCACAAACCACGTGTTTCATACTAGTTAACTCGCACACTCATACAATGTCAATACAACAACACAACACTTCTCTCACAAAACTTATATCTCTAGAAATATAATAATTTTTTTCTCACAGAACTGTGAAGGAAAATCTTTTTCTGGATTGATAAAAATTTCAAACTTATATGCTCAAGTGCTATGATGTAATATGACTAAAAACGTGGGGCGGGCGCTTCTCAGGCTTAACTATTTCAATTCACTCATTTTCTTACATGTCTTTTGTAAACCCTAATCATTTTAGCCAAACGCCTAACATCGTCCGGGTTGGTGTGAACTCGGCACGTGAATGTAATGTAAACAAGAGCAGACGGATAATACATATGCTTGTATATAGAAAACTAAAAAGTTAAGTAATTTAGTAACGGTACATTCGATCGATCTGAAATTCTGATACAATACATTGGCATCCAAGATCTATCTGTGGTAAATTTTGAGATCTCAAAGACCATCAGAAGTGGTTTAATTTTACGTTGGCAGATTTGAAAAATTGTGGACAGAAAAACAAACAGGAACGAAATTGAGTTAATAAAAACGTGGTAAAAATATAGTGAAATGGTATGCTAATATATAGAAGATAGAAGTCTTTCCTATAAATGAAACTTATATGAAATGAGTGTAATTTTCTTATTACAGTTATGACTAAATACATTGTATTGTTTTCAATTATAGACCTTATGGGATAGAGTTGAATTTTGCTTCATTCTCCAATCCTTCACTTTTATAAAAACGTTATTATACACCAAAACGTATTTGCAAGCCTGAAATGAACTCACGACCAATGGACTTTCAAGGACGAAAATCACAAGGTATTAACGTATAGCATTTGGCCGTTTTTTTTCTGATTTCGCTTTAGAATATTTGTCTGTTTGAGATCTATCATTTCAATGTAAAGTTTAACAGTAATGTGCATTATCAAAAGCTAATGATTTGATCTGTTAAACAACTGACTCTAGTATTGTCTCTATTGTCTCCTTTGTAAACAGCGTTATCTGAACACTGACCATAGTCCGTGTCTAACATGAAGACGGTATTGCGTGAAAAAGTCTTATGACATCTCACAAAGCTATGACTTTAACATCACGCGATGAACGTGTAACAAAACAACGAATCAGGACAAAAAATGAACGTCACACTGTAATTATAGAACACAAAGTTAGTCAAACCTATTTACTACTTTTTTGTGTGTGGGTTTGTCTCAAGATCTCATGATCGTATGGGGTTCTAATGTTGCCATTAGATCTTTCTCGGGCTTGGTAGACTTGGCGGCATCCATGTCATCTCCAAGCCAGCGCTGGACTTTCCTTAGCAATAGTAATTCATCAATATTTGTATTGTGCCTTAACGTTGGTTTTGTGCAGCGAGCGCACTATTGACTTCGCTATCCAGCCGCCATTTACTATTAGTCATTAACTAGTTCATAGAAAGATTAAAGATATAATATAATTTGTAATTAAATTCATCAAGTTAATGTAACCTTCTATAACACTTATTGATGTCACATTCAACAAACATCACCACAAGCCGTGATAGACTGGTATGTATGTATGTATGTATGTATGTATGTATGTATGTATGTATGTATGTATGTATGTATGTATGTATGTATGTATGTATGTATGTATGTATGTATGTATGTATGTATGTATGTATGTATGTATGTATGTATGTATGTATGTATGTATGTATGTATGTATGTATGTATGTATGTATGTATGTATGTATGTATGTATGTATGTATGTATGTATGTATGTATGTATGTATGTATGTATGTATGTATGTATGTATGTATGTATGTATGTATGTATGTATGTATGTATGTATGTATGTATGTATGTATGTAGTATGTATGTATGTATGTATGTATGTATGTATGTATGTATGTATGTAGTATGTATGTATGTATGTATGTGTGTGTGTGTGTGTGTGTGTGTGTGTGTGTGTGTGTGTGTGTGTGTGTGTGTGTGTGTGTGTGTGTGTGTGTGTGTGTGTGTGTGTGTGTGTGTGTGTGTGTGTGTGTGTGTGTGTGTGTGTGTGTGTGTGTGTGTGTGTGTGTGTGTGTGTGTGTGTGTGTGTGTGTGTGTGTGTGTGTGTGTGTGTGTGTGTGTGTGTGTGTGTGTGTGTGTGTATGTATGTATGTATGTATGTATGTATGTATGTATGTATGTATGTATGTATGTATGTATGTATGTATGTATGTATGTATGTATGTATGTATGTATGTATGTATGTATGTATGTATGTATGTATGTATGTATGTATGTATGTATGTATGTATGTATGTATGTATGTATGTATGTATGTATGTATGTATGTATGTATGTATGTATGTAGTATGTATGTATGTATGTATGTATGTATGTATGTATGTATGTATGTATGTATGTATGTATGTATGTATGTATGTATGTATGTATGTATGTATGTATGTATGTATGTATGTATGTATGTATGTATGTATGTATGTATGTATGTATGTATGTATGTATGTATGTATGTATGTATGTATGTATGTATGTATGTATGTATGTATGTATGTATGTATGTATGTATGTATGTATGTATGTATGTATGTATGTATGTATGTATGTATGTATGTATGTATGTATGTATGTATGTATGTATGTATGTATGTATGTATGTATGTATGTATGTATGTATGTATGTATGTATGTATGTATGTATGTATGTATGTATGTATGTATGTAGTAGTATGTATGTATGTATGTATGTATGTATGTATGTATGTATGTATGTATGTATGTATGTATGTATGTATGTATGTATGTATGTATGTATGTATGTATGTATGTATGTATGTATGTATGTATGTATGTATGTATGTATGTATGTATGTATGTATGTATGTATGTATGTATGTATGTATGTATGTATGTATGTATGTATGTATGTATGTATGTATGTATGTATGTATGTATGTATGTATGTATGTATGTATGTATGTATGTATGTATGTATGTATGTATGTATGTATGTATGTATGTATGTATGTATGTATGTATGTATGTATGTATGTATGTATGTATGTATGTATGTATGTATGTATGTATGTATGAGTATGTATGTATGTATGTATGTATGTATGCATGTATGCATGTATGCATGTATGCATGCATGCATGTCTGTTATAGCTGACTAAACAATTCATCCGATCGCCATGAAACATTTGGAGACTTTTGAGTACGCTCTCGGGATGGATATAGGCTACTTTTTTTTCAAAATTTAACACTCATGGGGCGCCGGGGGTCTCATAATGAGAATTTTTTCTTATATGAGCTATATAAAAATTAGCTTAATCGTTGGATAATGAGAAAATAACTGCATTTTGATCAAACGGGGTATATAGAAACTTAAGAGCCTATATTAAATTACTATTGGGTACTGAGCTCATAATGTTCATCTCCACTTGGGTTGGGGTCCTATCTGTCTTTTTTTGTGTAAAAATTTAATATTGTATCCCCCATTCAATTTTACAATTTTACACAATATTAAGAAATAAACATAAATATATTTGTTATTAAATTGATATAAAGGAACACATTTTCGAACGTCATATGTTGAACTGATAGGCCCGGGGCCCTTCATCTATCTATATATATATATATATATATATATATATATATAAATCAAAGTATGTCTGTGTGTGTGTGTACATGTCCTTTATAGCTAACTAAACCATCAATCCGATCGTCATGAAACTTTTCGAAACTGTTAAGTATGCTCCCGGGATGGTAACTGGCTACTTTAATTTTTCGAAATTTAACACTCATGGGGCGCCGGGAGCCCATAATGGCATGTTTTCCGTATATGAGCTATATACAAATTATTTTAAGAGTTAGCTACTGTGTTAATTGATGGATCTTAAATAAACTTTGTAAATAAAATTTGACAGCCAATATTCAAATACTATAGGACAATAAACTCTTAATGTCCATTTCTTCGGGCCTAGGGGCCCAAAATGCCTTTTTTCTTAAACTTTTAAAAAGTTATTTCCCATTCATTTATTAACGATCTTGAAAAATAATGATAAAAGCATCCATTATTATCCATATTGAAAGGAACAGGTGTTTTGAACTTTATGTCTTGCACAAAATGGGCCCTGGGACCCTTAATGTCGTTTTTTGCTTGTATGAGCTATATAAAATTTAGTTTATTTGTTTGCTACTAAGTAAATGAATGAATCTTAACCAAACCTTGTATTAAAAAAATTGGTACCCCATATTAAAAAACGTAAGGACACTGAACTTCTAATGTCAATTTCTTCTGGGCCGGAGGCCTTACATACCTTTTTTCGTATATGTTTAATATATTTTTTTTTCATTCACGTTATAACGATCTTGAGAAATATATCCATGATGAAACTGAATTAAAAGGAACAAGTTTTGAAATTGACACCTTGCACGGGATGGGCCTTGGATCCATAAATTTCTTCTTCTAAATATATAATATATATAAGAAATGAACGTTTGTGTGTGTGTGTGCATGTCCTTTATAGCTGACTAAACCATTCACCCGATCGCCATGAAATTTTTAGAAGCTGTTGAGTACGCTCCTGGGATGATAAATGGCCACATTGTTTTCTAAATTTAAAACCCATGGGCGCCGGGGGCCAATAAAATATTCTTTTTTTTTGCTTATATGAGCTATATACAAATTAGTTTCAGCGTTAGCTAATGTACACATTTGATGGATCTTAACCAAAATTTGTATATAACGCCTTGACGGCCAATATTAAAATACTATAGGGCAGTGAACTCCTAATAATTATTTCTTCAGGCTTGGGGGCCCAAAATGCCTTTTATCTTAAACGTTAAAGATTTTATTCCCCATTCAATTATTAGCGATCTTGAAAAATAATGATAGATGTATCCATTATCATCCATA
The DNA here is from genome assembly GCA_944989445.1 of Ampullaceana balthica. Taxonomy (NCBI): domain Eukaryota; kingdom Metazoa; phylum Mollusca; class Gastropoda; family Lymnaeidae; genus Ampullaceana; species Ampullaceana balthica. The sequence continues at coordinate 1,003,332 of CALYLW010000010.1, read as the reverse complement.
TTGAAATGAACAGGTGTTTCAACTTTAAATCTTGTCCTGAATGGGCCCCGGGGCCCTTAATGTCGTTTTTGCTTATAAGAGCTATATAAAAATTAGTGTTTTTATTTGTTAGCTACTGAGTAAATGAATGGCTACTAACCAAACTTTGTATGCAAAAACTATGAGGCCCATTTTAAAATACTTGAGGGCACTGAACTTCTAATGTCAATTTCTTCGGGGCCGAGGGCCCCAAATGTCTTTTTTTCGTATATGTTTTTCCTATTCACTTTTTAAAGACCTTGAGAAATATATCCATTATGAAAGTGATTGAAAATAAAGATAAAGAGGTTTTGGTAATTGGCATCTTGCACCGAATGGGCCCGCTGGCCCCGTAATGTCAGTTTTCCCCCTATATTATTGAAATAAAAATTAGTAACAGCGTTAGCTTATGAGAAAATAACTGGATTTTGACCAAACTTTATATATAAAAACTTAAGAGCCTATATTAAATTACTATAGGGCACTGAACTCCTAATGTTATTCCCTCGGAGCTGGGGGCCCCAAAAAGTCTTTTTTACTGCACGTTAATAATTGTATTCCCTATTCAATTTTACACGATATTGAGAAATATAGCTTGAGTACAATGGCAATAAAAAATTAAATTATCCTTCATTTTGGGACCGGGGCCCTAAATATCGTTTCTTATTTTGTAAGCTATTTAATTATTAATTTATTTATCCGTTTGCTATGAAACTTTGAATTTTTTTGGCACACTTGCGCGAGGTTTTCTGGCAGAATTTTTTAAAAACATTCCACTCATTGGTTTCTTTAAATTTGTTCCTTTTTACTGAGATCGTTGCAACGCACGACGGGTCTGCTAGTATATAATATAAAACTTTGTACGAGGAGGACGTGGGCCCTCATTCTTTTTTTTTAAATGTCGATTTTAAAAATAAAATTCTAATAAATGACTAAAATAATAGAGCAGAAATGAACACTCTAGATGACTAAACTGACCAATAGTTAGTTACGTGTAGTACTCGCTTTTGAACTCTGCATCCGAATGAAAACATGGCAAAAGATTCGATGCAACGTCGAAGTTAACCAAAAACGTAAAAGTTAACCACAAAAACGTCAAAGTTAAATACAAAAACGTCAAAGTTAACCCCAAAAACGTCAAAGTTAAATACAAAAACGTCAAAGTTAACCCCAAAAACGTCAAAGTTAACTACAAAAACGTCAAAGTTAACCCCAAAAACGTCAAAGTTAACTACAAAAACGTCAAAGTTGTTCTTGGAGATGTTGTATGTATTTATTTCTGGAGATAAACCTAAAAACGCATTTCAAAAGCCAAAATGCAATCAGTTCACAGTCATAACGCTTTCATTGCAAAGTCGAAACCCACTTATGTCAAAATCAAATTGCATTCATTTCACAGGCAGCACGCATTATATTTCAGACTAGACCTTAATTTGACAGTCTGTAAACTTTTATATCACAGTGAGATCATTTTCATTTCAATTGAAAGGCATTAATTTCACTTTAAGAATTTTTAAAAATTATTTTTACAATCAGAATGAATTCCTGTCTAAGCAAGAAAGCTTTCATTTCACAGTCTTCACTCTTCATGCTCTCATATCATTGAAGGTATAAAAGTAACTGAGTATTGCACGTTACCATTTACAAATTTAACTTATCATTTTTTATAGCTATATCTATATAACTATTTGTTATATAAATAAATGGTAAATAATGGTATTAAAATCTCTCGCATACAAATTAATATCTTATCTTATCTGTTTACAGACGCTCCTTCTATACAGAAGATTATTGCGTCCTACGCTTATCTATGGTTTGTGTTTAGTACTGCATTTTTATTAGAGATTTAAATGCTGATAAAGTGTTGGTTTTCCTGGATTCTTCAGGCAACCCATTCCACGCCCGAATTCCGGACGGGAAGAAGGAAAACTTGTATGTGTTTGTTCTTGCATACGGAATAAGAAAGGTGTTTTTATCCTTATGTCTATCTGAGGGTTGTATTAAGTTATCTTTGTGTTGTATTTCTAAATTAGAATTAATTGCTTTATGTATGATTACTACTTTGCTCTTGGTTCTTCTATCCTCTAGTGTTTCAAGGTTTAATGATTTAACTAAGGGTGTTATTCTTGTCAGTTTCGAATATTCTCCAGTAATGAATCTGGCAGCTCTTTTTTGAATTTGTTCTAGTTTATCAATGTTTTCTTTGGTGGATGGGTCCCATACAGAAGATGCATATTCTAGTACAGGTCTCACCAAAGTGAGGTAGCATTTTAGTTTTATATCTCTATTACATTTGTTAAAGTTCCTTTTTATAAAGCCTAAGGTTTTGTTTGATTTTTTAATAACTTCATTGACATGGGGATTCCATGATAGTTTCTCATTTATTAAGACTCCTAAGTATTTTGCATCTTTAGTTTGGGTCAGTTCTTTTCCATGAATTATTATCGGAAAAATATATTGGCCATATTTCTGCTCACTTTTTATTTCGTACAATTATAATATTTCTAACTAAATAATCAAAGTTAATATGATCTGTCTTTCTTTCGTTTTCTATTGAGTGCTGAACTGCTAATTAAAATGTTCATTCATAAATTGTTATTGTTGAGAAAATGATAGACAGGGTTTTACGTAGCCAGCTAATATTCCATGCGATGCTCCATGGCCGTGAGCTTGATATAGGTATAGGAATGAACACTTTAAAAACAGCATATCTAAAACAATTACGTATTAAAATCCCGTGGTTATAGAAATTTGTGAATGCTGCTGCACCTACGCCATATTCAATTATTATCGGAAAAAGATATTTTTTTTTAAACACATGAAATTTTAGCTTCAAAGTTTTGGGACTGTTCAGATACACGCTTTCTTTTTGTTTATTTTTTTCCTTCTTATTATAATCATTTGGTGACTAGATTTATACTCTTCCCTTTACTCGTGACCCAATACTCAGGATTGAAAACGTCTCAATGCTAATAACCACGGTAAAGAAGGGCAGTCTGGCCGAACAGGTTTGCTATTCCCTCACACATAAGATTGTAATGTCCCTCACACCTAAGATTGTAATGTCTCTCACACCTAAGGTTGCAATGTCCCTCACACCTAAGATTGTAATGTCTCTCACACCTAAGGTTGCAATGTCCCTCACACCTAATGTTGTAATGTCCCTAACACCTAAGGTTGTAATGTCCCTCACAAATAAGGTTGTAATGTCCCTCACAAATAAGGTTGCAATGTCCCTCACACCTAATGTTGTAATGTCCCTAACACCTAAGGTTGTAATGTCCCTCACAAATAAGGTTGCAATGTCCCTCACACCTAAGATTGTAATGTCTCTCACACCTAAGGTTGCAATGTCCCTCACACCTAAGATTGTAATGTGGTAACAAATCACAATACCCCCGTCTTCAATGTCTCACTCAGGACGTCACCGGACAAGAGCAGACCTTGACCATCACCACATTGTCCACAGGTTTCCACCCCACTTTTTAAAATGCCCGTTAGCAGCTAACACTGATAATGCGATCAAAATATGTAAAAGATTGTCTGAAACATTCACTAAATCGTATACATACTTTGCATTAAAATGTAATGTAGAATTGACAAGTCTCATAAAATTGCAAATATTTTTAAACGAAAGTTATTATTTAAAAAATTGTTTTAGAGATATATATTTTCCTGTACGCTCCAAAACATTTTCTCTCAAGAATTGTAACTCACAATGTAATAAGTTACAATAATAAGGTACAAGATAAGTACAAAAAAGTTATAAAATAACTGAATGCTTTGAATGATCAAAACATGATTTTAATTTAAAATTGAAAATAATAAGCCATAAAGGCACGTTTGTATATTTTACTTCATAATTAAATGTGAACAATCGTTGTCCTAAAAGGCTTGTATTTTAAAATGTACAAGTTGATGTTTAACATCTGATAATATTTTTCTGTGGTCGGACACTTCGACCCCAGACGATTCAACCCTGGATATTTTGACCCTGCCCATTTCGACCACAGGACGTTTCGACCCTGCAACGTTGCGACCCCGGTCAGTTCGACCACGGACGATTCAGCACCGGGCCATTCGACCCCGGACAGTTCGACCACAAGACATTTCGACCCCAGTATGTTTCAAATTTATCAAAATGTTTTTTATTCTTAAATACATTTTATTTTTTATTTTTTGTGTATGAAACACAGATTTTCCCATAAATTTAAAGTGCTCAAGGTATTCTCTGCTTTATTTTAATGCATGGAAATTTTTAAAAAATATTTTTCGTTTTTTTTTCTTTGGTGTTCTAGTCTCTATTCTGATTCTGGAAAACTTTGATTTGATAAAATGCATTATTAATTGAGAAAACATATAGGTTTGTCGATTTACCCTCTTTACGATTCCATATTTATCTTAACTCGTTAGAATTTGTCAAGTGGTTATTAATATTATAATTTAATTTTTTTACAATTTATTAATTTAACTTAAAACATGATATTGGACTTTTGAGCCGTGCGACCTTTTTTAAGACAAATTTAGAATAAAATATGTTTGTGGTCTTTAACCAGACATAAAATATCCACTTGTAAACTATAAAATATAATGTTATTTTCTTAAAGTTATCCCAGTAGTGAAACATTTTTATCTTATCGTATCTATTACAGAGGCTCCTACTACACATAATTGTATTTAAAACTAACCTAACGTTTAGAAATTTTTAGAGCTGGGATTTAACAAATATGACACATCATATACAAAAACGCTCTATTATACATACAATTTAGAGTGATTTCGGTGTGACATACGTGTTAAACATAAGTGCCGCGGGCCACATCATGCCCGGCTTTCTGTTATATCAGGACTGAGATTAACATAATTTTATTGTCCATGTGAAATAAAGTAAATATTAAATTTCCTAATAAAAATACAAATGATTGGCTTCCTGAGAACATTTTTACGTAAACCAAAATAAATTAAAATAATATTTGTGTATTCAGTAGATAGTCATAGTTACAGTTACCCAGCAACGTTCTGTTTATCGTTTTGTAATATGTTCTGTAATATAACATGTATTCATTCTGGATTTTTTTCAAAAGTAATCTTTGGGTAGATTTACAATTATTATCTTTTAAAGTTAAAACAATATTTTAATTGGCCTTGGTAAAATTGATGTTTAAAAAAAAGTCTGGAATGTTTAACCATTTGGTCACGGATACTTAACTTTGACGTGATTTCGAGCCAGCTGAATTATTGAATTTATGTCACCCGTAATCTATCTGATGAACGTCCGCAGCTTGTATGTTATCTCAGTTCGGCAGACGGCGCACTTGTCTAGGTGACTAGCACACGACGTACAGGGAAAGAAAGCGATGCAAGCATCTTTCACAGGCAAATCCTGCACAGGGGCATGGCGTACGGAGTACCTAGATCTGAGCTGCTTTGTGCGTCACTTGTCCTGGTAGAAACTTTGGCTTTTTTTTTCTGGCAGATGTGCATCCCATTGAGCTACTTTGAGTCTTTTAAATCCATCTAAGAGAAACAATAATAAAAACATGCCATTGAGTGCTCTCCCTTATAAATTAAAAAAAAGATGATTTTTCATAAATTGTAAATGAAATTAAAAAGAATTATTTAAAAGTCACTAATGCTTATAATTGTTAAGAGCTAGAATGTACAATATAACAAATTATTTACCGAAGCATTATATTCTAAATACAAGTAAGTTGCTTAATAAAAAACAAATTCATGCTTACAAGTATTTCATATATTCTTAAATGATCTTTGTGTATCATGTTCGGATTAGAATATAAGAGGAATTTTACAGAAAAAGTTAAATATCCATGTAACTTTGCTAAAACTTCCAAAGTGTTGAGGTGTCTTCATATAATCAAGATTAAAAATATATCTTTATAAACGTATCGATTTAAAAAGAAAACTTTTTACTACACATTTATAATTATGTAATTGGACTAAATTGTTATTGACTATGTTAATACCTATTCTTCGTATTTCTTTGAAATGATTTTATATTTATAAAAAAACATCAATTTTTTTTAATGGTGAAGAATGTTAAATGAAAATGTGTACACACCTTGATCAGACAAGCTGGGTTGAAGATGAATGGCCCATTTTCTCCGAATTTCACCCGCACGTCACCATCATCGGTGAAACCGCAAACGCTTCCGACTTTGTCCAGATGCTGGAAACAACACAAACATATTAACTGTATGAAAATAGTCACCAGTAGAACGTTAGATCAGTAGTATCGTGGAGTTTGCCCACGCTCCTTATCACAAATGTTCAGTTTATTTGATTTACATATCTCCCCGAAAATACATTATATAAAAAAAAGAAATGTTTTAACGAGATGTTCAATTCCAAATAGTGGACATAATTCTAATTCTAATGTTTCCAGCTTTTTAAAAATATTCAATAAATTAACATTTTTCCATTACTTTGATTGTTCGTGTTATTTTCTTTTATTTTTTCACTTAAACAAATGCCAACACTAAACAAAAACACTAAGTTATCATAAGCTCTGTTTAAAACGCCTGCCAAGCATAAGAGATAAAGTGGCAAGGATTTCAAAAAGGAATTACAGAATTAAAGGGGAAATAAATTTTGAAAAGCTGAAGAAGAATGTTAAAATAAAGTTAGAGTGCAGACAGAAAGATTGCGAGAGTTATTTGAGATTAAATTATTTTTTAACACAATATAGCCAGTCACCAAAAATTAATTTTTAAAAAAATAGACAAAATCACAAAACCGACTTAAAAGTTGAGTCATTTATGTCTTATTTTGAAGTACCTGACTCATGTTGGCAGCGTAACCACCGTGTCCTAGTTGTAGTCTCTTAAGTTGTGACAGTTCAACAGCAACCCTGACGTTGTCTAAAACTATAAAACTTTCTGTTTTTGACGCCGAGGGTGGTGGCTCCTTGCCTGACGAACACATAAATAATGTTTACTTGCGTCAGACTAAACATAGTTAAGTTTAGGTTATAACACAATTAAGTAATGTATACTTGTGTCAGACTAAACGAAAGAAAGTTTAGGTTATAACATAATTATATAATGTTTACATGTGTCAGCCAATAAAGAGAGATACATTTAGGCAAATTTTAAAAATAATTTTTGTGTCGCCTGATGGGCTTTGTGGGTATATTTTAAAAAAAAGTATTCATATATAAATTTTTATAACGATATCTTTATAGTCATGTATACTGTGAGTTATACATATAATAATATTAATTGGTCACGTGGACTGATGGGGCACATATATGTAAGAAAACTTTGAACAATCCAGAATAGGGTCTTTAAATGAGCTTAGTTCACCGTTGTAAACTTTGCTGTGAGTTTGAGTCTTCATAAATCAGTGCCTTACCATGGGCGTGTCTACTGAACATCGATGAGTAGACACACTTATATATTCAGATTCATTACCGGAGAATATTCAAAACAAACGAGAATAACCCCATTATTTAAATAAATAACCTTGAAACACTAGAGCAGCGGTTCCCAACCTGTGGGTCGCGACCCCCAAGGTGGTCGCGATGGGTTTCCTTGGGGTTGCCAACTGTCGACTAAAAATATTAACTATGATGCAAATTTGCTATATTTTGTAAAAACTTAATTGAAAATGACTTATTTAAATTTCACGGGGGTTGTGGGTCACATTACTTTAACAAAAAGGGGTCGCCGCCCAAAAATGGTGGGGAACCACTGCGGATGAGTTAAGTAGTAATAATACATAAGGCAATTAATTCTGTTTTAGAAATACAACACTAAGATAACTTAATACAACCCTGAGATAGATATAAGGATAAAAACACATTCCTTATTCCGTATGCAAGAACAAACATATACAAAATCTCATACTTCCTGCCTGGAATGGTTTGCCTGAAAAAACCAGGAAAACCAACCCTTTATCAACATTTAAAATCTCTAATATTCATTCTCTTTTGGGGTCGAGTCGTTAGACTCTTAGGACCCGGTTCATTATATCACAGGCGTGGCTCATGAAGCGGGCATCGCCCTAAAGGTTCTTTTTCCACAGGTAACGAAACTTCACCTTCATAAACCCCGCACAGCTCGGGGCACTCTTCAAACTCTAATAAGAATGCAGGACTAGACACAAACCACTGATAAGCGTAGGATCAAATAATCTTCTGTATAGAAAGAGCGTCTGTAACCGATAAGATACGATATATCGAACGATGTGAGATATTCACTCAGATAAGATCACCAGATTAAACAACTATGTTAGATTTTTTAAAATAAAGAACTGTGTGTTTTGTCAGAAGAGTGAAATAAACAAATGGTATCAACCCAAAAACAATACAGCATAAACAAAACGGACTATTGACGTTTTAGAAATAGAAGCCCTTATAAATACGAGATCATCTTGAAATAATTGATACCTACTTAAATCATTGTATAGAGTGTAGACAATAGGAATACATTGATACTTTTTGCTAAAAACGTTTATCTGCATGTCAGCAATATTAAACCTTAAATTAAAAAAATGATTTTGGTATACTACCAAATATGGGCATATGATTTCTGTAGTAAAATCCGCCCGCTGCAGCTCTGATGCACTTCAGTTCAATATTCCCATTATGTCCAGAGTGGATGGTCATTTCAGATCCAGATGACCATTTGACGGTCACTGCTGTACGGAATGATGACTTCCCAGAGTCTACTACGGAGATGACACGGCCGAGATCATCAGGGCCAGCTTGGTGTTGCAACCATAATAAATTGTATCCAGTGAATCGGAACATTTTATTTATTCAAAGGGTAATTTTCATATTATTTAAGTTTGTCATAAATTACAGTGGGTGTAAGAAAATAAGAGACTTAATTAAAACATTGAGAAGGTACACAGGAAAATTACATAAGTAAGAAGAAAGAGAGACAGAGAGAGACAGAGATAGAGAGAGCAAGAGAGAGAGCGAGAGAGAGAGAGAGAGGGAGAGAGAGAGAAAGACAGAGAGAGAGGGTGAGAGAGAGAGAGAGAAAGAGAGAGAGAGAAAGAGAGAGAGAGAAAGAGAGAGAGAGAAAGAGAGAGAGAGAAAGAGAGAGAGAGAGAGACAGAAAGAGAGAGAGAGAGAGAGAAAGAGAGAGAGAGAAAAAGACAGAGAGAGAGAGTGAGAGAGAAAGAGAGTGAGAGAGAGAGAGAGAGAGAGAGAGAGAAAGATAGTGAGAGAGAGAAAGAGAGAGAAACTGACAGAGAGAGACAGAGAGAGAGAGGGGAGAGAGAGTGACAGAGAGAGAGAGAGGAAGAGAGAGAGACACAGAGAGAGAGAGAGAGGGAGGAAGAGAGAGAGACACACATGAGAGACAGAGAGAGAGAAGGATACTGATAAGGTTAAGAAATTCTGAGCACGTGATAGAACAAAATAGAGAGAGATAAAAATGATATAACAAAAGATAGTGTAGAGAGGTGGGGTCTGTTGAAAGAAAAGTGTTTTGGATCGAGAGAAGGAGAGAAAAATGGAAAGAATAGAGAGGGGGAAGTGAATGTGAGGAGAATGATACTGAAGATTACATGAAGGCAGGGGCGTATACATTACATTTTAAGAGATGTACTTAGACAGTAAGAAACAATTCTAGCTTAATATGTAGTCCTTGATAGTAGTATACGATTCTAGCCTACTATAGTTTTAGAAAGCCGTGTACAATTCTAGTCTAACAACATTTTTTGAAAGTAGTATACAATTCTAACCTACCATAGTCCTAGAAAGTACTCTACAACTCTGGCCTAAAATAGTTCTAGAAAAAAGTGCACGATTCTAGCTTACCAGTTTCTGGGTCACATTTTCCCTCTGTCACTAGAGCCACCGATGCCCCGGGAAAGAGACCCATGGCTTGTACCTTCTGGCTTTCAGAGCGTGTTCGCACTTTAAATAGTCTGAAATTGGCAAGTGGCACAATCAACATACATAATTCCCGTAATGGATGTAATGCTTCTTTGATGTAATGCTGATTTGTTCAATAGTGCGCACCAAAAATTACTGCACCAAATATAACTCTTTTCGAACGTTCCGCATAAAATTGTTCAATATGATAATAAATGAATTAAAAAAATAAATAAAAAATAAATGAAAGTTCTGCATTACGTTATTGTTTAATCTGATATGTATTTATTTGGAAAACTTCCGTCATTTTTGACGGCAGATACGCTAGTTTTATTACTAATTTTAAAGCAGTATATAGTTTGATACCTTTGATACATATTTTTTTGCACTTATGATGTATTGAAAACTGTAATTTACACTGATTTTTTAAAATCAAATCCCAAATGTAAGTCTTGTAAATAATGCCAATTTAATAATTATTTGCTATGTCATTTTAATATCTTTATCATATTTTTAAATTTAAAGTCAAAATATTTGAAAGAAAATATAAAATATTTGAACTATTTTTGAAAGGCTCGTTTGTAACAAATAATTTAATCTTATTTGAATCTTATTATGTTTATATATTAGAAGCCATAAAAATGATTATTTTTTTGTTGACAACAATACTTTGTATTATTAATTTTTATTTACCAAAATTTCATAACTTTTAAATCTCAGTATTGCATCCACTACAGTAGCATCGGCCACGCATGGAGTTTACCATGTATCCCGTACTTTTTAGAGTCAGGACTGTCGTAACGTAAAAACTGGTGACTGACGTCATGTTTATCATTGCTGTAGCACTCAGTGCAGAGGTTGGCATTTTCACACACACAGCATTTCCACCGAATCCCTCGTATGTCGTCCATCATGCATCCGTCACACGTGACAGACGCGTGTTTGGTTCCTGAAAGATACAAACATTTGCTTGGAATTTTAAAGTGTTGTACTTTGCGCTCCAGGAATAATGAATTTTTCATCAAACGTGAGTAAATTTTTAGGAAAGTAATGCATGACGGGAAGCTATAAAACTGGGTGCTTGAAAACCTTTAAAAAGAAATGAGCCAATATTCGCAAGGCAATTTTGATTTAGAATAGCAAGTATTACCGGATCTTTTGATGCGAGAAAAGAACTCATTAAACCTTGAAACACTAGAGGATATATGAACAAAGAGCAAAGCATTAATAATACATATACAATTAATTCTAGCTCGGAAATACAACACAAAGATAATATAATACAGCCCTAGGATAGACATGGGGATAAAACACTTTTCTTATTCTGTGTGCAAGAACAAACACATAAAAAGTCCGGAGTTTGGACGTGGAATGAGTTGCATAAGGAAACCAGGAAAAGTGACAACCTATCAACATTTGAAACTCTAATAAAAATTCAACACTAGACATAAACCACGGATAAACCAAAGACCCAACAATCTTCTGTATTGCAAAAGCGTCTGTAACAGATAAGATAAGATAAGAACACTGACCATCTGCTCCGATGTCAATCACTCGCAGATCAAACTTGTCCTCATGCCCGGCTCGGTACACGCCCTTAGATCCTATGTCCCAGATCACGTTGACGAAATGGATTGCTGGTTTGGTGAGCCCCGGACCAAGGACTTCAACAATGGTGCCGACAAATCCCTCACCGCCATCTTGGTTTTCAGAACTCCAGTCGCGACCACGGACCACACGATAACCGACTCCGAAGTTGGACGAATCAAAAGTCTTTAACTCTGCGGACTTAACGAAAGGATTTTTTTTGTTTCTTTTAAGTTAACTTATTTTAAGTTTTTAAATGTATTATTGAAGTAAATTTTAAGGGCGATTTTGTATATTCTGTTGATAAGCAACTATGACTAGTTTTTCCTTCATGTGTAATACTTTAGGTCTCTTATGTTACGTTAATGATACATTTTGTAAAAGTCATATTGTCGAAAAATGTATAGAACATAAAATACAATTTTAACAATAAATACCACATGAACTGTACTGATATATTTATTTTACTTTCACAATTTTCAAATACAACTTAATTTTTTAAAATAAATAATGCTAATTTATAAAATGCTGGTTTTGCCTTTTTAAAGCCCAGCCCATTCTGCTTCCCATTATTTATTTCAAGTGGCTTAAAACCGTCTCGAATAAAATCTTAAATGCTTCTTACCTGAGCTGCCCTTCGTAGGATTTGTCGATAGTTTTCAGTTACCATTGCAGAAGTCTCCTTAGTCTGGCTTTCCACTTTACCTAGGATAAGGTTCGATGAGTTAGTGGTAATATGCTCGGAGCAGAGTTGGGGGCTTGTATTCACTTCAATTAATGCCTTTTTTTCCTTCTTTTGTCCATTGATTAGTAATGTAAAGTAAACTCAATTATTTTATCTTAGTTGTTTCTTCTGATGGATGCTTTGCTAAAAACTTAACACAGGTACATTGACTTTTATTAAGGCTTTAAATGTATTTTTACATTTATACACATTGTTTGCGTCAATTTTAAAATAATCTAAGTTGCGAGGAAGCATGAACGATATTTATTATACTATACACAATTTTACAGAAAAAAAAGATACTAACAATATATTTGAATAGTATACGTATTTCAACGATAGTCATTACAATTGTTTGAATTGATGCTTTTTAAAAATTTAAAATCAATATGCTGCATAATTTTAGTTTTGTTAAAAATGTCAGTAAATTATTTATTGACTCTGTATTAAGTTAGTCTTCAAGGTAACTTTGGTGATGTTCCTTACCCACGACTGGGAGGTGGGTCTTGTAGTAGAAGCCGCCGGGTGCAGCCACCACACACTTCAGATCAACTTTACCACCAGGTCCCAATTGGTACGACCACTCGTCGCCGGACTGCCATCTAACCTTGACCTCACCGTTGTAATCTCTGCCCCACTTGATGATGTCTACGACTCGGCCAGTGCTGCCCTCACCACCTTAGAAACCAGGGTTGATGAAGTAATTTGTAGTTTTGAAGTTGTTAGCACATACATATATAATTTAGGAAATGCAAACAAAATACTTTTTTAAAAACTGATTTTAACACGTAGCTATAAATATGCATCTATTTTAAAAAGGTCATGAGTTTTATATTCCTAAAATAAAGATAAAGATATTCCTCTTTTATATTCTTTTCAAATCTTAACTATTTAAATTAAAAATACACATTTATGCTTCATTTATATTTTTGAACAAAGTATTACTTGCCCAACGTTTGTTTATTCATTTAAGCATGTTATACAGAATTGGACCGCGATTAATTATGAATTTAAATAAATACAAATACAAAACCCAAATTTGGGATTTAAATAATAAATTAAAGATTCATTATGTACCAATATATATGTGAGTAAGAGAAGAGAGGAAGCTTCCTCTCTTCTTTCCTGTATTTTTGTTAAGTAGTTGTGTTAATCTTTCTTCTTTTCGTTACTATGTTCTATTTTTTATCTCTACTTAATTTACAAGATGTAGTAGATACTATATTAAGTATAATAAATTTAAATACTTGCGTTAATTTTTTTGTAGTAATTAAGATAATTACCGACACGTTTATATGGATTGTTATATAAATAAAACTGTAAATTACTGTTTTAATTAGAAATATAATTTGTTTATATTGTATATCAATTTTTAAACTTACATATTTGCGCTTTATTTATATCCCTGGTGCCATTTCATACAAAATATGTATGCGTAACAAAGAAATTTTTTAAAAATACCATACCATCTTGATTAGACCATCCCCAGTCTGGTCCGCGGGAGACAGTGGCACCTTTAAAAATGCCCATGGCTTGCTTCTTGTCATTTTCACTTTTACACCGAGGTGGGACTCTAGCCCTGCAATAATGTTATTAAAATTTATATAAGCTCTTGTTGACAGAGTTCAATATCAATTTTGTTTAATCTTTACTTTTATTTGTATTACCGAGGATATTGCAGAGTGCATTCTCAACTAATCTGTTATGTGCACTGCAAATAGACCGGGTAGTTGTGTTGGCCTCCAGTAGACAGCTAAAGATTTCAGCTGAACACAGACTAAAAACCAATTCTATGATTAACCATCGATGTTGACCAAATGGGTCTTCTTCAAAATATGTTCATAAGGATAACTTAATACAACCCTCTGATAGACGTAAGGATTAAAACACCTTTCTTATTCGTATGCAAGAACAAACACATGCACATTCGTGTATTCGTTCTTCGATCTGCCCGTCCGGAATTCGGGCGTGGTATGGGTTGCCTGAAGAAACCAGGTAAACCAACACTTTATCAACATTTAAATCTCTAATGAAAATGCAGGACTAAACACAAACCATAGATACGCTTAGGACACAATAATCTTCTGTATAGAAGGAGCGTCTGTAACAGACAAGATAAGATAAGATGAGATAAGATAAGATAAGATAAGGATAAATATTTTCACTGGTATTTTAATACGCAGACAATGTCTAAACATATAATGCATAGGACGGTAAGAAGTAACAGATTTCTTCATCGACACTCGATAAGTAGAATTGTGTATCTCATGATTATAGCGAAGAGGATTTCTTTGAAGATACAATTAATATTGGAAAATTTAAAGGGACAAAATATGGGTGATACTGCAATCAGGGATATGGATAAAATGTAAAGGCTCTTGTGGAAGACTAGGTGTGAGAGGTGGGAGGCTTAGCTAGAAGCTATCACAGGGCATTAGAAATGGGTGCGCCTAACCTTGTGTTATATATATGAAGAGAGCTTTCAAAAACTTGTAGTCTTCACCTACTCAAGATCCTAATTAGAAGCTCCGGGTTGGAGCTTGATCGAGATGAAAACTAAATGTTGGCTATCAATTTGGTAACCACTATAGATGTTTGCTTCATTAATAAACATAGAACAATAAGATCCGATGCTATCATTACTTTACCCGTCTGAACTTGGTGTGTCGTATCGGGTGAACAAGTGAAGGAGGTCATGGGCGTCTGACATGTAACATGAAGTGCAAAGGTTAACACTGGGACAGACGGCGCACTTCCACCTGAAGCCTTTGATCTCTTGCTCTTGACAGCCACTGCACTTTGTGGAACGGTGGAACACGCCTGTGATTACAGGATACACACATGTTTTCATTATTTTTAAAAAAATTAAATTAAAGAGACACGCACACATACATATACACACACATTATTCAAATCCTAAGTTACTGTTGAAAAATCACAATAAAGTGTTGCAGTAACACTATTCAGCTTTGATGAGATACTATATTCAGTAACATTCATCTGTGTGTATAATTGGTATCTACAATATCTTGTACTGTTTATCTTTAGGGGCTACGAAATTGTTTAATATTTAAATTTCTTTTACACGATATTTGTGTAGCATTAATAGTTTGCAGCCAACGACATTCAGAAACAATTGTTTTGTTGTAGTTTTTGTTGTCTGCAATGTCCTGTAGGATGAGTTACATAAATAATATTTTAATAAGCAAGGCCTTTAAATGTTCTATTTAATCTTTAAAAGCTGGCGGTTTAATTTTTAGATCAGTAAATAGGGGAGGTAATACTTAACATTAAAGAAATAGTAATGGAATTTAAAAAAAAACATATAAGGAAATATCAAACCATCGTAAATCAAAGCGATCTTTGAAATAAAACAATAATATCGTCTATAAAATCGTACTTTAAAGTCTCGAACTATAACAAATTTAGATTTCTTGCCACCAATAGAACTAGTAACCGAAATCTGGAGTGCAAGGAGGACTAGCGATAGAGAGCAAATAAGGCCCAGGTAAGTATCAGTTTGTTTGTTTGTTTTATCTGTGCATATATGTGACGCAAGTACTCAACGCATTAATTATTGTCTTAGTAAAAAATACTATACATTTTTAATACATGGGTCACAAATATTAAAACGTTGGATTGTTATCGGGTTGAAAAGCCTAGACATTTTGAAAATATAAGACACAATAACTTACCACATTGATTGTTGTCAAAGACACACAGGTCATAACCGTTTTTGGGGCCAGCTCTGTAGAAGCATTGGACCCCTGAATCCCAGACCACCAACAAGTACTTTTCCGGGTTCTTGCCGCCCAACTGATCCCCAACCTCAACCACTGTGCCCACGTGACCTTCACAGCAGTCCTCATCCTGATACTCCCAGTCGGGACCACGGACCACGCGAAGCCCAGGCTTTAAATTAAAAATGAGACCTTGAAAGTTGAAAACATGAAACAAAATTACATTGCAATATGGATAATTTCAGTTAAAATAGATTTTTTATGAAATAGATTTTATTGGACAAAAAAAATATAATTAAAAGGTGATGAGCAAATGAAATTCGTGTACGTTTTTAGAACTATTTGTTTATAATTGTTAATAAAGACTAGTTATTAAATATTGCTGACAATTCATAATTTTAATATAATTACAACTTTGATCTGTCACACGAAAGCTTAAGCGTTGAAATGTGCAATTTTGTTTACAATAATAAAATTAGTTAGAAATCCCGCGGAAGTCTTATCTTATCAATGCAGACATTCCTTCGATGCAGAAGATAATTGCGTCCACAGAACATGACAGATGATCTGTTGGCAAGTGATGCAGCGTTGACAGGCCACGGCTATGAGGGTTCCACGCATTACCCAGCCGCCAAATTAGTGTTAGGTACCCATTCGGAGCTGGGTGACTCAGGGACGCCCTAGGCCCGGGAACAAATCACATGGATTCGAACCCGTGACCATCGGTACGCCAGTCCATCATGCTGCCACTCGACCACCGCGTCCCATATTAGTTTTAAGCTAACATAATAAGCTAATCATTCCAAAGATGTCCTCAGTTGTGTTTTAAGATTTTCTTTTCTTATAAAATCTTTCAAAGATTCTGAAATATCAACTTATTAATTCTCTATTTTTAAATATCGCACAACTTGAAATTTCTATCTTTACATGAAATATTTGAAGTGCTTAAAGAATGTGATAAAAATTATTTGGCCTCTTGATACTGACAGATAATTTTTCGCCAGCTCTATCTACTTATATGAAATTAAATTATTTTTAATATTTTGTGATATGTATGTGAATATCTTTTTTTAAAATTACGTTTTAGAGAAATGGATCGTACGTTTAAAGCATGTGGTTCGATTTCAAAATATTGTCTATAATTGAAATAGTAAGGTTTTCTCTTTGGTTGCTAAAAATGAAATTACTTTCATCAAGGTATTTGAATTTAGAGATGTCAAAAATGTTTTTAAAAAAAAACTTTTTTTAACCGTATTTTTTTCTCAATAATGTATCCCTTTTGAAACTTTTTCCGTTTGCAAATGTGTTGGTTGCATTTAACACTAAATTCATGCTTTTTTAAATTCAGTTCAGCCAGTATTAAATCCATTAGATGAGTAAAAAATATATATAATTTTTCTTTGTGTAAATGGTACAAAACACATATCATTAAAAGCAACAACAACAAAAAATTGTCCCCTACCTAGTATAAATAAGGTAAAATCATGTCCGCCTTACCTGCCTCATCTCTCTTCATGTTGTAATGTCAATCTTTGATTTGTTAAGATTCATGTTCAATAATTGGACTCCTCCGATCTCACTATACTAATACTTATCACAAAGTTTCATCCATACGTTTGATCATACACTTATATCGTTAAGTCCCTTTATGTTGTCAATTATTTTTTTTGACTTTTGTTGAAATAAGATGCATGGTGTACAGAAATTGTTGCTTGTAAAAGAGAAATGGCTCACATACTTGAAGAATGAGATACAGAGTACAGAACATCAGGAAAATATTCTCACAATTCTTCAGCAGAAGAAATAGTTATTATGCAAAAATTTTACATCCTATCTGGATGTGTTGCTAAAGGAACTTTTCCATATTTAATGATTGTTTCTTCATTTTATTTTTGCTTGCCGTTTATTTTTTTCCGTAAAAATCTTCAATTTCTTTCATCTTTTTAATGTCTAGAAGAAGAAGCTTATTCACGATATGGAATTTGCCCACCACCTTAACAAAGTGCAGCCGGGATATTTGCCCCCGTTGCCCCTCCTGTCCACATCACTGTTCGTAAATTGTAGGCATTTCCCCTCTATCAATGTAATAAATATTTATTTTGTGGTTTCTTTTCCTTCATAAAGCTGGGTCATCTTTCTAAAAATCCACTGTAATTACAATTAATTTTGTCTACAATTAAAGTGACATGATATACTATAATATATGCATTTCCAAGACTTGAGCAAATGAAACGGTAAAACAATTACTTATACTTAAACTTAAAGAAAAGAGTAAACTATAACATAAACAGAGGCGTCAGTGGGGGAGCACGGGGGGGGGGATGCGGGCCGCACTGGGTGACACCATTCCAAGGGGTGACACCAAAGTGTAAAACTCTTTATGTACGCCTTATTTGGCACTTTGAGTTTAATCGTGAGGTGATGAAACCATAGCTACCGCACTGGGCTGGGTGAAAACAGCCGTCCGAGTGACACATCTGCACATGAATATGAAACATAATTCTGACATAGAATAGTACCCAGGAGGCCACTCATATTCTATGTTCCAAACATATACTTAATTTCAAATTAAAAGGAAACAAAAAAATAAAACAACATGTATGGTGTTTATTACTGTTTACAAACCTTCATCCATTTAAATATTTTAAGATTATTTTTTTTCTGTCATATCGGGAAAGTAGCGGGGATATTAATACCAACGGAAGTCCCGGTGTTAAAAATAACTGATTTACAAATACATGTACATGAACAGTTGTACCTCGGTATACATCCTTAATTAAGCCCATTCCACTTCCAGATTCCTGGACCTATACCAAACAGGACGCATACCAAAAGTATTTATCACATAAGAAATAAAGGGAAAAGGATTAATCCATTCCCATAATAAAATCATATTGTTATTGGCATGTTATACATTTATTTTAGCGTGGGTGTATAAAATAATTTGAACACTGATTAATAATAAAATATATAAATTAAAATAACTAATACGAAATAGTTTTCTGTTTTTTTTCTGTATTGGGCCATCAAATGTTGTATGTTTGTTCTCATCCATTTTAATGCTGTAAACTTAATTAAAACTAGAAGAAATCCGCAGTGGAATTCCGGAATATGTGTGTGTGGGGCGGAGGAGGGGGGGCTTTAACAGGAAGTTAACGTATCGTTTGACACCAACCCTAGATACGCCAAAAATTGTTTTAAAATGTTTATTTAATTATTTTTTTAAAATCTAAGTTTTTTACCTGTGTTGCGTGTTATGAGACAACGAAGTAATCCCCCTTTAATGGCTCTTTTTAATGATACTTTTACAGTATTATAAAGTAAAATTAAAATTTTTATAATTTCGCACACCTTTGCTACTTGGATGTATTGAATATTCTGCTGAATCTTTTATAAAAGCTACCGGTAAAAGAGAGAAATGTTAAATTAAAATAGTTCTTTGTCTATGAGTAATAAACTTTAAAACACCATGTATCATATAATGTAAACTATAAAATGTGATTTGAATGCTGATGGAGCAGCATAAGTAACAACAGCTGTATTAAAAAAACGTCAATTGATTTCAGTTACTCTCGGGGCAAGCACCCTTTTTGCCCTCAGCTTGCTACCCCACAGACTAAGCTTATAATTTTTGAATTTCCAATGATCATACAACATTTCATGTAGCACACACAAATACAATATATATTGTGAGTCATAAACCTAATTACAAACCTAATGTATAGATAAATATCATTAAGGTGAGGTTTTAAATTTAAACGTGGAAACTTTATTTTAAAACACCATGTAGTTTAGACAAATAATACAAATTGTAAAAACATCACAGCACAGCATGAAGAGATAAATGCAAGATAAAGAGACTACTACACAGAATGTGGAAGAGAATGCAACCAACTATGGAGGAAACCAAGCTGGTTAGTTCTCCTGAAAAGAATGCAGCGGTGTCCATATATATGCCGAAACTGTCGCCGTAATGTTACCAATGGATATACTTATGATAGATACATAATTTTTTTTTAAAAAACGTAAAAAATAAATTTTTGACTATAAATCCTTTATATACGAGACATAACTAAAAGAATGTAAGTTATAATACGCATCGAACGACAATCCAAAAATCCAAAATTTTAGTTATTTCTCAGGTATATAAATCACTAGAAAAAATACCCGCGCTTTTGCAGCGGATGTGTGCTACCTCAAACGTTTTATTACGTGGCTGAAAATATTATAATTTGATTTATATTAGAAATGTTTGACTTGGGCAATCGCTTTCCACTTATAAATCACACACTAATTACAGAATAAACTTTTATTAAATGTCAAGTTATAAATCACAACACAATTTAACTCGCAATTTCATTCAAACATGTAAACAAAATAAATCCCATGTGTGACCATTTTAATGAAGTTTATTTTACGTGTCTACAATATTAAGAAAGTAACCGTACCTAAAGTAGTTCAATATGGATATGAGATATAACTTTTTTTCTCTTTGTCTCTACATTTTCTGATTTTTTTTTACAGCATTCGGGCAAAATTGACAATTACAAAAAAATATACTAAACCCACCTGCAGGATAAAAGGGACCGTTCTGACAAATTTGGTCCCCGACTGTCATTTGGTTTTTCCGAGACTGTGTAACTGAAAGTCGAAAAGTGACACATACAAAGATAAAAAGATACAAACACCAACTGAGCTTTATATAGTAGATTTATAGTAAAAACAAGTAATAAAAACTTGAATGAGTATTTAAACGCAATTTCCAACATAGATTTTCCGATTTTTTTTATTAAAGGGAAATCATTCTAGATTACATTAAAAGTCGATTCAAATAAGTAATTCTGAAACCAAACACAATATGACGTCATATCCCCTCACGCTGCGTCACACCAAGAATGTGTCAATATAATGCTCACCACACAACAGTATAACATTAGCATTCACAAAGCGGGAAAACCCCATTTCAAATCAATAATTCTGAAACCAAACAAAACAATTGCTTTCTACAAATTGCTTCTAAAATTACGGGAGTGGAATAACGATTTACAAGCTGTAATACGTTCTCAAGGGAAACTGCGTTAAAAATACTACTAAAGACTGCCTGCTAAATTTCAGGTCGATTTGATCACGGGAAACGGGTTATAAAAACATGTTTAACGTAGTGCGCACCACGAGACAGACTAGCAATTATTATAATTTACATTTACAGATCGGGAATATATTTTTAAAAAGTATACTCAATACATTACGCACCGAACCTCGCGACAGGAAAGTATTAAAAAGGTTTTCATTATAATTCGCACCGCGACACTCTAGCACAAAAATTAAAATGCAACATAGAGATAAATAGAGATAATCTAAAAATTAATTAATTTAATTACAGTACATTCGTTCGATCTGAAATTTTTATAGATCATTTTGATCGTTGGCATAAGTCTGCCTGCAAAGTTTCAGCTCTTTAACATACGAGGAAGTGGGTTAAAAATCGACACAATTTTTTTTCGTCAAGCTATCAAGCAACCAGACGCCACGAGTTAATATAAAGGATTTTAAAATATAAGAGAAAATTAATATTTAGAAAAAATTGTTTCCTTTTAAACTATAGATATTTAGTCTTAAAATATCTGCCAATTATTTAATGATCAATTAATGTATATTTAGACTAATGACGATAAAAAGCAAACTACTAACTTTCTAAGTCAATTTTAATGAATATTTAATAATGAGTTTGTATACAATTATTGTTATATTTTAAAATGTCAGGACAGACAGAAACTGAAATAGAACATATCTAATAATTATATTTTACAACCGAAATCTTCATTAAAAAGAATATTTAAATAAAAAAAACAACTGAAAATATTTGAAGCAATTCACTAGGCACACGTTGACAAGTTTGAAATTCAAAGCATATCTTTATTATCCAGTAGCTTTATCAATATACATAATTCCCGTCGTCTGTATGGTTGTAATGTAATGTAACTAATTTTAGAAAGCAGCGCACCAAATTACTTCACCAAAAATAACACTTTTCGAACGTTCCGCATAAAATTGTTCAATAAGACAATAAATGAATCAAATAAAAATAAATAAAATAAATGAAAGTTCTGTATTGCGTTATTTTTTAATCTGATGTGTATTTATTTTGAAAACTTCCGTCACCTTTGACGGGTGATATACTAGTGTGATAAATACATTTCATTTTAATACGTTATACCTATGGAGCTGGTTTTTGAAGTTGAATTATGAATTATAATGCATTCTGAAGGTAAAAAGTAATGATTGCTTCATATGATATGGATATAATGGTTCTCGGGAATTCCTAAGAATAGAAACGAATGAAAGTGAATTTGTCTGAAAAGATCCGATCATTCGAAATGAAACTTCAGATTTGGCAAAAAAAAATTGGATGACAATAAAATGTACATGTTGCCCACTTATCTGCTTTCTTTGAGGAAAATGACATTGAACCGGACAAGAGAAGTAAAATGATAATTTCTGTGAAAGAACACTTGCATATGCTGGCGGACGAAATTTCATCGTACTTTCCAAATTTACTTAACATTCTGTTTGCACTTGCCAGAAGTCCATTCATAGTCAAAGTTGACTATATTCCCGAGACAGCACAAGAGGAGTTCATCGAACTCATTAACAGTGATGCAGCGCGAAATGATTTCTCTTCAATGTCAGTTACAAAATTCTGGATCAAGTGTTTGCAGTCATATCCTGTTCTGTCCGAAACTGTGTTGCGCATTCTTCTTCCTTTTCCAACAACTTATCTTTGCGAAACAGGGTTTTCCAGAGTGCTGGTTATTAAGTCTAAATACAGAAGTAGACTTGTTGTGGAAGATGATCTTCGTTGTGCTCTCGCAAAGACTGTCCCGAGAATTTCTGATCTTGTGAGAAAGAAGCAACCTCAACCTTCACATTAATTGACTTTGGCTTTCTTACGTATTTGTAATTAGAAATAAGTACGAATACCTTGTATGACATGTATGTAATTGTAATCATTGTTACATATTGTGTTTTTTTTATTAGTAACTACGTTACTACGAGAACGATGTCTGCGCTTTAATTACGTAAAATTTGTAAAAATGATAATACAATGTCATTCTGCATATGAGATATAATTAAATATATTATAACAGTAGCAAAATTACAGCTATCAGGTAGATACCCAAAAAATTTGGCGGCGGGGGTCGCCACAGCACGAGTAATTTATTAAAAGGGTCGCGACTCAAGAAAGGGTGAGCACCTCTAGAATCTAGAGGTATACGTTTTTTTGAGAGAAGCGTTGCGTTGTTGCATTGACATTGTATGAGCGTGCGAGTCGACTAGTATGAAACACGTGGTTTGTGATGTGAACTGTAAGCGTGCGTGGTCGTGGACTGGGAGGATGGCTGACTATAAATGTACGGTTCAAGGAGTAACCGAGGTTAATTGCAGTTGATTGTATATAATGATTAAAGACTGTTGTTAACCAAAATACAGAGTGTTTAAGTCTTGTTACTTGTCCATAAGTTCTATTACAAGTTTGTCGTGAAAATTCTAAAACAAAACACACACACACCAATTTCTTTGAAACGACATTCAAATAATACTTTTATTATACTTTTATTAACCCCCTTAGATTTTCAACACTCCAGCAGCCCCATTGAGTTAAGTAATCCTCTGGCTGGCATTCGTTAGAATGTTTCCAGGCTTCAAAAGCAATGTAATTAAATATTAAACGCATGCTAACAAACATAAAAGATGAAGAACAAAACCAAACAGAATTAACGTGTTTTTTTATTTTAAAAAAATATATATGTGATAGAAAATATTATACTCGATAATAAATATTGATTAATAACAACGTTTTTGGAGTAAAATCTTTTTTTAACAAATTCCATTGCAACTGAATTATACTAACATCTACTGTTGAAAATGAGCCGCCTGAGTTATTACACTTCGTCACTTAAAGATAGTGTTCTATGTAACCACAGCAATGAAGACACAAACAGCATGTGGTATGTAATTTACTCTTGCTTTACTGAAAAATGGGAATATTATGTAGACTTTCAGAAATTTTTATACATTGTGAGTTGTTTTTTAAAAAAAATCTTTATTTTATCATCATTCATTAATAAATCGATGAACATTTTTTTAATGAAATACACACACTGATTTAAAAAGAAATAATAAGTGGAATTCTTAGAAAAAATCATTGAGAGACTGCACCTTGAATTAATATGAAAAGTGCTAACGGAAATTTATAATTCAGCAGAATTTGTATGTTGTGTGTTACGCTAAGGAACACGATAGTGTTTTGACACCATCAGCTCTTGGCACAGCATTTGTGGTGGTGCTACAGAGTGGTATCGATGGCAATTTCTTTCTAGTTCTTTAACACTCAATGAATGTCTTATTTAATGGCCACATTTATTTATATCTAGTTTGTTAACACTGAATGAATATGTTACGTAAGGGCCACATTTATTTTTTCAGTCATCATTCTGGTAGTTAAGGCGATGCAGTTCGGAGCTATAGAACCTCAGAGTCAACTCTGTTTGTTAGATCAAAACAAGAGTCATCTGGACGGCAAAGATTATCACGTGGTTGGGTGGAGAAATCGATTGTCACCTGTGCTGCCCAGTGTCGAAAAAGGTATCCATGTTAAAAATTGCGTTAAAAAACAACTTTTGAACAGCAAATATCAACGTTTACATTATCTGCTACTATGCAGAAAACGTTACAAATAGAAAATTGTGTAACGTTTTAGAATAATTTTTCACAATGCACTATTTAAAAATGCACTTTTAGTTACAAGCACATCTGAACAATGGCACAATCTCTTGAGAGCTGGTTACTGTAGTATTTCAAATGCTTTAATTATAACAAAGTTTGCAAGATGCTATCTATTATGAAAATACGAACGATTCTAGCTTTTTATTAAATCCTTTATATTATCTCGTAGCGTCTGCTTGTCTGTCGCAAAAAAATTAGAATCGATTTTTAACCCACCTCCCGGTATCCTATCGAGCTGAAATTTTGCAGGAGACTTGTGGTGACGATAAAATTGATCTATCGAAATTTCACATCGATCGAGTGTGCTGTAATTAAATTAATGAATTTTTAGATCAACTCTATGAAGCATGTACATGTTTATGCTAGTCTGTCACGCGGTGCGTATTATATTAAACATACTTTTAGTTATGTCTCATATATAAAGGATTCATAGTCTAAAACTTTTTTTTTAAATTTTTAAAAAAAAAGATTTCATATATGTTAATGATCTGTTGTAGTAATAGCAAGACGCATCACGTAAAAATTGACAGGTTTTCAAAGAAATGCCTCAGCTTAATGTACAACAAGTTCACACAGTTGTGCACACCATCCCATGACCTGATTATCTTCTGCCCTCAACCTACTGACACGGAGGGAGTTCTCTATGTGTGTAACAACTGCCAGCTACTCCCCAAGTTCAGGCGAGTGACGTTAACACATATATTGTTTAAAGGGGGGGGAGGGGGTGTAGATTTAAAATATTTTTTTTCAATGTCCTTCTTCCCGTCTGTTATTTGGACGTGCATGGGTTGCTTAAACAAACTAAGAAAACCAACACTTTGTCAAAATTTTTAAAAATAATTGTCATAAATATGCTAGACTATATATTTACCATGGATAATAGTGGGACGCAATGATCCTCAGTATCGAATGTTTTATATACCATATGAAATAGTCTAACAACACGTGGTTAAGACATTGGAAGAACATGTTATAAATCTGCTCCGACATAACCGTCATTTGAGCATTGGCGTCGGAAGTTTCAGTTTGACATTGTGATGCCTGGAGTCTTAAAATACAGGAACCAGATCAGAACCAGAACTTGGAAATATAGAAATACGTTTGTTTCGCAGACACTACGCCTGTATTGCTACAACCTTTTTAAAAGCTCTTGTGCTGTTTTATCGATGAGTTTAAGAATATGCCTTTAGGGGTCTGGAGTGGTGGTGAGAGATGTTAAGGTCAGAAAAAATTAAGAAGAGCGATTCGTTTTGAATTGACGTTTACCACCAGTTTACTGATAAAAACTTTTTATTTTACACTGGTACATTGTCTATCTCACAAGTTATGTGTGTTTCCTAGCAGTCCTTAAATAAATGCGTCATCTTTATAAATACCGTATATACTCGATCGCAAGCCTACCTTTTTTGGACAAAATATTGGGGAAAAAGTTGGGGGGGTCGGCTTATGAACGGGTCATAGGTGATTTCTGCATGGATATTGATTATCGGTGTTGTTATTGTAGATCATCAAGGTCCTTTTCTACATTCTACAAGATTCGACTGCTCTACCAGAAGCTCTAAAATATTATTAAAAATCTGCACTTACCTTATTTAATCATTTTATTTATATTTTTGAACGTTTTAATAAATTGTTTTACAAATTTTGTTTTCAACAACGAATTGTAATGTACGCGCTTTAGTCACTGTTACCAAAGAATATTTTTATTTAAATACCGGTAACTCTTGCATAAAGACAAAGATAGGCAGTACAAAGTAAACAATCATAATGACCGATTTAGCTTTTAATTTTAAAAAAAATGTGTACCATTTTGTTTAAGCTGTCCTATTATTTTTTGGGGGTCGGCTTGCGATCGGGTTATACACTTTTAATACTTTTCTCTCCAAAAAGTGGGAAGGGGGGTCGGCTTATGAACGAACGGGCTATTGAACGAGTATATACGGTATTTCATCATCGTGAAGTAACGTTTAATTTGAGGGCTTGGGCTAATGGGACAATCTCCTCCAATATCGAGCGTTTCCTGGACCTTCCCGTCCACGCGCGGACCACCAGCTATGGTGATATTTCTAAACATCATCAAAACATCTCAGTCTTGATAGAATCTTTGGCATTTTACTTCATCCTTTCTGTCTATGAACAGTTTTTACTGCCTTACAGGGTGTCATTCATTCCTGATGCAGCATGCGTTTTTGCAATTATTCAGACTTTTGTCGTTTCTTCAAACGGCCTATATAACTCTTTGTTCATGCTGCTTCTCCAAACACCATTTTCCAGGTCTGTTTTAAATGGTAAATTTTTTATTTATTTTTACGCTAGATTCCTCTTACAAAATATATTGCTTGTTCACCCAAAGATAAAAAAAATGCTTATTACACATGTTCTATAATTTTTAGTGACCACATCAATGGAAGCACAATGGTCAGCTACTTATACGTCACTGTGCCTTTGAGCTACATTGATGCCATGGCAGCTTGCAACGACCTCAACTCTCACCTGTTCGTACCTGACACTCTGGAGAAGTTGAAGCTGTTTAATACTGTCATCGACTTAAACTACGAGGCCTGGATAGGGCTGGACGACACAAAGGTGGAAGGACAGTTCGCCTGGGCAGACACCGGCCTGAAAATCGATTCAGATTTTAAGAAAGTGATTTTTAGTGTCAAGGACCCGGACAACTATAACAATCAGGATTGTGTTCAATATTTCCCAAGCCTGAGGTCATTTGATGACGACAGTTGTGCAAAAACTAAGCGCTACGTTTGTGAAAAGAACGGCTGTTAAATTAACTATCGATATTATTATAAATGAACGTGGGGCGCAATAATGCTGTGTACAGAAGGGGCGTGTGTAGTGCATTTTTAAATCCCTTATATTAACTTCGCGGTCGTCTCTGTCGTCATCTCATCATCTCATGGGCGGGCGGGCGGAAAAACAAAAGTCGAAAATGACCCACTTTCCGTGATCCGATCGAGCTGAAATTTGGCACACTGACCCGTCTGACCTAACAATGCATTGTATCAAAATTTCAGATCGATCGAACGTACCGTAATTAAATTAATGCATTTTTAGTTTATCCTTATATGAGGTATGTAATTCAAATTCACGGTTTGTTATTGTTTTTTTCCCACGTGAAAGTTTGAGTTGACGCATTGAGGCGACCCATCGAAGTGACGGGGTGCTTTTGTTTACATTTTACGTGTCACGCTGAGCTCGGTCAAGCGAATCGGTGACCAGACTTTTCCCCTCTCCCCCTCCCACCCACCCCTCCCCCCAGGGTTATGAAGCAAACTTGAGTTAAGACAGATTCAGTCTGTAAATGTTTGAAAATAATCAATTCTGTTAGTTATGTCTCGTATATATGGGATTTATGAGTTTGTTTTATTTCAACATACCCTCGTTTTCGTAGCGGGGTTCTAAAGTTTCCAAAAATAGCTTTCTCGGGGCTTGTTAGATCTTGTCGTGCCCATCTCCTCTCCAAATCAGCGTTGGATTTTTTAAAGCTAAAATCACTCATCAATATTTTTATTTTGGCTTTTCCACGACCTAAAGCTTTGTGAAGCTGGAAGGTGAGTGCACTATTGACTTTGCTAACCAGTATTAGATAACTTCGAATTAAAACGAAAATTTCAAACTATTATAGTTCTCTGTGTATCGCTCAATCTTACAGGGGAGATACTACTTTCCGATGAGACTATTAATTTAATGAAATTTCCCTAATTTTTTAAAATCCTTTATATTAACTCGTGGTTTCTGTTTGGTTGATTGATTGTTTGCTTGCTTGCTTGTCGCCAAAACTTTGGATCGATTTTTAACTTACTTTCTCGTAAGCTAGCTAGCTGCAATTTTGCAGGCAGTTCCGTACCGATGATAAAAACGATGTATCAAAATTTCAGATCGATCGCATGTACCGTAATTAAATTATTGAATTGTTATATTATTTTGTTTACCTCTATGTATCATGCTATTTTTTGAGATAGAGCGTCGCGGTGCGTATTATATTGAACAACCTTTCTGTCGCGCAATAAGGTGCGTATTTTATTGACAACACTTTTTATAAACATATTCCTGATCGTTGCGCATTATATCAAACATATTTTACGACACAACTGCAATTTTGTATTTTTGGATGGTCTTGCGCTGCTTATTATAATGAATATCATTTTAGTTACGTCTCGTACATAAAGGATTTATAGTCAAAAACTTGGTTTTTTATTATTTTCTTAAATTATTTTTTTTCTTCTTAAAGATGCTATTCTGCGCATGTGTTTAAAAAAATTAATTAATTGTGTGTGTGTGTCAAATACATTTCTAGCTACCTGTCCACAGAGACAAACGTGAGTTTCTTTATTATTAAATATTGACTAATGTGAATCATTATTATTGTTTTAAAATTGTTCGTTTTGTGATAACAAAATTTTATAATTCATTTACTTGGGATGGTTAATTTAAATGTTTAAAAAATGGTGATGCAAAGGGTTAAATACCTTATTTTCCCCATATCTCTAATATTTAGTCCTTAACATAAAGCTATACAGAACATAAACTTCTTTACAAACAAAATATTTTCGTTACTTGTTGGTGTACAGTGTACACAGTTCTATCACAAATAAAAAAAATAAATAATTTAAAAATATATAAATAAACAAAAAAATATTTTTAAAAATAAATAAGTAAAGAATAATATTTAAATTTTTTTAATTAAAAAAATACAAAAACAAATGCAAATAATTGTTAAAAAATATAATAAATGTTGTATTTTTAATAAAACAATTGTTACGATAACCTCATTGATAGGGAACAAGGTTAGTGCAATTTGATCTCATTTTGCTTTCGGAATTTTATAGCTGTCGGCATGAGCCGCTAGATTAGTGCAATCAGCTACAACAACGTTTATCAAGAGAATTGCTTTTGTCGTCTGTGTTAAGGATACAGTTAAGCTCGAAAACAATAATGAAGGTGCTTTAATCCAACGCAGACGTGTACCATATCCATTGGATAAACATCGTGTAGCTCATCGCCAAGTTTTGGGCACATACTTTGCCTGCAAACACATGCCTTTAATGGCAGACAATTAAACATTTGTATGAAAGTGTATATAGACTGTTTAGTAGGTCTCTAGTTTTCAATTCATTGTAACAATATTTTAAAATCAATCCAGCCTACAACGAAAAATAATCACATAATAAAAATGTCCTTATCTGACTATGGTTTCTTAAAGAGGTCCACTACATCATTATGTTCTCCATAAAAAAAAGTACATACCACAAACACACATCTATCATTCTTATAAAAATTTGCTGCGCGAAAACGCTAAACTCTTGTCTTGTCTTATCTATGCAGAAGATTATTGCGTCCACAGATCATGCCGGTCTGTTGGCAATTGAAGCAGCGTTCACAGGCCATGGCTATGAGGGTTGCAAGCATTACCAAGCCACCTTAGGTTACCTAACTAGTGTTAGGTACCGATTCGGAGCTGGGTGGACTCAGGGACGCCCTTGACCCCGGGAACAAATCCCTGCCTTCACATGGATTCGAACCCATGACAAGCGGTAGCGCCAGCCGTGTGACATTATATCTTAGACGTAAGATTGCTATCAACGCTAAATCTTTAGCTAATTTTGCACCCATTTCAGAAAGAACAACTGAAGAGGGTCCACATCGTAAGCAATGGTAAAGTTTTAGAAAAAGTAAAGCGACGTTTAAATCTGTAAATATCTTCAATTAATTTTATTTAAGAACTCTATCTTTTTTTTTGAAGTTATGAATTGTAAACGAGTACAATTTTAGAATTAATTACTGTCCATAGGAAATTTTTTTCAGAAGTCATTTTATAAATAACTTTTTGGTGTGTTTGGTCTGGAGACGCTTTCAGCCAACAACTGTAGACAAACAAAAATATGAATTTATGCAATTAATGAAGTAATTTTTAAAAAAAAACTGAACAGTGTCAAAAATCATTTCGCTTTTATTATTTTCCTTCTAAACAAGTCCCTTACAATATATATTTTTGATAACATATGAAAGTATCTATGTAAATATTTTCACACTGATTAACTGCATGTCTATATTGTAATGACTTGATGAACTAACAGGATGTGAAATATTTTATATACAATCTGGAAAAAAAGCATTTTAGAATTTTAATTATTTTTTTTTAGCTGTTAGTCACAATGCTCATTGTGTTAACTGCTTATATCTTATTTTGAAAAAAGAAGTATTTTTTTTTAAAAAATCTAAAAGTAATATCTAATGTAGCCGTCTGCTAGAGTTGACCTCAGCAGTCTGCTGTAGTGACCTTCACGGGTCAGTGCAGGTTTACTCCAGCCCTCGATGCGACTGGAGTTCACCCAGAGTGACTGACCAACTACCGGTGTTTTAATGCACGGGGGGTCAGTCACGTGATTAGCAGGGACACACCGGTGGCAGGGCTGCCAATGCTGGGGGGTTGCCCCCAGATCTTGGGTTTTCAACACCCATCTGGGTTCCTGGGGGTGTATTTTGAAAACTGTATAAAATCTTGGGTTTTTAGGCAGAAATTAAAGAATTTTTTGAAAATAACTAATAAAACTAATAATAACTTAAAAATAATCTAGAAATATTGTGGAGAAATGCAGGTTACCAAGCCAGGGGACATAAGAACCACGTAGAGGTTACCCAGGGGACAGGTGAGCCGAGTAGGGGTGCAAGGGGAATGGCCTGGGGGTGTTAGGTTACAACCCTGACCAGAGCAACGTTTTTATTGTTGTCAAACCTGACCATAGTCCAGGGAGATGCCACATGTTATTTATGCGAACTTGGGGAAAATATGAATGCGGTTCGTTTTAATGGTTTTAATGAGGAGGGCAGCTCGCGTATCACACAACAGTATCACCCACATAGTTTTGGCTAGCGAAAGCACAGTTGGAGCGTCCGTGTCTTTGGACTTTCGGTGACTGTGAGACGGTGACTTTCAGTACAGTGTTTTTGGTGAATTCGTGTTGTGGATTGTATTTAATTTTTAGTCATTCTAACTTTGCAACATTTATTCATTATTTTCCCTCTTGCATAATGAGTAATGAAACTCAAAATCCCAGTAAAAAAGAAGGAAATGGTACACGCAGTCATTCAAGGAAGAATGGCTGCAAAATCCCGAATTAAAGGATTGGCTTCAACAAGATAAAAACGATAGTTGATCTAGCTACTGTAAATGCTGCAATATTACTATGAAAAATGCAAATAATTCCATGTTGATGAAACATAAAGAGTCTGTACACAAGAAATGTTTTGCTCGTTATGCGAAAATATTGTTATGAGAGGTGCTCGTTATGAGAGGTTTTACTATATTTTTTTACATCTGGGTTTTTTCCTTCGAATCTTGGGTATTTTGAAGGTCTGATCTGGGGTTTTCCTTAAAATCTCATTGGCAGCCCTGACCGGTGGGCGAGTGACACACTGCCCCTGGTCTGTGTGAGAGGAGAGTGTGCGTAAAATAGTGTTGAGGTGGCGCATGGATGACGGATGTGTTAACTAGTTCATGGCCCATTCTTATTGTAATGCTGGAATAAACTGTTTGATATCCTACCGAGTGAATTGAACTTCATTGTTTTAAGTTAACTTAGCCACCACTCGGCTACAGTTTGGCGCTGCGATCATTGAAACATATTTGAAAGTACAGCCAGATTTCCTCCATGTACTTATTATGGTGTACTTTTCTTTAACCATATCAAGACATTCTGGTGACAGTGAAAATGTACGGTATGGTTATTTACATTGATTAGTAGGTTACGATTTCAATACGATGTATAAATTAACAGCAATATTATACGTTTAAAGTTTCACATAAAGCTGAGCGACTGTAATTGGCTGTAGGATATGAATTATTTTGAACCTTTAAACGTATCTATGTCTATCGTTATCAAAGTCTAAACAATAATATTTTTGTAATACATATTTTAACAATAAAAAAAGTAAAAATTCTAATACGTATTTGAAGATCATCAACCCCTATTATTGAGTTACAGTTAATGAAAGTAAGAAACAAAATATGGCAGAAACAAATTTCTGGGATTAATTTAATCTTTGCTGGGCTTTAAACTTTTGCATGAATCATGTAAAAAATAAACAAAAATTACTTACTCAAATGGTCTACTGACACATGCTTGAGCTGACAATATAATCCACTGAAGGATTCCGGACATTCACATGAATATAACGAAATATCATACCTAAAATGATATGAATTATTAGGAACCGAATAACAAGAGTAATCGACTGAAACAGAAAACAAATTAATTACCTGAAAAATAATCTTTACTTTCTTTAACTTAAAAAAAACAATTGAAATTATATTATAGTATTGCAAAAATTTTGAATTATGGAGATATGCAGCTATTTCATGAGGATGCCTGCCCCCCTCGCACATATAGACACACACGCATACACACACACACCAGCCTTTTTTTCTTTTCGAATCGTTTTAAGTTTATTTGGAAAATCGAAGGGAAGGTCAAAGTTGAGATACCAGATACAATGGGTAGTTATTCGCGTTGTGAGAAATAGAGTTTAAAAAGAAATTGAAAAAAGTATAAAATGAAAGTGTAATAAAAAAAAGTGAGATAAAGTGAAATGTAGTAAAATGAAAATATAATTTAAAAAATAGTGTAATAAATAGTTTAATAAATAAAATTTCTAATAAAATGAAATAACATAAAAGTGTTATAAAGTAAGAGTGTAATAAAAAATTATGTAAGCATTAAATCGTTATCTGCTGCAGTACAACACGTTGACTAATGAGGTCGTCAATAGTAATTTATGAAGCTGAATTGGATGCGCATGATGAAGATGGTGTTCAAGTGTCGTAACATCGATATATATTTACAACAGCTCAGTCAAGTTTTAAAGACGAAAGTCTAATAGAAAGCATTTATTGTCATTTATTTTATTTAAAATTTATTGTTAAATAAAATTTTAAAAAATTATACATGTTTGGAGATAAGGTACTGAAACTGTTTTCTCTAACTCTTCTTCCAAACATAAAACTACAATTTAAGTTTTAAAGAGGCCAACACTGAGCATTGCACTTAATGGTTAATAGTTTACCTATCCATATGTTTAATTTTCTGTAAGATGTTTTCTTCTTTATTGTGACCTTTTACAGTTCTATCAAGAGTTACAATATTAAAGAAAAAAAGAAGAAAACAATTTTTTTTTCACTTAGAGTATTTCTTAGACGATTTTCAAGAGTTAGATTTAATTACCTTCTTAAAATTAAATTTAACGCCACCGTGGATATTTTTAAAAATAGTATATTTGTTATTATTTTTATTAGAGCTTCATGCATTTGAAATTTTACCAGAAGAGGCCATTACAGTGTGGTTGTTAAAAAAGCTATGGATGTGGATATTACTTAAGATTTTGTAAGAAACTGTGTCACAAAACAGCGATAAAATCTAGAAGACCTTACACGCGTAGATGAATTGATAGAAGCATCTTTCAAAGACAATAGAAGAGAATTAGTTTTGTCTTTAAAATTCGTGAACCCTACAAGAGCTAATTATCAAACCCGGCTGAAGAGATCCAAGGACTGAGAGATGTGAGAAAGTGTATTATATGGAGTCGGATGTTTAGGCAATGTATCTTTCTTGCGGACACCTTGCGTGCTGTTGCAATGAACTTGATGTGTGTCTTATTTGTTGTACCAGCGTGCAAACTGTATTTCATAAGTGCTAGAAGCGTATTTGTTAGGAAGCCATCTATATCACTGGAATATGCACACGTTTCTCTTGAATATTAGTTGTCACAGATTCATCCTTATATTAGTTTTAATTTTCATTTATCATTTAAAACATTTATATGATCTTTTAATGCCGAATTTTCAAATTTAATGTTTCAATTCACTTCTGTTTTGTTATATTGTTGACAACTGTAATGTTAATTAACATGTACATCTATCAACATCAGAGGAGTCATTAGAGGTAGCGGACCGCACCGGGGCACACCATCACAAGGGTTGACGCCAAAATATAAAATACTGTTAGTCCCCTTTATTTGGAAATGGCAGACTCGGAGGAGGTCTACGGGGTAAGTCGTGGGGTGGTGACACCTATGGCGGATTAAGGGGGGGGGGCTGAACGGGCTAAAGCCAGGGGCCCCCGATGATTTAGGGCCCCCAAACTTAGCATATTTTATAATAAATGTGGACCAATGTATACATGAATTGCTGAAAATATGATAAATTAATAAAAATTTCATCTATTAAAATGATCTCTTTTCCCACACGATAGTCTTAGCAGTCAAAAAACCTGATTGGATAGGCTCAATAACAGAAATTATTAAAAAATATTATATATATATTTTAAATTGACAACCCTCAATGAGCTATCGTGGCCGAATGTGAAGTACTAAGTCTTATGGTGCAAGCGGTGGCGGGTTCGATCCCCGGGTGGGGGTGTGAATTTTTTTCTTCCATGTGTTTTTTAATTTTATAAATTTTCATTTACACTCAATTTTAGGATACCGGAAAAAAGTTATTTCTTCGAATTCGGCTTTTTCATGAATAATCATTTTGGATAAATATTTACAAGTTACAGTCTTATATTAGCTGCTAGCAATCATTGTATCTAAAGGTACACTGGCTGGATAAAGGTACACTGGCTGCAGTTTGAATTGCAGCCAGGGGCCCCGTGCAGTCTTAATCCGCCCCTGGGTGACACCATGAGCTACCGCACTGGGTGGTACCAATCCTTGTGACGCCTCTGCTAAACATACTTCAAAAATCCAAATTGACCAAGGACATTTCTATAAACCTATTTGTGTTTTGTGTGAACTTTGTTGTCGGTGCGCAGATAGCCGTTTATAGCGTTTCAAACAGGAAGTGTAGCATTGCAGACAGGTCATGGGATGTAGACACATCTTGCGGTGCATTGTTGGACCACAGTTTTCTGGAACAATTTTTAAAAAAACGTACTTTTTACTTTTGTTTTGACAAAGCGAATTATTATTTGGTTTTTAATAAAAATATTTTAATAATAAAATTTGCACTTAAAAAAATAATATGTACTAGTAAATCATAAACGATCTGTTAACTAAAGCGCGTGTCACCGACTTATCTAAAAAAAACGTTGACCTAGTTTCGACATACATATTTATTGAATTTATTATACTCTAAAACACTTATTTATTTTGTATGTGTGACTTCGTCTTTAAAAATTTTGATGAATTGACATTTTGGGTAGGACAGCACTGCGTGTATAGTTAAACGTTATCAGTTGCATGCGTATGGAAAGTTTATAAGTTGCATAAAAGTGTTTTTTTTAAAATGATAATCAATTTTATTGTGTCAGAATGTTGTCGTATGGTTACTGACCTGAATGAGACTGGTCTTGTATTCAAAATAGTAGCTTTTATTTTATTTTTAAAAACCCCTTTTATTAACTTCACAGTCTTGTCGTGATCTCCGTTTCTCTCTGTCTGTCGTGTTCCCTTGGAAAAACAAAAGTAAAAAATGACCCACTTCCTGTGATGCTATCGAGCAGAAATTTTGCACATAGACTTTTGTCACATAACAATGCATTTTATCAAAATTTCAGAGCGACCAAATGTACCCTAATTAAATTAATGAATTTTTTATTTATCTCTATGTAACATTTAAATTTTTGTGCTAGTCTGTCGCGCGGTTCGTATTATATTGAACAATCTTTTTACTATTTTCCTGTCACGAGGTGCGGTGCGTACTATATTGAACATATTTTTATAATATATTCCCGATCTGTAAATGTTTATGCTAGTCTGTCGCGCGGTGCGTATTACATTGAACATAATCCATACTTTAAGTTATGTCTCATATATAAGGGATTTATAGTCAAAAACTTTTGTTTTTATGGGTTGTTTAATGATACAATTTGTCTTTTACTAAATTTTTTTCGGTTCTGTCATATTAATCAAGAACCCAGATTTGTAACACGAAAAACAAATTTCTTTTGAAATATGTTTGTTATATTTTAGTCGGTTTGATAGTTAACAGTAACTATATGGAAAGACAAAAAATGCTAGCAAATTACCAGATTTAATATCGAAGAAAATATTTTATAAACCTTACAAACGTACAGTGCAAATATGATCTTGTAAAATAAAAATTGCTTAAGTTAAAATTATAATTAATTTTTTTTCCACAGAAATAGCTGGATTTAGAATAATATTTTCCGTTTCCCTTACTTTTCATTAAATCATGCTAGCTTGAGTTGGGATAATAACATGACATGAATAAAAAATAATAATAATAAATGGAAAACTGATTTAAAATGTATTCATAAACATAAATTTCCATAATAAAACACAAAACAGAATTATTCCTTTAAAATAAATTTGGACGTTGTTAATTCTAAAGATAGACTTATCTTTAAATATTTTTTTTTAATTTAAAGAATAAACACTAGCCTAGCTACTTATCAATCATACAAATTGTCTAATCTATTTAAAAAAAACAATGAACTTATTTTCGTCTGATTTTACAATTAATACATTTTAATGTTATGATGCAAATATAGTTCTAGAGATAAGTTGGTTACGTTGTGTTGTTTGTCTGTCTTGATCAACAAGGACCATTCTAATAGAACTAGCTGTGTTCTGTGGCAGCGTTTTGAGTCGTTTGTTGGATTGTGAGACCAATCTTTGCCCGGAAGGTACATCCTGAGGTCAGAAAAGAGATGCACGGGTTTTCATGAAAAAGGTTACGAGCGCGATATTTTCTTGCCTGTCTTATGGACTTGGGAGTCTTTTGTCTGTTTCATAGTTTGCTTCAACGTTCCCAAAATAAGTTGCCAGGAATCTCGGTGGTTGGCTGTTACTTAGCAGATATCATGACCAAAACCATGATCCTCTAATGCGGTCTTGAGGAGCGCTTTCTTTGACCTCCCCAGGCAATTTGTACATCTTTCAGCTCACCATAGAGGAGCATCATTGAGAGCCAATTATTTAACATGACCTTGACAAGCCCACCAATCGTAGTTGGAACTGCATCAGGCTTTTCATCATCATCATCATCAGTCCCGTGACCGTTGCGGTCGTTGGGGGGGGGAGTGCATGAACACATCAATAGACAACAATCTCCACATTTACCTATCT
Organism: Ampullaceana balthica; assembly: GCA_944989445.1. NCBI lineage: Eukaryota > Metazoa > Mollusca > Gastropoda > Lymnaeidae > Ampullaceana > Ampullaceana balthica. The sequence goes on along the minus strand of CALYLW010000010.1, from coordinate 965,528 downwards.
TGAGCGGCGGCCAATAATTCATTCAATCTCATCCCTGTCCATTCATTTATGTTGTCAAGCCAGTTTTTCCGCTGTCGACCTCTTCGCTGACCCCGTTCTACAGTTCTTTGAACTTTGAAGGATCATTTTTGTCAGGGTATCATGTCGTAGTACATGACAAAACCATGCCATCTTACGCCTCTTAATTGTTGTTATTATGGTTTCTAGACGACCCGCACCAGGCATATTTATTGGTCAAGTATTCTAAATAAGAGATCTGGAGAATTTTTCGATACTTATTGAGCCAAACAATCAACAATAGCTACAAAATCCACGCAGTGAGGTACTTCACTTATCTTTGAATTGCATTTTCTCAGAGTGTCAATATTGATAATAAAAGTGCTCACTAAATGCCGGTCCAATAGATGGCAGATGAGCGTCTAAAAGAGAATCGACATTCAAATGTAAACCACCCTAAACGTATAAAGTGTGTGTTCCCTACTTTACTGCAATTTAATCTCAGACTGTGTACCAACGCTATGCTAGGTGCTGAACGACTTTCACACCTAAGGCATGAAGAAATTCTCAACATCCCATTATTTCAGGAAATACCTCCAGGCACTGAAGTACTGGTCAGGTCAGGACTACCAAGTGTCTACTCAAGCCTGAAGAGATGAGGTAGTTAGGACCATCGTTCCATGAACCAGTTGTAGGTCAAAAATACAATGTCACACGTTGCCGCAATCTATGTTTTACTTTCTGTCTCAGAAAGAGAAGAACTTTCTAAATATTTAGTTTAATTTAAACTTTCTATTAAAAATATTTACTAAATCAAATTAAATTTTTTAAAAAATATAATCTGAAATACCAGATGTCGCTTTTCCGTAACTGTAAGAGTCTTATCTATGATGTTAGTTAATTGGTAACTTTTGTTAATTGAAATATCGTTTTAATGAAACATTGAGTGTTCAAGGTTTCATAAGTTTACTATCCTTCAGACTATTATATCGACCACTTAGTGACTCATTTAAAAATAGACGTAACCTCCTCCACAAAGCCGAATTTAATTTATCTAATTAAGTAATTCTCAAATTTAATTTGGCTTTTCATACACTGCATTCCTTGTCGAAGTAAAGTTAACGTAAAAAAAATGTCCTTGAAACTTTTCAAATATTGAGAGTTTCATTCCATTTAGTTAAATATAGCTCAATTAATCTTATCATTTTTTTGTTACTGTAACACGTAAATAATGCTTGTGTGTTCATAAAACCTGAAGGATCAAATTAATCTGACCATTCATTAGCTTTACCTAGGTAGGCAAATCGAATTACAAAATGACGCAGATTTTTCGCTTGGTAGCAGTTCTGAGCGTATGTTTGTTACTCCATGCACTTATTGAGGTTTGTTAAATAATATAAAAAAAATCAATTCCCTTTTTTCTTTAAAAAAAATTATCACATGTATCTCACACAGTTGTATTAGTTGACTCATAATTAAAGTAAATTAACACTTAATGGAACACAAAAAAAGTGTCTCTAACATAGAATAATGACAGTAACTTTGATTATTATTATCAACTTCGCTAATGGCAGATTTGACTTTCTACTGATGTATGTATTTTCACTGAAAAGTAAAGACCGACGTATTTAATAGATAGTGTATATTCACCATTTTAAAGTGCCATAACCCGTTGTTTTTTACTTTTTTAATCATAATGAACTTTTCCTAAATGAATTACAAAAACATACCTCAAGGCACTGAAGGTTTTTCTTCAAAATGTTTTTTAGATAGTCAATTATTCTAAAATTTCCCAAAAGTTATTAGTTTATGAACAAGGGCACTAATTTAAACCATGAACAAATTTAAATTTAACTTTTGGGTTACGTTAGTATCTAATCTAACTTTCGATATAAAATTCAGATTTTGAAATTACTATTTTATTGTGTACACTTATACAATTTTACGAAGTCAAATTCAATTTTTTTTCACAAGTTACATTCAAAATTAAATTATGAATAATTATAATCAATTCGGATATTTTAACTAAAAGCCGGAAATTAATTGCTTTATTATAAGTCATAATTCAGATATTTTGAGGCGTTTAAGAGTTTATACGGTCTCTGTTACCACTATTAAATGGCTTGCTTTTTTATTTTTATCTTGAAGGTAAACCCTAGAAATTTAAGATTTAATCACCAAAAATAATTTAAAATTAAATAGTAAACACGAGCCACCAATGCTGCTACTCTCACATTGCCTATATTGTTCCTTTTATTGATTATTACATAGGATGCCATTGCGGGAGGAACAATTGAAATACAATTTGAGTACTATCAGGACAATTGTGACGAGTGGCCTGGATACTGCGACATTCTGTTCTATTATAATCTTGGCTATGATGGGTAAGTTAAAAAAAATGGATGAGGTGGATGTTAGACACGAATAAATTTTAAATGAACGCACCACGACTGGTAAGTCATAATATGGTAAAGATTTTAAACATCACAACTCATACGTGGCCCAGCGGCATCGCGCTCGGCTGTCGTACAGTGTGTCACGGATTCGAGTCTCCATGAAGGTAGCGTCTTGTTCCAGAGGCAAAGGCAAATGGCGTTATTGAGTACACCCAGATCTAAATGGATGCGTGACATAAGTTGGGGAGTAAAGGCGGCTGGGCATTGGCCTAGCTACAAAATCCCCTGGTATGATGTGGTTTTAGAAACTTGTGAACGCTGCTTCACTTGCCCATGGTCAGCATTCTCTGAAAAGAGACTTTACTATTTACATGTCATAAGTTGATATATTATACTTTAAAAAATGATCACTTTAATATATGTTTTTAATTTTTAAATAAACTATTGTTTAAATTAAACTTTTGTGTATTTAATTAATTGAAAAATGGGAAAAATGTACACATTGTTATTATTTGTTGCGATAAAAATGTATAAACATTTTTAAAGGCACACAAACATAAAAGTATATATATATATAATTCCCCAGAGCAAGATCAAGAGCGAATAGTGTGCAAATGAGCATGACGAATGACCCTCGCTGGGGTCGACCAATCAAGCGAAGTTGGTTCAAAAGGGAGGTGGGCATGTTTCGAGACAAACAATGCTTCTTGCGTTCAGTTGCGTTATTTCTTCAAAGAGTAAAATGGTGTTCGTAGTGTAGTGTACTCACGTCCGCCTTACACGCGATAGAGACTGGGTTAAAGCCTCAGCGAAGACATTATTTTAATTTTTTTAAATGTATGTTTGTGCCCGTTCTTACCCCAACTTTTTTCGCAAACATAACTGACCATCACTTGGGTCGGCCAATCACAGTTTTTGGTTGGCAAGCTAGGTTGGTGCAGAGTGGGGGCATGTAGCTACCATCAATACGACAGTGATGGCATCCCCACCCCACCCCCACGACGTTCATTCAAGTTGTTCTGTTTTGTTCTGTCGCTTGTGTCCTTTCTTTCCCCCATTTCTTCGCACTATCTATGAGTAAAACTGTGTAGCATGCTACGGCACAGGTCGTATCTAGTATATACATATGAGAATCTATATGTATGTATACATGTATGTATGTATATATATAACTAGCTGATATACCCGGCTTCTCACGGGCCAGTATTAGGGATCCCATTTCGTACCCCACCCATTATGACCCCGATCAATAATGGGATCCCGTTCTTGGTCAAATCCGTTTCCCACCATATGATTCCACATTTCTTGAAGATTACTTACCCCATTATAATCCCGTTCTGTAATGGAATCCCTTTCCCCTATGAAATACATACACTCTTATGGGATCACTAAGCTCAGTATTATCCCATTGTATAAAATAATCCCGTGATTGATAGAATCCCTTGCCCTCATATGATTTAAAAAATCTTTTTTTTTAGATTTTATGCCCAATTAAGATCCTGCTGTTATATCAGAAAAGTCTAGCAGTTATTGACGTCACATTATCCGTGCAAATCTCATTTACTATAGTCCATTGGAAAAGTGTTTCCAATTGCTTGTATATATTCCAATAGGATCCCTCTCTAATTAGCGGTATTATCCATTGTTGATCTAAATTATTGGTACCATAGTATCTACTGAGAGATTATATGATTCAGTATGGTAGTAATTATTATAGTCATTATGCCTAGGGAAAAATACTAAAATATCAAAAAAAATTTATAAGTTTGAAAATTGTAATAATGAGAAAAAAGTTGTTGAATTATTCTTTAAAAATGTTTATTAAATTTAAACTTTTGATAATAAACACACAATATTATGTTTCTGAAAAACTTCAATGTGTATCTGTGGAACAAATAATTAAATTTGAACATGAGTTCATGAGATATAATTACATGAATTTATTGTTAAATATATTTACACACGATTGAGAAGCTTATTACATACATAAACAGTACTTGATAATTCTCGATTGAATTTAAAATTCAACTTTTATTTTAAGCATTGCGCAACAAACATTTCTTGATGGGATTACACAGCTAAATATTATCCCGTCGCATATATTTTTGTGATTGCATACTCCACTACGATGCCATTGCGTTATGGTATCCCATTCATGAATTAAGTCCCGTTCCCATATAAAATACCATACTTTAATATGATTACATAGCTCAGTGCTATACGTTGTATAATGGGATCTCGTTTTTTGATAGAATCCCTTTCCCTCAATCGCGTTGCATAATGGAATCCCATGCTTCGTCAATTTCTTTACCCCAAGACGATCCCCTTCTCCGGTAGGATCCCATACTTCGCTTTGGTTTGTTTATCCCAGTATGATCCAATTACATTATGGGATCATGTTCCCTGTAAGATCCCATTCTGGTTTCTCTCACATTATAGCTAAACCCATTATTCATTTAAGTTAAAAAAGGGGGCCCGGGAGGAGACCCATTCTACCCACGTAAAGGCTCAAACTGAAAATTAGTCTGAAAAACAATAATTGGATACTAATTTAAAATTTGTCCTAATTATATTTGTTATAAATTACTGCGGAAGTAATGAAAATTTAAACCACAGAAGTTTCTATAATATTTAAAATTATACCCGAATCAAGTGAATAATAAATGTATAGTACAATCATTGTCTGGCATATATTTGGGCTAAAACTTGTCCCAATAAAAAGGTAGCCTGTATCATCTCGTCATGTTTGCGTAAGAAATTGTGTTTCTAGCATTAAAGAGCTACAAGTATGTCGAAATAGTTCGAATGCACAGAAGAGCGCCGCCGCAATCATTATTTAACTTTAATTAATTTTTGTTGTTATTTTTAGCCTGTTTTAAAAGTAATTTTACGCTCAAGGAGAAAAAATGAAGAAAAAAAATGAAGAAAGGAATAACTATCACTAAACCTACCCCTAACCCTAAAACATATCACTAAACCTACCCTTACCCTATTAAAACCTATCACTAAACCTACCCCTACCCCTAAAACCTATCCCTAAACCTACCCCTAAAACCTATCACTAAACCTACCCCTAACCCTAAACCCATGAAAAAAAAATTAATTATGTTTTTAACAAATGTAAAGTTAAGAAAGAAAAAAAACAACGCCCCCAACTAAAATCGAACCCCAGACCTCTATTTCAGAGGTCGGTCGCTCTATTAATTTGACCAACGAAACTGCTGACAAAATTCGTTCTTTTTAAAATTATAATAAGAAGGCTATAAATATAACGCTAACTCTTTTAATTTAAGAAACATGATTTCTCACTCTTCAATTTTAAGAAACAAGATTTATTACAAACATGACGAGATTATACACACTACCCAATAAAAAAGACTAACAATTATTGGAGAACTTGCAAAAAGAAAATTTAGAATTTTCAAGAATATTTTAGACATTCTGTCCTGTGAGGTTAATCTAATTGAAAATCAGTCAGAAAAACAATTGGAAGAGATATCTTAAATTGACTCCAATTAAAATCTGTTTAAAATTACAGAGACAAAATTACAAAAGCTTCTAGAATATTTTGCATCTTACCCAAATCAAGTGAATAAGAAGACTAAAATTACATTCAAAGTTTGACAAATAATTGGGGAAATACTTTAAAACCTTTCCCAGTTAACAGTTAAAACAATAATAATGATCCTGCAATGATAGAATTTAGGATATTCTAGAATATCTATACATATAAAAATCAAAGTATGTATGTATATATGTATGTACTTTATAGATGACTAAACCATTCATCCGATCACCATGAAACTTTTGGAGACTTTTGAGTACATTCCTGGGACGGTCACTGGCACCTTTTTTTTTGCAAAATTTAACACTCATGGGGCGCCGGGGGCCCCTTAATATGATTTGTTTCTTATATGATTTATATAAAAATTAGTTTAAGCGTTAGCTATTAGGTAAATTAATGGATCTTAACCAAAATTTGTATATAACAACTTGGTAGCCAATATTGAAATACTATACTGGCACTAATTTCCTAATGACCATTTCTTCGGGGCTGGGGACCATAAATGTCTTTTTTCATAAACATTTAAGATTTTATTACACATTCAAGTATTACAGATCTAGATAAATATAGAGAAATATATCCGCAATGAAATTGATTGAAATAAACAGGTGTTTTGAACTTGACATCTTGCACTAATTGGGCCCTGTGGCCCTTAATGTCCTTTTTTTGCTAATATGAGCTATATAAAAATTAGTTTATGTGATAGCTACTGAGTAAATGAATGAATCTTAAGCAAACTTTGTATATAAAAACTTTGTAGCCCATATTACATTCTTCATATGTATATTTCTGACCAACTGAAAGTTCCATTCCCAAGAGTAAGCACAAAATTTAGTTATATTATAACCAGAAGGCCGAACTTAAATCGTTGAATATAATTATTGGCATAGTTTCAACTACGCATTTAACCTCTGAGAGCAGTGCATTCGGACTGCAGATGCGCGGGTAAATTTCTAGTATTAAATAATTCACGAAAGCAAATTAAAATAAACTTTGGGTCGTAACAAAATGATTTTGGGGGTTTATTTATACATATTTAAACGATTTGAAGTGGTTACAATTCTGTTCTAGAAAAAAGAATTAAATTAAAAGCTCAATATTTTGTTTATGCTGCGAGCAAGCAAGAGCGATCTCTGGTGAAAATTTAAGCTTAGCGTTCAGGCACTCACCACTCACAACCCTGATGGGGACTGAGCATTGTGCCACACGAAGCTAGCTTCATAGATGTGACATAAGAAGGGATAGTGGCTGTCGATTATGTAAAAATTCTGAGGATACGGTCGAGCATCTACTGATAGAATGCCCCGCGCTTGCCGAGGAATTGAATAGAGAAACCCCAATACTTGTGGGAAAATATTTTTACGGCGATGCCTGCTTGATGAGGCTTGCAAGTTATAAAATGAGCCAGGCCCTAACAGCATGAAGCTCGACCCCCGAAAAGGGAATCTAATGAAAAACAGATTTTTGAAATCAGAGTGCGGTGAGCATGCAGGAATATATTGAAACCTTTCGCAATACAGGCAGCCAACATTATCATCAGCACCGTGACAGAATCTGGTGCATATTGTTCAGCAACACATAACGTTATTTTCATTTTTAATATTTTATGAACAAATGCTCTGATTCCGTTCAGATGCGTTTTTATCACGCGTGGTTTTAATAGGACTTCGTGCGCTTCCAGGAACTATAATGTACAAATGAATGTATCTAGGCACCACGCTGCTCTTATTCGTCTGACAGTTGTCCATGAGACCCTCTTATTTTCCCCTATTAGTTGATATAATTACGAATGTTGTCCTTGTGAGTGTTTAAGTAAGCGCATACGAGTGTATTTCCTTAAAAGCTTAAATATTCAAAGTACAGCTAATGGAAATTTTATCTTGTAAAATGTAAAATTTAGATAAAAATGTTGATTATCTTGATAATAATAAAATACACTGTCTTATTTAGCCAAGGAAAATGATAATTTAATTCGTTTGTGTATTCATTTGTTTTCTTTTTTCTTTCTACAGTTGTAATACATGCTATAGTTCTTTTAGCCCAAGTGATACGGATTACTTTGATCAACACGTTATTAATATGTCAGCTTTAAGCCGTATTCAAGGACTCCCTAATCCGTGGAAAGTTCACGTTTCAGGATTCCATGTGAGTGTTAGTTACAATGGTATTCAGATGGGGATGGGAGAAAAATTTTGGAAGGATAAAATAAAACTTTTCCAAAGAAATTTTTAAAAATAAAAAAATTACGTTTTATAGTTAACTTCCAAACTTTTTTAGAAAAAAAAATTGGGCCTGTATATTGAAGTCGTCTATAAAAGCTATTATGTTGATATTTATACCACTAATTAGGTAATATTTTTAATTTGTTAAGGGCTATCACTTTTATTTAATTTCAAATTTTTTGTTTGAAACCACAGCATATATATATATATATATATATATATATATATATATATATTGTTGTTTGTCGTTGTTTTCGTCCGTCGTACTCGACGAGGACCACTTTCACCATATTTTTTCAGTGTTTAGGCAGCCATGTATGTCCTTTGGTTGCTGAGTGGTTGTTTTTTTGCACGAAAGTTGGGTCGCATGATGGACAAGAGATGTTTCAGTTGCCATCAGGATGGTTTCGGGAACTATCCTTCCTGGCCTGACATCTGGACTTAGCAGCATGATGTCTGTTTGCATAACAGACTGCTGAGTCGTTCCGTATTATATTGCCTATAGTAGAGCAGCTTTCGGCGAACACTTGTTAAATACCTTATTTGGGGTAAAAAGTGATTTCTTATTGGAAATGCAGACTAACTGGGGTCAGATAAAATCCGCTAAAATCCTCAAAATTAATTCAAAATCCCTCATATTTACGTATTCACTTGGAAGACAAGCTAACCGGATCCGTTCAGAAAACGCATTTATAAACGTCCTTACTAATTCACAGTTTATGGTATATTTTTTCTACACAGGGTTTCAAAAAATTAATTGAAGGGTAAATTTTGTATTGTGCTACTCTTTAATTGCGATGTCGAGGAAATTGTTTTATTCAGTAAAGTTAATGAATACTTTGATAAGGTTAATTTAAAATTGGAAGCCTGTATAGCTATGTCTGTTGATGTAGTTCCAGATATTTTAGGTCATGTACGTGGATTTTAGCTTTTGCTGTCGTCACAAATGCGTGACCCCCGTCCTTCACTAGGTGCGTAACGTAATTTATGGACGGCAACTTACCCATCTTAAACTGCTAGTAACTAACTTATTGACTTTAAAAACTGACAAATTTGGGTGTATTATTAAAATTCATTTTGTGGGAAAGACACACGTGGTAATGAACACACGAAACACAATCGAATGGAGGGAGGAGGAGGGGGGTAGATAAACAACATCGACAATTGGAAACCCAATGTCGGCGTATTTCAAAGCAAAGTAAGTGTCAAAGCAGGGATGTTTTTATTAACAATACCAAACACGACCTCTATCATCTCTATGCATTTAATCACTGCGGCCAATGACTTACCCATCTTACACTGTTAGTAATTATTTTCACTTATTAACTTTAAAAACTGACGACATTGTCCGCATTATTAACGTCCGCCCTTCTAGGTCAACACGTGTTAACGAACACAATTAACACAAGCGAATGGAGAGGGTGCGTTTTTATGAGTGGAGGGAGGAGGGGTGTAGATACAGATATATATAAATATAATTAACCCAATGTAGGCATATTTCATAGTTAGTATCAAAGCATGGGTGTTTTTATTAACAAAAACAAACACGACCTCTTTCATCTCTATGCAGTCCATCCTTATTTTTGACAGAGGAGTTTTGTTTTCCTTATATGATACAATAAAAAAAACCAAAACCTTCTTGTGTTTGCGATGTCTGTTTCATTTTCAGAAAAAAAAGATGTATCAAAATGTATATTGTAGTTTGTCGAGACCGTATTTTATTTCCCGTTGACAGATATTTCTCCTTAGATGTATTTCACAGCATATAATTTTTAAAAATCATTTGATAAATTGTTTTGCGAGCCACAAAGTAAACACAAAATAAAAACAACCCGTAAAAAACCAAGTTTTTGACTATAAATCCTTTACGTATGAGACGTAACTAAAAGAATGTTCATTATAACACGCAGCGCAAGACCATCCAAAAATACAAAATTGCAGTTGTGTCGTAAAACGTGTTTAATATAATGCGCACCGATCAGGAATAGGTTTATAAAAAGTGTTCTCAGTAAAATACGCACCTTATTGCGCGACAGAAAGGTTGTTCAATATAATACGCACCGCGACGCTCTATCTCAAAAAATAGCATGATACATAGGAATAAATAAAATAATCTAAAAAATCAATAATTTAATTACGGTACATGCGATCGATCTGAAATTTTGATACATTGTTTTTATCATCGGTACGAAACTGCCTGCAAAATTTCAGCTCGCTATCTTGCGAGCAATAGGGTTAAAAATCGATCAAAAGTTTTGGCGACAAGCAAGCAAGCAAGGTCGGTCGGCCGCAGACACCACGAGTTAATATAAAGGATTTAAAAACCGCTTGCGAGCTGAAGTTTGGCCTTCGTTAATATAGACATTGATGCCACATTTTCACGGGTACCCAGGCGGAATTTTACAACCCAAGTAATCACACGGCAACGGGTACCCGGGTCCGGGTACCCGTTGACTAGCCTAGTCTTGACTAGCCATAAGTACTATTACACTATATGTTCTTCATGGTTTGGCAGATGCTCTTCTTCAATTTTAATCTGAAATGAGGCACATATTAAATTTGCAAACAAAGAAAAATCACATATATTTGGATTTCATAGGCTTTCAACATTGCATATGCGTCAAAAGTTTGTTGCCTTTTACAACAATGTACCTTTGTGAACAAGGATTTTCCATACTAGTGAAAATAAAAGCTGAGCTGCAAGATCGATTGGACCCCAAAAAAGCATCCAACTTGCCCTGACATCAAAATGACCCACTAGCGATGAAACTGTGTCAAAAATTAAACATCATTTATTGAAAAAAATGAACTAACAATAGAATTTCAGGATAAACCTTTGAGTTTTATATTAAAGATTGCTGTTATTAATTTATACGAAATTTATAATTTCAGTTGGTTTTTTTATATTGCGTTTTTGTTATCGTGACTTTATCGTTGTGTGTCCGATAATTTGTCATTATATATAGAATGGCCAATGCCATTAGGCTTATAACCGTTATAAGCATTATATGCGACAGTAAACTTTTATAATTGTATCATATAAAATCTGCTTGAAATATGAATCATTCGCAACGTTTTGACTTAGAATATCTGCGCATAACCCTCTTCAGAATGATTTTCAGGCATTTGCAAGGCTTCTAAAATTCACAAGATGCGTTTTAGGCTGGGGGTTTTCAGCCCCAGACCCATTGGATGTCTTACGGCGCCCCCTCCCACCAAAACAAAAACAAACAAACAAAACGCGTGGACATTTGGGGTAAAATCAACATAAACTTTTATATTTTGGGGTAATGGGCAAAAAAAGATCGCCGACCCTGGTAGTAGAGTAACTTTTTTGCGAACTGATAAATGTCTTGTTCCACTTAGATATTCAATTTGCTCTATATTAAAGAAACCACTGAGCACATGCTAATGCTTTTAACTTTATGTACCCTGACGATATTTGAGAAATTCCTAAGTTATTGAAATTGCAGGGTTTTTTAAATAAAAGATAGTATGCAAAATTAAATTTGTTGTGATGATACGTAGTCACGAAGCACTCTTCGAAAAAACATTTTGTTATTTCGTCGGTACTGTCATTGGTTTTTTAAAAAAAATGAAACGTCTGATTTATAACGCTCAATCCCTTATGGTTTAAATTATCATCATAGCAATGACAATATAACTTCATTTTGTATTGTTCATTTGGTTTCCTCACGTTCAATTTAAAAAAATTAAAATAACATAAAGTTGTGTCATTAGTCCCATGTTCTTACATATAAGCGGAACTGACTGAGAATTGGTGTCAACATTTCGCTAATCAAGTCTTCAAAAAGAATATCCTGCATAAGTAATCAATTTAGTTGAAAGCCTGCAATGAAAGTAAGAAATAGATAAATAAATGCTTTTATTACATCTTTAATATATATATATATATATATATATATATATATATATATATATATAATATATATATATATATATATATATATATATATATATATATATATATATACTTACATGCTGACAGCAAAATTCCCATTTGAGCATCAGAGTGATGGATGAAGATCCTGGAGATGACGATTATTTGACAACCTTTAAAATAGACATCCCAATTGTAGCAGTAGATTTTAACAAGTGGATAGAAACTTCGGATAACCAAGTTTCCGATGGTGAAAATTATAGGTATTTCATTTCCTCTAAAAGTGTGCTCAACTTTTTAAACATCCAAGATAAGAGAAGTGGAACGGAATTTATCTGACCAGCGTTCGTTCATAAAATTTAAAATTATTTTGGTTCTTTTTAACTGTATCTGATTCATAAATGTATTACAATGATACATAAAGCGAAATTTTTAGGAATATCTTTTTGATGGGGAGACAATTTATTTTTACAAGTTATTTGAGTTCTTAACTTCAAATTTAAAGGTTTTCTGTTTTATTTTTACTCTTAAAATTCAAGCATCAAGCTAAAATACAAACTTTCCTGTGATAGCAACTACTATCCTCCTACCTGTGAAACATATTGTGTACCATCGAACTCATCTGCGGGACATTACACATGCAATCATGACAATGGAAACAAAATATGTCTTACAGGTAGGCATCTATGTGTGATGGGAATACCAGCATAATGTGTCATTTTAATTACAGAAAAATTATAGAACTTGTTTTTCATATAACATTTTCAAAGCATTTTTGATAAGTGTAATTGTTGTCAGAAGACTTGTTTTAGGAAATTGGATTTCTCATTTGGACTTTTCCAGCCTTTTATCAAAATTGTAAATTCATATAGTCTCAATTTTTTTTCCTTTTGTTGTTGTTGTAGTTGTGGTTGTTGTTGTTTTTCTTCTTTTTTTTTCTTTGAGGTTTTTGGCATAGGAAAAAATCTAATAGTAACACATTATTTTGAAACCTAACAAAGTTTCCAATAAGAACAAATGCATTTTTGTCTAAACGGCACAAAATCTCTAAAATGTCTATGATAATCGTGATCTTTTGTAATATAATAAAAATAACACTATAACAAAAGTCTTGAGATATGTCAATTTTTTTACATTTGGAAACTACAAATACCATAGCCCAACCATAATTTTTTAGAAAACTTGAAATATACCTGCGCTCTTCAGCGGCTGCTTACTGCCTTAGAGGTTTTGTAATGTAGGTGAACATATGCTAAAAGTTTTTAATATTTTTTAAATTATATCTTTTTATATATATCATACTAGACTGTGCTGCGGCACCGTGGTGCTTGCGGCGCCGTGGTGCCTGTGGCACCCACTTTTTTAGGGCGCCTACGGTGCCCAGATCTTTCAAAAGCCCAACTAACTTGTCCTTGTATGATAAATGCGTAATATTAAACTTCCTTAAATGTATGCAAAGATTTAATTATACGGATAAGTTACTTGGGCTTTTGACCCCCCAAAAATACAACACTTATTATAAAATACTTTTTATACATTTAAGGAAGTTTAATATTACGTATTTATCATACAAGGACAAGTTATTTGGGCTTTTGAGAAAGGTGGACGCCAAAGGCGCCCTAAAATTAAGTTGGCGCCGCAGCACAACCTAGTACGATATATATTCTGCCTTCTTGTTGTAATATACCAAACTTTTGAGCTGAGTTTGCTCTTTTGAATGCAACTGAAAGTTGGTCAGAAATATACATATGACAAAAGTGATTTTCTATTATTGAGACAATTTTACGAAGACTAAGAGCACAGTGGAACTAAACAAAATCCATAGGTAATTAATATAATTTAAAAACATACATACAAATATGTCATAGCCATAGATCCGGTTTAGCAATTGATGGCATTCGGAATAAAACACATGTAGTCTTTAAAACGCGGAAAGTACCAAAAGATAAAAGTCAAATAAATACCCACATACACTCACACACGCAATTGATTCAAATATAAAATACGTTAAAACTATTTTTACAACTGTATTAATAAGTTTTGTCCCTTTTATAAAATATTCCTTTTTACCTATGGAATTGCATATCTATGTTGCTGTTTCACTAAGGGATGAAATTCGTTGTTTATTTCCGTTTTCCGATAAGATATTATACTTCGTAAATTATATCCTTATCCTTTTTATCTATCACCATCCTTCCATTTTCCCATATTTGGTTCTAGATATTAGATAATTTATTTGCTAAGTTATATTAAGATTTATCTATTTGTTTAAAAACCTATTAGAAACAGAGATATAACATTTAAGAAAATTGATTTTGGTATCCAGGACACGAAGGAGTGGACCTGTTAATTCAATTCGATGTAGAATTTGAAATGGGTTATCAGATTTATGTGTGTCAAGTTTATTCTAACTTTAACCATTACATCATATCTGAATGAGTTATGTTCTATTTTTAGATTACATTTTAGCGGAACAATGTTTTGAAGCATAAATACGGTTGAATCACTATGTTCTCAAAATAGTTGGCATAGTAACATTACGAAACTGTTTTTCCTTCGTCAAGTCATAACAAAGAGCTGATAAGATACATCCTTCTCAATAGGCCTTGTCATAATAAAGGGTCGTCTATAAATGACGTCACGCACTTAAGGGGGAGGGGGGTCACACTTTTGTGACGATGCGTGACAAGGGGGGGGGAGGGGGTTGAAGAAATGTGACGTCACATCAAAAGGGTAACTTAAAATAAAACTTCCACTGAAATATTTGGTCACTTACAATTTATTTAATGACTTTTTATTTTTTTTATTTCAAATCAGTGCTTCTCAATGTGCCGGTCGGTAGGCCATCAGACGCTGGTTGGCGTAAGCTATCAAGACACGAAAATTAAATCTAATTATAATCCTTAAGTTTGAGAATCCACAAGATAAAATATGAAATTGTTACACTGCGTCGTTTGATGTTGACATCAAAGCCTTTGTGATGTAACCGCAGCTCCGTTTGGTTCTCTCATGGCAGGAGTCGTCGATTTTTTTGGGCTAAAATATACAAGCTTATGTGTGCGTTACCCCCCCCCCACCCCCAGACTCTAGGTCCTGCTCACATGACTCGGGGATTTGGGGGAGCGTCGATAGCACCCCCCCGAAAATGCTACTGGTGAGTTTTACAAGCATGACAAGTGTCTAAAAATGATCTGAATAGGATTATGTGTATATATTTTCAGTGAAAATGACACGGAAAATCCTTTTTCTTTAAAAGGGGAGGGGGGAGGGAATCTATTTGATAAAATTAAAAACGTTTTAAGTCTTATATAATTGTTCGATTGGTTTTTGGTCAAACGCCCCTGGCCATTCTAGTCTTCTAGATCAGTGCTTCTCAAAGTGGTGGTCCGCGGACCGGTGCCGGTTCGTGGGCCATCCGCTGCCGATCCGCAGATGTTCTCAAAAAAAGGACCGAAAAAATTGTCAGTGCAGGGTAAATAGTGCACCGCTCCCAGGTGCAATGGAGAAAATTCCTGCCGGTCCGCCATACTAAAAAGTTTGAGAAGCACTGTTCTAGATATAATTGTAAATGAGCCCATTTAAAATTAGTCAACTATTCGTTAACTTTATTGAATGCATCAAATTCTTGACATCGCGATTCGAGAGGAGCACAAAACAACTTTTCTTCTTAGCTCAGTTTTTAAGGCATTAATTTTAAATATCACAGAAAGGATACTTGATGCAGACAAGTCATGTGGATTAAGATTATTGTCAATCGTGTCAATATAAATGAAAGTAGGGTAAATTTAGGTGTCTTCGTATAGTACGTAGGTAAGAAATCTACATAGTTGTCAAATTTTTTTAAAAAATGCATTTTCTGGAAGGAACCGGTTCAATAATGGTCATATGTTCCAAGCTTACACGTACACATGACGTATTTTAATATATCTAGTGGATTGTAGTGGATGTTATATGTCCCAAATGAGTCTGCATTACCCCCAACAATTCTCTTTTGACCCCAGATGAGGTTATTTACCTCTGTTCGCCGACCTCTTTCCTACAGGATGCCCGTCAGTCAATTGAGGGATTTTTTAAAAATAAATTTTAAAAATGTTATTTTTAAATATGTTTTTTTCTAAACAAAGACATTAACCGTGATGATTAATAGTCAATGTTTAATTTGTATGCATTAAAATAAAATATAATCTAAGGATGTTAACACAGTTCGTTTTCTGAAGGCCGGTTAAATGTTTTAAAAAGATGCTTCACGCGGGTTACGATATTACAAAGTAGATCTGCACTAAATAAATAATAAATACTTAAATGACAATAAAAGTGATTTGAAACATACTTATTTTCAAATAGAAAGATTTGTGACGTATTTTTAGATGGGGGGGGGGTGTCTAGGTTTTTGTGACGACGCGTGACGAGTAAAAAATCGTCAAAAATTGCGTGACGTCATTTATGGACGGCCCCTAAGGCGGAAATCTATTAATAGAAATATTTGTGCTATATATATACTGTATATATATCTTTTTTAAGGCCACGTTTCATAAAAATGTAAAAAAAAGATACGAGTCAATATGTAAATGCAGGTATATTGAGAAGAATGCATCTTATCAGATATTTGTTAATTTGTTTGGACTTGAAAAAGGAAAAACAGTTTCATAATTTTACTAAGCTGACAATTTTGAGAACATATTAATTCGACTGTATTTTTGTTTCAAAACATTGTTCCACTAAAATGTAATCTAAAAAACATTAGTCAGTGAGCTATGACGCTTGGCGGTTTTAGTAATAACAAAGCCTATATACCTACATTTACAAATTAACTCGTATCTTTTACTAAATTTTTTATGAAATTTTTCCTTAAAAAAATATATATAGCAACAATATTTCTATTAATAGATTTCCGCCATATTATGATAAGACCTATCCATATAGATAATTTCACTCATACCTTTAAAACATTAATTTGAAATATTATATATACATATATATTTGTGTGTACATATAGGTGGGACGCAATGGTCGAGTGGCGCGCTCGACTGGCGTACCGATGGTCACGGGTTCGAATCCATGTGTAGGCAAGGATATATACCCGTGGCCTATTACTTACTTTTACTATATATATAGGTTGGAAAGGTGAAAGCTGTACACATGACGTCGATGAGTGTTCAGAAGGAACACTTGTTTGCCAAAATGGAAAGTGTGTCAATTTAAATGGCACCGCTCACTGTATTTGCGATTCATATCACACAGGTTTGTATGCATTAAGTATCTACATAAAAATTGGATTATATTAATAAAGAGTTCTACAAAAATATTAGTTAACTGTCATTAGTTATTAAATAATGTAAACAGTAAATAGATATAGTAAAATCAATTAAGTAAAAATTCTTTTAAAAATAATAAATACTACATAAAAGTGTTAATTGTATGTTCATTCATGACGGATTCTACTAGCTTTAGTTCTGTAACGAAGCGTTAATGAAATTAAAAATATGTAGTTTAACTGATCTTTATAAATTTTTTAAAAATAAATTTGATACTTTTTCCTCAATTTATTTTCAAACATCGTAGGGGCTGACTGCTCTGAAATAATAAATCAGTGTAATTCTTCTCCGTGTAAAAACGGTGGAAGATGCTCGATGGATTTTACCGAAATCATGTATTGGTGCACCTGCCAGAAAGATTGGACCGGTGCGAATTGTGAGACAAAAATTGACCCTTGCTTTTCACAGCCATGTTTACATAATGGTACATGTTTAATCCATTCTACCGAGGATAGACACGTGTGCACTTGTCAGGCGCCTTGGACGGGAACCGACTGTGAGACAAAAATTGACCCATGTACGTCGGAGCCCTGTTTAAATAATGGTACATGTTTAATCCATCATACCGAGGATAGACACGTGTGCACTTGTCAGGCGCCTTGGACTGGAACCGACTGTGAGACAAAAATTGACCCATGTATGTCGGAGCCTTGTTTAAATAATGGTATATGTCTAATCCATCATACCGAGGAGAGACATGTGTGCACTTGTCAGGCGCCTTGGACGGGAACTGACTGTGAGACAAAAATTGACCCTTGCATGTCACACCCATGTTTACATAATGGTACATGTTTAATCCATTCTACCGAGGACAGACACGTGTGCACTTGTCAGGCGCCTTGGACGGGAACCGACTGTGAGACAAAAATTGACCCATGTACGTCGGATCCCTGTTTAAATGATGGTACATGTTTTATACACCCTACGGAAGCGAGACATTTATGTCTGTGCACACCAGAGTGGCAAGGGGAAAGATGCGAAACAAGATTCGACATCTGCTCCAGACATGTTTGTATGAATGGTGGGACATGCTTTGTGCACCCGACACAGCAAGTATCGATATGTGTCTGCACGCAAGGCTGGCAGGGACCGGACTGTGGCACAAGAGTGAACCCCTGCTTGAGTCAACCTTGTTTAAATGGAGGATCATGTGCTACTGAGTAGGTTTAAACTTAGTGTTATACGACTACTTATGTTACGTTAAAATAAATAGTATTTTAACAGGGTTTATATAGGTCTGACAACAAATGTGTCTGCAAAAAGCCTTCGTCAGCTAACATAAACAGACAAAATACTAATAATGTGAAATTAAAATTAAAAAACTTAGCAGAGTAGTAATGACGAAGAATATTCAAACAGAAAATAACAATAATAATTTTGTAAGTATTCAATAATTTTATTATTATTATTTTTACGTAATATTATTTACTTTTATTAACAATTTCTGGTAATGAAAATAATCGTAAAAAGCAATAACTCAAAGAATGTAAATTGTACCCAAAAAATATTACTTTTAAAAATAAAATTTAAAAAAAAATATTTATCCTTAAATACATAAAATTATTTTTTAAAAGGTTGTATAAAAGTTACATCCTAGACATTACATCTTAAAATAATACTTACGTCACTACTCTAACGCAATTTAGCATTCTGCTGTTTGCAGTCATAGTTGAAAATTTTTTAAAAATATTTTAGATCTGATTTGATTTGCGAGAAGGTTCAATGGACCTTACAGAAAAAAATCCTTTGTGTAACTTGTGTGGATGTATCTACTTTAAAAAAAAGGATTTAAAAAACTCCCTTTTTAAAATTTTTATTATCTAAACAGGCCACCTCATCAAAACATTTTTTAAATTTGTAATGTTACGTAGAAAAGACGCAGCGAGCTTTTATGCGTGATGTCTAGATTCTGGTAGATATATATTTAAAACCTTTTAATTTTGGGAATTGATCATTGCTATGTGTTGTTGGAGAATATTGATGTCAGTATTACAAAGCTTTTTAGGAAAGTGAAGGCAGTAGTAAAAGATAGTAGTTGTAACGAATTCGTTATTTTGAAGGCCCATTGTTGACGATATAAAGGGTAAAGAAAGCAAAGCCAACGGTAAAACCAATTTTAGGTTTGGGAGTGGTAGTGGGAATGTTATCCCACTCTAAAATTAAGTGCGTGTCTTGCTGAAGGAAAGGTGTGGCATAAATCTACTCCATTATCCTCCATTTTGTATGTTATAAAAAAACCTCTAAAGCAGTGCTTCTCAAACTTTTTAGTGTGTTGGACCGGCAGAAATTTCTTCCAGTGCCCCAGGGACCGGTGCACTATTTTACCTGTAGCAACGTGGTAGCAAAAAGTAATTTATTTTAATTTATTTGTTTCACTTTTTGCGCTTATAGTCGAATTATTGAGATATTCTATGGGCTTAATATTGATGGTTATGGTTGCAAATGGAGGGCTATAGTCATAATTTTATGTCCTTACTGGATAACTTCTGCGGACCGGCGGCAGATGGCCTACGGACCGGCACCGGTCTGCGGACAACCACTTTGAGAAGCACACTGCTGTAAAGGGTCTTTTGCAAAGCGATTAAAAAGCTGGAGAAAACTCTGCCGAATTAGTGAAAAAAAAACCTGTAGAAATCTCCTAACGAAGTGTTAATGCTTGAAATAACGTCTATAGTTATGGACTTTATTCTTGATCCTTTTCAGTTGAGATTGAAGCATAGCGTGTCCGAAGTTATACTATTTCAAATTTAAATGCGAATCTTTAAACACGTGTCAAAGTCAAGTATTTCAAGCTTTTTTCTACCAAAGACAAACTTATGAATTATTCTAGACAAAAATAATAAATAAGATTTGGGAGTAGAAAAAAATTATATGGTGTCATTCACTAATCCTAAAAATCCGACTTTATTAATCATTTGAAAAATAATCACGCAAAACTTGAAAAATGTATCACATTACGGATATCACAGTTTTAAAATAATTACTTGCCTTGGCATATTTCAAGTTGTTTAAATTACATAGTTTGTTAAGTTTAGGTAATTAATTTAAAAAATATTATTTTACCTTAACACTGTAAAAAATCGAAGTCCACCAGAAGCACTTAGACTAATATTTATGAATGGGATGCCGAAAAATGAATAGTTTTTCACCAAAATTTCTTGTCTGTTTCAAAGGTTTTATGAAAGAAAATAATAACCAAGCTTAATCCGTTAGTTTTATATGTGTCTAAACTATAGAATAATAAAACAATATGTACGAATATATTAAAACTCTATGAGGTATTAAACTCCGAATGCCAACTCCTTCGTGGCCGGGGCCCCATATATTTATTTCGTTAATTTTAAAGCTTTATTTCCCATTAGTTTTGAGATAATCTTGACAAATATTGACATAATTATATCTGCATAATGAGCCCAGTTGAATTTTTGTGACCTTTTCAACAGCTTCAACCGTTTTGGCCGGGGTTCTTAATATCATTTTATTCCAAATTTCTTTTTCACGATCTTTTAGGGAGGATTTTTCATCATACTCATGTGAATGTCCTGAATCCTTCAGTGGATTACATTGTCAGCTCAAGCATGTGACAGTAGATCCATTGAGTAAGTATTAATGTTGATAAATAAATACATGATTCATGCAAAATTAAGCCTAGTAAAGTGAAGTCCCAGATTTTTGCTCTTGTAATCTGTTTTCCTTGTTTAATTAACAGTTACTCAAAAATAGAGGTTGCTGTTCTTCAAATACGTATTAGAATACTTACTTTAAAAAATAGTATTAAAATATCTAATTAAACATTTTTTTGCTAAATTTTGTAACGATAGAAAATAGATTTATTTAAAGGTTCCAAATAAATCATATGCTAACAGCCAAATAGAGTCGCTCAGGTTTACACAAGTATCTAAAGTTACAGTTTAAACCACAACGGGAAAAAAGATTCTGCAGTTAGGTAAAATTGTGAATTCGGTTAATTCCATATGGAGCCAACGTACCAAATCGTTTTATAAATAGACCTTTTTCCTATATCCTGTGTCCTTGTTTCTTTTTGCTTTTCTTTTCATTTTATATTACATGAATATTTTAAATTATTTTAAGATATAATATGTTTTAAGAATTTAAATAAATGTAAGTACCTATTTTATGTTATTGTACTGATGAAGGCATTTGCCGAAACGTCTATTGTCGTTTTAGTTTAAAATAAAGCTCAAATTTATTGTCTTAATTGCACAATTTGTTTGTGTTTTTTGTATTTTAAGGTAAATAGCAGTACCATATATTTTCACTGTCACCAGAATGTCTTGATATGGTTAAAGTTAATTACACGATAATAGGCACATGAAGGAAATAGGTCTATACTTTTTAAAAAAAAATGTTTCAGTGAGCTTAGATATTGATTTTACATTTTAAAGAAATATTTCTTTTTAAAAAAAAACAACAAATATCATTACATACAAGCAGTTAACACAATGAGCACTGTGACTCAAAGCTAAATAGTTCAAACAATTTGTTTTCGAAATTTATAGAAAATATTTGACATACTGTTAATTCAGCAAGCCATTACAATATAGACATGCAGTTAATCAGTGGGCGAATATCTACGTAATTACATGCATAGACGATAAATTGATTACCAAATGTATTGAGAGGAAATTATGTAGAAGGAAAAAAACAATTAGCGAAATAGCTATTGCAACTGAATTGTTTTATTAAATACTTTTTTATTGCTATAAATGCATAATTTTGTTTGTCTACAGTTGTTGGCTAAAGTGTCTACCGACCAAAGACAATCTGACTTCTGAAAAAAGATTCCTATCGGCAGTCATTAATTTGAAAATTGTGCTCCTTGTTAGTTTATTACTTCTTAATAAAAAAAACTTTAGAAAACAAGTTTTTGACTATAAATCCTTTATGTACGAGACATAACTAAAAGAATGTTCATTATAATACGCAGCGCAAGATAATCAAAAAATACAAAATTGTAGTTATGTGTTGTAAAACATGTTTAATATAATGCGCACTGATCAGGAATATGTTTATAAAAAGTATTGTCAATAAAATACGCACCTTATTGCGCGACAGGAAAGGTTGTTCAATATAATACGCACCACGACACTATAGCAACAAAAAAATTAACATGTTGCTTGGAGATAAATAAAGATAATCTACAATTTCATTAATTTAATTACGGTAAATTGGATTTATCTTAAATTTTATTACGTCATTTTAATCATCGACACGAGTCTGCCTGCAAAATTTTAGCTTGCTAGCTTACGAGGAAGTGGGTTAAAAATCGATCCAAAGTTTTTTCGGCACCGCCCGTCTCAAGCAAGCAAGCAGACACCACTAGTTATTATGAAGGATTTAAAAATGTAAGACTTCCTGAATAAAATTAATTAAAGATGTTTGAAGGATTAGTTGTCCTAAATTTGTCTTAGATTTTACCATTGTTTGCATAGTGGACCGTTTTCAGTTGTACTTTCTGAACTTGGCGCAAACTTGGCTAAAGTTTAACCATTGATTGCAATCTTACGTCTAAGACATAAGGTCACACGGTTGACGTACCGATGGTCACAGGTTCAAATTCATTTGAAGGCAGGTAGTTGTTCCAGGAGCCACAGGCGTCCCTGAGTACACAGCTCCGAATGGGTACCTAAGACTAGTTATGGAAACAAAGGTGGCTGGGTAATGCATGGAACATTCATAGCCGTGGCCTGTGAACGCTGCTTTACTTGCCAAAAGACAGTGTCACGAAATAAAGTCTCCACCAAAATAAAGTATCCCCCAAAATGAATTCTCACCCAGAGAGTTTATTTTAAAACCAAACTCGCACCCAGAGAATTTATTTTAAAATAAAGTCTCTGGTGTAAAATATATCTTACCCTTAATTATTTGAAATTATGAATAATTGTTTCATTAGGCTTTCTGACACACACTATATTTTGTATTTGTTCTACATGCATTTGTGTATGATTATTGGAAATTCAACTATTATTAGCTCAGTCACTGGCGTACCAATTTGAGGGCTAAGGAGATATATGCCCGGAGAGACACATTTTTAGAGTTGGCAAATTGCCCAAAATTTTAAAAAAAAAGAATTAGATGATTGAAATGAAGAAAAAGATTATCAAGTAATTCGAGAATGTGAAATCACTGTCTAACAATTTACGTTTTTGAGTAGAACCTGGGGTAAGGACCTAAACAAAATTAGCGATTTCCAATGTGAGCATTAAGATAATTTAAAAATATTCTTACTGTCTTTTACCGATAGCGCTTATTAAATTTACAGCAGAAAAGTTATCGAATTCAAGAAGCCAAGGTTTTTAAATTTACAAACGTGTAAAGTTGCCTTGTAAAATTTAGTAAAATGGAATTTAAATGGGATTACTTTGAGAGTAGCCTTCTCAGAACACACGACAGAGGCCAAACTGACACGCCCCCCCCCTCTCCAAAAAAATAAATAAAACTTAAGAACAAAAAACATGTTACACGTTTAAACAATCAGTGTCGTAGCTAGGGTAGATGTCAACCAATAAGTTACATTCATTGTAAAGCCCAGATCAAAGTACTTTGGAAATCTTGGTTAATATGAGGCGCTTAGTTAGTTTGAGATTCGCGATTAGGTGTGCTCCTGAATTAGTTAGGCATAAAGTCAATGACCGTACGGATTGTTAGTGCCCACCAGACTGAAAATGTATCTCAGAGGTGGGTTTGTTTATTGATGAAATGTGGCAGGAAAACGCAAAGCTTCATTTGTAAAGCGGGTACGACACTAGCTAAAATGTACTAGTAGATTGCTTCAAGACGGGCACGTATTAGCCATTTAAGTTGTCTATCGAGTCATTGTTTGCTGAGCTCTGAGGACGTTGCTTAGTACACCTGCACGGTCTAATGCAAGGATGGCCGAGCGGTCTACTGAAATCACGTTTATTCCTTACAAAGCATTTGTGATATCTATATATTTAAAAGCATTGCTCTGTCTTTAATAATGTTAAGTAAAGATTACGTTGTTATAATAGGTTGTTTATTTTACTTGTAGTCATATCCGTTGTCTAACAAATTATTTCTTTAACATACAAAAATGCATTTAGAAAAATACAGTGGTACCTAGGTATACGTCCTTGATCCGTTCTAGACATTTGGCTGTATACCAAACTGGACGCATACCAAACGTATTTTTACCATAAAAAATAGAGGGAAAATGATGAATCCCTTCTGATGGAAAAAAAATCATGTTCCTATTACATATCTATACATTTATTGACGTGCTTGTACAAAATAATCTAAACACGGCTTAATAACTAAAATAGATAAATAAAAAGAACTCAGACGAAATATTGTTCTGTTTTTGTGTTATCCAAATGAAAGGAAATTTTTCAATATGCTCTTATGTTTCTGTTATATATTTTGTAATCGATTTCACAAGGACAAGTTAGTTGGGCTTTAGAAAAAGTTGGGTGCCGTAGGCGCCCTAAATAAACTGCATTTTTTAAAAATAAATAGATTTCAGCTGAAAACTGCCGTCATTTATTACATGTAATACACTAGTATTCTTTCTATTAGCAAAACTTATTTGCTAACTTAATTAGCCGAATTTTTATTCATTTAACATACAATTTTAAAAAAAATATTAAAAAATAAAAAATAAAAACCAGAAAAAATAACCTCAAAATCTTTTCGGAAAAACCCTATTTTGAGATAAAAATGGAAATTACTACATAATGTTTACAATTTTAAAAAGTTTTGGACCATATTAAAATTTGGTTTTATGATATTTTCAGACCATATTATGGTATGCAAAGTACTAGCAGTGTATATATATATATATCATATCATATCATATGTCACTGTCCCTACACCCATAGGCGTAACGACTTGGCATCGGGGATTTTTCCAAGGGCGCCGAGGCAGTGGGGTCACTAGGGGATCGAGGGGGGGGGGCCGCCCCGCGTGACACCCATCAGGGGGATGACACCCAAGCTTAAAATTTACTGTGTTCGATTTTATGTCAGAAAAAAAGAAGTCAAATTTTTTCATCTAGAAAGAAATTAAGAAATACAATGAAATAAGTTAAACGCGAAACATTTTATTAAAACAATATCAGTTAACTTGTAATAATAAAAGAGTCCCAACAACAAAAAACAAATTAGGAAAAAAAAACACACAAAAAACAGTTGCCGCGGAGAGATCTTTAAAAAAGGCTGGACATGAAAGGGCAGTGTCTTATGTTTTAAAAGATATAAAGCCATTTGGGCTTGGACACACCGACATCATGGACGATTCCCACCTCACGACTCCCTCCACAACAGTGGGGTGGGGGGAAATTCGATTTTTATTCCCCCAAAAAATAAAAAGATGGTTTTTCTTTGTTGATGTGTTTATAGAGGAAAATTATGAATTCAATATCTTTGGGTTAATATTTCGTTTAATATATATTTATTAAAGTCGTGAAAGCATATACATGTTTATATACAGGTAGTCCTCCGGTTACGATGGTTCCATCCCGACTTACGCTGTTTCGTGGTTACGAACGAGCCTGCTTAAAAAAATATTACACGTTATTCTGTATTTTTAAATATATATTTTTAAAAAACTTTTTTTCATGGGGCTACGAATTGTTTTCTCTATTTGAAGTCAAAAATTTATTGAAAAATATGTTATATTATTATTTTAACCTACAACTTTCGTTTGCGAATTTTTCTCATGGCGTATTTTTCAAACAAGTCAGTAAAGCTAAGTAAGCTTACAAGTTCCTTTTCAATGCTCATTAGAGCATACTCAGTCTTTGTTGTACCATGCAAATTGTTAATCATTTTATATTCTTTTCAACTTTGAAAAGGATCGCTCTCAGCTGCAGTTTGATGTCATCATTGAAAGATAGATGTGAAGTGCGATGTGTACATTTGTAAAGGACTGTGTGAAATTTAGCTCATTCAAAAGCAGCAAAATTGTTAGCTCTGTGCACGTGTTTTGAGTTGCGCATTAGGCTACTTACTTCCTTTTCCTTACCCTATGCCTGGGCCTGGACAATAACTTTTTAAAGAGTTCTGAAAATTGGAATAATTCTTAATTAAGGTAAGCAGTCTTCGAAATCGCTTGAATATTCTTCCATTAACTTGGCTGCTGCCCATCGGATGGCGAAATTGCTGAGCTCAGTTATGTTTGTAAGAAACGCACATTTCTCATGGATTTCTTCATATGCGCCTAACTAATGTTGTAGGGTTTAAGAAAGTTTTTTTAATGATTACCAGAAATACCTCAAACTTGAATTTTTGTCTGACGTTTTCTTTTTTAATTTTTTAAAATGCATTGAAGATTGTTTATACTCTTTTTTTACCACGGACTTGTCCTTTTCTGGGATTTCATAGTAATCAAATTAAGAATGCTGTCATTTAACAAACTCAAATTTAAAGTAAAATAGCGACTTCCAGTTGTTCAAGTTCCTTTAGAAATCCTTCTGCTTCAAGTCGACAGCCACGTGGCTGATTTTCGTTTGTTGCTAATTCTGCCAGTGCTGCGATATTCTCATGGTATGAGTTATTAACAAACCTTACAGCATCATGTCAGTCTAACCATCTTGTGTCAGACAAGGCTTTCTAACAATTATCAATTTCATGTGTTTTTGAAGTACCTGTCAACGATGAGTAGATGCAACAAGCCGGGTATAAAGATTGTGCAGAAGACCAAAAAAAATCTGACTGCAGCAGGACAACCTGCTTCACTTTTCCCAACCAAATTAATAGAATGAGCTGTGCACGGCACATAATGAGCTACAATGCACTTCTCTTAAAGAATATCCTGGTTTCCGTTATAATTCCTACTCATATGTGCCGCATTGCTGTATGACTGTCCAAGGCATTTTCAAGGATTCATACAAACATTTGCCTGCAACTTTATTGTACAATCAAATTTATAATAAGTTTGGATGACCTTAAATTATTGAGGGCCCCTAGCTTTAGCCCGTTCAGCCCCCCCCCCAACTTTTAATCCGCCATAGGGGGATGGGGTCACTCGTCTGTGACAATGGGTGACGAGGGGGGTGTGTTTAAAAAAATGTGACGTCACATCAAAAAACGTGCAACTTAAAATAAAAGTTCCACTTAAATATTTGATTCTTTACCATTTATTTAGTTGGGTTTTCAATGGCTTCACACGTGTTACGATATTAGAGTGCGGATATACACTAAATACATATTTAAATGACAAAAATAATTTGCAACATCCTAATTTTTATTGAGAAAATACAGCTTGGGGGGGTGGGGTGTCAAGGCTTTGTGACGTCATATCGTAAAAGATGTGGTGGGGGTCTAAGTTTTTGTGACAAAGTATGGGGGAGGGTGGGGTAAAAATCGGTAACCTCACGTGATGTCATTTATGGACGGCCCCTTCAGCCATGAAGGGGTGACACCATGAGCTACCGCCCCGGGTAACACCAACCCTTCTGCGCCTCTGACTTCAAACACATGCGTTTGACTACTAAGATTCCATTTATGTTCAACAATCTCCAATCTCGTTTGCTTTTTTTTTAACTAGCAGACCCGTCGTGCTTTGCAAGGATATCAGTAAAAATGTACACATTTAAATAAACCAATAAGTGGTATGTTTTAGTTTTAGAAGCAATTACGCCAGAAGCCATCGTGGAAGAGTGCAAAAACAATTGTCGAAGTTTCATAGCAACCGGATAAATAAATTAATAATTGAAAAGCTTACAATAGAAGAAACAATATTAAAAGCCCCGGCCCAAAATGAGTGATAATTTTTTTTTAAATTGGCATTGTACTCAAGCTATATTTCTCAAAATCGTGTAAAATTGAATGGGGAATACAATTATTAACGTTCAGTAAAAAAGACAATAGGGCGAACAGCTATGAGAGAATAGACATTAGGAGTTCAGTGTCCTATAGTAATTTAATATTGGCTTATAGTTTTTATATACTAAGTTTTGTCAATTATAATTCTCATCATCTAACGCTTAATTTTTTTTAAATAGCTCATATATGGGAAAAAACACATTAAGGGGCCCCCGGGCCAATTCGGTGCAAGATGTCAATTTAAAAAACCTGTTCATTTTAATTCAGTTTCGTCAGGGATATATTTCTGAAGATCGTTATAAAGTGAATTGGAAAAATATCTTAAACATTTACGAAAAAAATAATAATTTGGGGCCCCCTGCCCCGAAGAAATTGACATTAGAAGTTCAGCGCTCTTAAGTATTTTAATATTGCCTACCAAGTTTTTGTATACAAAGTTTAGTTAAGATCCACTCATTTACTCAGTAGCTAACACATAAACTAATTTTAAAATCCTTTATAATAACTCGTGGTGTCTGCGGCCGCCCTTGATTGCTTGCTTGCTTGTTGCCAAAACTTTGGATCGATTTTTAAACCACTTCCTCGTAAGCTAGCGAGCTGCAATTTTGCAGGCAGTTTTTTTACCCATAATAAAAACAATGTATCAAAATTTCAGATCGATCGCATGTACCGTAATTAAATTATTGATTTTTTACTTTATTTTATTTATTCCTATGTATCATGCTATTTTTTGAGATAGAGCGTCGCGGTGCGTATTATATTGAACAACCTATCTGTCGCGAAATAAGGTGCGTATTTTATTGACAACTCTTTTTATAAACATATTCCTGATCGGTGCGCATTACATTAAAAAATTTTTACGACACAACTGCAATTTTGTATTTTTGGATGGTCTTGCGCTGCGTATTATAATGAACATTCTTTTAGTTACTCCTCGTACATAAAGGATTTATAGTCAAAAACTAGGTTTTTTACGTTTTTTTAAATTATAAGCTTATATTAGCAAAAAACGACATTAAGGGCCTCATTCAGTGCAAGATATAAGAATGATAAGAATGGATATACTTATCATTATTTTTCAAGATCGTTAATAATTGAATGGGGAATAAAATCTTAAACGTTTAAGAAAAAAGGCAATTTGGCCCCCAGCCCCAAAAGAATGGTCATTAGGAGTTCAGTGCCCTATAGTATTTTAATATCCGCTGTCAAGTTTTTATATACAAAGTTTGGTTAAGATCCATTAATTTATACAGTAGCTAACGCTTAAACTAATTTTTATATAGCTCATATAAGCAAAAAATGACATTTTGGGCCCCCGGTGCCCCAAGAGTGTTAAATTTAGAAAAAAAAGTTAACAGTTATCATCACGGGAGAGTACTCAACAGTCTCCAAAAATTTCATGACGATCGGATGTATGGTGTAGTCAGCTATAAAGGACAAACATACATGCATACTTTGATTTTTTACACGCTTTTATTTAAGTCACACTGTATGTTGTATCCATCCATCCATCCTTCCTTCAAATCTTGAAACGTAAAATTAAACCACTTATGATGGTCCTAGAGATCTCAAAATTTTACCACAGATAGATCTTGGGTGACAATGTATTGTATCAAAATTTCAAATCGATCGAATGTACCGTAATTAAATTAATACATTTTTAGTTTATCTCTATTTATCACTATTTAGAATGTACAGTCGTCTGCTAGAGTTGACCTCCACGGCTCACTGGTTTCACTCCAGCCCTCGTTTACCAAATCCTCGTATTTACATCAAGGGCAGGGGAGATCAGCACGTTTCAGTCTGTAAATTTTTTTTAAATAAAAGCGTCGCGTGTCCTTTAAAAAATTTTTTTTTGTTTTTTTACATTTTACTTATTTTATATATAGATTTGAAGAAAGTCGTTTAAAATAACGGCGAAAAATGTATAATAGGAAATTTCTTTTAAAAAAATTATGTGAGAAATTTCAAGTTAAATGGTGAAAATGTTAAAACTGTCTAATAGTGTTCGAGTAGAAAAACCTGTGGATAAGTTACACAATTTTATATAATATAAATTCTTGTTTTCACGTGGTCTTACCGATTAATTTTTAAAAAATTGTTAATGTATTCTACATTTTAATCAATTATGTTTTCTTCAAAGATCTATCGAATAAAATACTAATAGATACAACCTGCGGCGTAGTATACGCCGCAGACTTGCTCAAAGATAGTGTAAAGAATGGGGGGGGGACGAACGCACACAAATAGCAGCACAAAGGAATGAAAACAACGTGAGTGAACGTCGGAGGGAGCGAACGCCGATACATTGTGGTCTCGAGACATGCGCACCACGGTTAGCTACCTGCCCCCACCCACCCTGTACCATTCTGGCTTGCCAACAATGAAGTGTGATTGGCCGACCCTGGCGAGGGTCATTTGTCAAGCATATTTGCATAAGACTTGTGCTTGTTCTGTTGAATTTTATGTGCGTATACCCTGTCACTAAACTTTTTATGATTATGTCAGTGTATGCAAATATGTTAATTGTTTTTAATGGATAAGTAATACTAAATATTTTTATATTCTTTATATTCTAAATATTCTTTATGAGAAGTGCAGTGTTTTTTAAAGATCTCTCTGCTGCGACTGTTTCTTTTCTTTTTTTTTCCTAATTCGTTTTAATGTTGTTTGTGTGTGGGGACTGCTTTATTATCGCAAGTTAACTGATATTTTTTAATAAATGTTTTCGCATTTAACTTATTTTATTGTATTTCTTGATTTCTTTCTACATGAAAAAAATTTTCTTCTTTTTTCTAAAATCAAAATCGTACACAGTAAAATTTTTAGCTCGGGTGTCACCCCACTGATGGGGTGTCATCCGGGGCGGCCCGACACCCTCGCCCCCCCCCTCCTAGCGACGCCACTGTTTTAAATCACTACTATTTATAGAGGGAAACGGTGGTAGGAACAATAAACCATTTTTAACAAATGTATTGCCAAGTAGCGTCAGCTCCGATTTTGTTTAAAGTCAAATTTTTAAAAGCTCTAATTGTATAAAATTCAACTTGAAAAAAAAATTCCGTTAACATATAATGTCCATGGGGTATAAAAAATTAAAAACTTCATGCCAATTATAGACACTAAACTAGGTAAGGGACCGCTCATAAAGTACGTCACGCTCCAAAGGGAGGAGGGGGTGTAAGAAGGTCTGACAGTTTGTGACAGGGGGAGGGCAGGGTCCGGCCATGTGTGACGTCACGGTGTTTTATATTAAATATTATGTTAATAAAGCAAATTGATTAAAAGTGAGACGTACTGTAGTGGGGGGGGGGCGGTCCGAGATTTGCGACAGTTTGTGACAGGGGCTCGGGGGGGGGGAGTTACAAATTGTCAAAAACAGTGTAACGTACTTAATGGACGACCTCTGTCATTTTTAACCAGTTAATTTTTAAAGTAATGAATGTATGTTTTTTGCAATGTACATTTTTGGGAAGTAATTTACAATTTGCCCATATGGTTTAAAAGAAACTAAGATTGTTAAAGTATTATCTCAATTGTTTAAATTATATATCTAATATATAAAGCTCAGTTGGTGTTTGTATCTTTGTATGTTTGTATGTTTGTATGTTTGTATGTTTGTATGTTTGTATGTTTGTATGTTTGTATGTTTGTATGTTTTTATGTTTGTATGTTTGTATGTTTCACTTTTCGACTTTCTGTTAGACAGCCACGGAAATACCAAATGACGGACGGGGTCCAAATTTGGCAGGATGGTTCCTTTTACCCTGAAGGTGGTTTTAAGTTAGTCTTTTTAATTGTCCCTTTTGCCCGAATGCCGTAAATTAAATCAGAAAATGCAGAGACAAAGAATAAAAAATTTAACCTCATTTCTGTATTGAACAAATTTACGCGGACGTTCCAATGCCGTTCAAAGCGAGTTACTTTTGGTGAGGTTGTTTTTTTCCCCCAATACTTTATTTTCAGCGGTGCGCATTCAAAAAATATTATCTCTAATTACGGTGCGCACATTTTCGTGTACGCTTCATAATTTGAGCTGTGTAGTACAAAGAATTGTCAGTTTCTTTACTGTTACTTTCTATATATTAGATGACACGTAGGCCTAAACATTTTTAATTACAACTGCCACACGATGCATTATATTTAATTGTTTACACGTTTAAATTTAATTGCGAATTTGTTTTAATTATTTTCTGTTCCATAACTGCAAATTTAATAAAAAACTATTTATGTAATAATTTTGTCAGTATTTTTTGAAGGCTTCATTTTTAGCGTTGCGCGTTCTAAAATCTTTTATCGCCGGATTACTGTGCGCACATTTTCGTGTACGCATCTTAAATTTAGCTGTGCCCTATTAATATAACATTTATATTTTGTTTGTCTTTTACATAAGCTATTGCATTTTACATAACCTATACACTTATACTATTTAAACTTAGGCTACCGAACCTATTAACATAAGTAGATTAAAATTAATAAAGTGATCCTGAAAACGCTTAATTATTTTGTATTGCTAATTGAATATGTTATCTTCATTCCTCTGATGGTGGATTAACATAGGCCATATTTAAAATCAATTATTGTCATGGTTTCACATGCGTTTTAACATAAAATTGATTTTTTTTTAAAAATTAGGAATATCGCCTAATTTCTTTATTTATCTTTATTATCTTTATCTCATAGACGCTGTTGCAAATATTGTATTAATTACAATTGTGTTACGATGCAGTGTCGTAAATATATAAGAGTTTTTTTAGTGACGACAGTGGCAGAGATTTTTTGGAAAAATATCAACAAAGCAGTGGCCTTTTTTTAATGGGTACAAACAAACAAACATAAAAATATCAACTGAGCTTTATATATTAAATATGCGTTTAAATTATTTTAATTTTAATTATTTTCACGATGCATTGTATTAATATTTTACATGCAATGAATAAAATTGGGATTTTTAAAATAATTATTCATAACTCGACATTTAGTTAAT
The DNA here is from genome assembly GCA_944989445.1 of Ampullaceana balthica. Taxonomy (NCBI): domain Eukaryota; kingdom Metazoa; phylum Mollusca; class Gastropoda; family Lymnaeidae; genus Ampullaceana; species Ampullaceana balthica. The sequence continues at coordinate 932,340 of CALYLW010000010.1, read as the reverse complement.
AACCATAGATGTAGCGATTTTATTTTATGTTGAAAGTGATGGCCTATGTCAAATAAACTTACACTTTAAAACAGTTTACTTAAGCTTTATATACATTATACATTATAAACTTTCGCTACCGAACGCATTAACAAAACTTGAATAAATTTAATGCAGTGATCCTGAAAACGCTAAATTAATATAAATTGCGAATTGAATATGTTTTTATGTTCATTCCTTTGTATTCAGAATAGCATTGCCATTTCTAAAATTGCCTTTTAATCATTTTTAAGGTGCACTTATTAACAGACGGTTGAATATTTTTTTTTCATTTTTATTTCATTTTTCAGATATAAAATCTGGTGTGTGTGTGTGCATTGAATATAATTTACAAAATATAATGCCTTATCCGAAATAGGGAACAAAAAAAAGATTCATTTTTGAAATTATACACATTGCTTATTAACAGTAAATATAAATCGTAAAATATAGAGACATAAAAAATGTTAAATATTATTTCCCTGTTACAACAATTGTGAATACGTCAAAAGGAGGAGTTATTTTGGTCCAGTATATTTACTTTATAACAAGACTTTATTTTATGCGACCAGCTTTCTATATTGTCTAAATATGGTGTGCACATAATTTTGATATCATTTTAATACGATCGGTTTAAAAAAAAAGTATGTTAGAAAGTAAATTTACAATTTTGTTTATTTGCGCTATGAGTCACTTAGCTTTTGCCTTTTAAAGGGATAGTGCCACATATTCTTTATCTCATAGACGTGGTTACAAATATTATATAACTTACAATTGTGATACGATGCAGTTTAGTAATTATATATTAAATTTCTGAGTGACGAGGGTGGTAGAGCTCTTTCGGAAAACATATAAGTTATGTTAATTTTATACAAGTGGAAATGAAATTGTAAATTTAGTTATTATGGTCGGCAAGAATCATTATTTAATAAATCATATCTTTTAAATAGTAAGGTTATGTTAAAAGGCACTGCATTAAGTGAAAACAACTCACGCGGTAAAATGGCATATCTCTGTTTCTCATAAGATTTTAACTAAATAGATGAATCTGAAATTTAACTTGGAAAATAAAAATTATAATAACCAGCAACTAATACTTGGATAAAGGTTCAGTACACTCCCGCTACAAAGTGCGGGTATTTTTCTAGTGTATATATATATATATATATATATATATATATATATATATATATATATATATATATATATATGTGTGTGTGTGTGTGTGTGTGTGTGTGTGTGTGTGTAATTAACGATAGCCATATGCTAATTTCATAAATTTCTTTTAAAAATCTGTTTTCATATTATTAAACAAGGAATAAGCATATTTACATATTAGGAATATTTATTTTTATTTTCACTTTTTTTTAATACATATTTACATTTATTTTGGATTGTTTGCTTGGATTAAGACTGTCATTTGGACACCTGTTATAAGTCTCACAAGAATGCTCAATGTGTTTTGTTTAGAAACCTCAAAGTCAGCCTGAAAATGTATAATTAATACATTCAAAAGAAACATTAAAAAGCTTATAATTAAAATTCTAAACAATTTATTGATGAAAATGTGTGACAGATGGACTAAAAAAACAATCACACTAAAAATTATATTAAAAATAACAATAGAAAATTTGTTATAAGCAAAAGGATCTTGTGGTTTATTTAGTTGATTAACATAAAAAAACACATGCACGAGGCAATCAATTTTTAACGTTCCGGTAATCTTTTGCGCCCGGAAAGCGAAGTCAATAGTGAAGTGCGTGGGATCTATCCCAAGTTCAGCCACAATAAAACCTGTTGATAAATGATTATTGCTAGAAAAGTCCTCGGCTTACTTGGAGAGGACATGGGCACCGCCAAGTCTACCAAGCCCAGAGAAAGCTCTAGTGGAAACATTAGAACCCCATACGACCACGAGGTTATGTGACGCAAAATAAAAAAAAGAATGATAATAAAAACAATATTTTCAGACATAATATCAGCTGCCATGTTTCATATATTAGGTACAGAATTTATTTGAATCAAATTTTAGTTTATAAGCAGAAAATTAGTCTTGCAAAATTATATATATATATTTTTTACAAATATCTACATAAAAATTTGAAGTACGCATTTGAATTAAACAGTGTTGCTACCTGGCCACTTCGATCATAACGACACCACTTGGCAAAGTGCTCACAGTTGTCACCATAGAGATGATCCTTGACTTTACCCAGCTTCTTTCTTGCTCTCTCTAATATCGCTTTTGTGTCAAGTGGGCTTTTGGGATATGAAAAAATAAAAATTAATATTGACTAGCGTTTGGTATGAAAAGTTTCTTCAGTCTACTTTGATCTACATATTAATTGCATATAAAAATTGTCTAAATCAGCTATGGGTGAAAATGCAAGGCGTTGGAAATACAATCGTATCCCTGCAACAAGCATTGTTTGCATTTGAAAACAAGCTAGAACTCTTCATCGGCGACTTTGAAAAACTGGTAGAGTTCAATGATACGAGCAAAACAAGAAACCCTGCTCAAAATCTCAATATTTAGCAGCTAGCAGGCTTCACGTCTAATCTCCTGCTGTTGTTTAAAGCGTGCTTTGGAGAATTTCGCGAGCACACACAACTTCTAAGTTCATCATCCATCAACGCGAGTGTGTAGTGGACTGACCTGAGCTGAATTCCAAGTGTTTCCGTCAGAGATTTTTAGCTCCAGGTTGCTGACCTGAAGGCCTCAGACATGTGGGTAAATAAGTTCAAGTCACTGAATTTGAAACGACTTGCACGAAAGCAAGCAGTGTTGGCGAGTCTATACAAGTAGGGAGAAATGAAAAAAAAATCTTCAACAGGCAGACTTGTCAAAACTTCGAACGCGCTACTCGTCACATACCACACACTGCAGCGTGTGAGTATTGCAGTAATGAAAATGTTTGGCTCTACTTATGCATGCGATCAGTCTTTCTCACATCTTAATTAAGAACATTAAGACCAACCAGCAATCACGTTTAACTGATGGAAGTCGCAACGCCTGCATGAAGCTTAACCTCACCACTTATCAACCAGACTACAGAGCCATCAGCATCGTTATGCAGCACCATGAGTCGCATTAATGGCCATAAATACCCATTATTGATTAGTAACAGCATAACTATGTTAATAAATAGAATTCAGATAAATACTTATTGTACTTTTAGTGCTGAAATTACACAAAATGCATACATTTAATTTAATTTTTAGTTTTAAGCAGTGCTTTTTTTCTTTAAAAAAAGGTACCAGTACGCATGGTTAAATGTACTGGAACGAAACCTTAAAAAAGCATTTCAGGCAGTGATAAAAACACTATGTGGGGGACAAAAAGGTGCCGGAACGTAGTCACGGAATTACTTTTCAAAATATGTAGTGTTTAGGGCTGTCTCAGCCAAAAAGTTTCCCGACCCCTGCTCTATGTGGACTAACATTTCTTAATTGTCAAGGCGTGACCTCAGACATATATCTGTCAAACCTCCTGGAGATGTCCCACGCGTCCCTTGTCCCTTCTGTTCCCGAAACTTCCGTGCAAGGATCGGCCTCATCGGCCATCTGCGCACGCACAAACAGTCCCAGCAACCTTCGGATGACTAGAGTGGACCTCGTCGAATCGACGGATGAAACAATATATATGTACCCAATATATAAGTAAAAGGGACAGAACACACACAGGCCGAGGTACGATGATCCAACGTAGATTAAAAGTTGGGGACCATTGCCCTATTGGGGTGTCCTTTTAATTGAATATGTAGCAAGTGTTTTTGAACAAAAGTAACAATTTAGTAGCGATATACTTAAGAAACTACTTTGAAAATGGTCAAAGAAGACTAAAGACCCATATATTCAAAGCGAATATTTTTAGGAATAATGAGAGTGAAAGAGAGTTAATATACGGACTTAGTATTTACAAGTAAACTCAACGGTGCATGCAGCACACACTTGACTGAAATGTATGTTTGAAGGGTTTCTCTGTGGTTCAGAGGCGGTAGTTTACCTACACAGGCCTCTTTGTTTATGTATGTGCATCTCAACACTGAGTTAAATTCTCGTGAATGTTTATCTCCAAGCTGTGGCCCTTAGCTGTGAATTATACTGGTATTTTGAACTCTGATGTATGTTGTCTGAGCCCCCTGGCGCTCGATAACACGGAGTATTGTAGCTGTCTGTGAGGCAAATAGACAACAGGCTGCCAAGAGCAAATGTCAGGCCAGGAAGGCCCTTGTACAAAACACTTCTCAAGGAATCCCATCCATCTCTTGTCCGACAGGCGGACACAACTATCGTGCAAGAATAGGACTAATAAGCCATCAGAGGACACACTTTGCGGTCCAAGCACTGGACTAATATGATGAGGGTGGTCCTCGTCTTTTACAAAGGACGAGCAACAACAGCACAACATGTAAAATATGCTTTAAGAGGTAGACTGGACATTTACTACGTATTACATATAAATATATTATATCTTTTGTTCTATGTCATGTACAAGCATGATAGATTTCCACATACTCTTATTTGATAACGCTGGCAAAATTTTCTGTGGATTTTTAATATATCCTATTTTTGGTATAATACTCTGCTCAACATTGAATGTCAAAGCATTGAAACAAAAGACGGAAACGCTAAAATCTCTTGAAAACAAAAACATGTAAATTAATAATACATCATGCTTCTATTGTGTTTCTACATGAATTATAATGTCTTCACTCGAATCAATTATAGTTTTGTCTCGTTCACTTACATCCAGCCTTCAACTTTCATGTTTCCGATTTCAGCCTTGGATTCTCCTGCAACGTCCCAAAAATCCTCCTCCACAACTTCAGCCTTATCTTGGGGTACCGAACACGGGGCAGTGATTTTATTACCCTCCTTGCCCGCACTGATTTCTTCGCCGTCTCTACCTGTAACATGTATCACCTTACCCTTACCTGGAAATATAAGACATAACAAATTTGTGACAGTAACTTCTCACCTTTTAACCGAATGAAACACCAAATGTTTACTACAAAAAGCATAAACAATATAATCTTTAAATACACTATGTGTATCTTAAACACAAAAGAATCAGTCGAGTTCTTGGTCAAAGAAACTTAAATCCTCTCTCTCTCTCTCTCTCTGTCAAAAATGTTTACTCATGTCCAATCAAATACAAAAATAATTTAAAATATGCATACACATAGAGTGACATTTTGAGACGTCGCTTGAACCAATCCATACCATAGGTTGATTTACAACAGTCGAGTTACATATAAAGAATGCCTACTGGTACGGCTACAAAGTATATATCAAGAAGCCGAAAAAGAAGAAGGCACACAGGTCGATTAAGAATTATATGAATGAATTAGTTTGAGACAAAGTTACACCTGCTGGGGGCCCTGTCATAAGGTCCGATTGCCGGACTGGAAGAATGTGATTCAGCAGGCGAGTTGTACTACAAAGGATTATGATGACGGATGAAATAATTTAATGGCACATGCAAATTAATTATCATTATTTGGTATTTAACGAGAATACATAAATGTAAATGTTAATTTCTCTTTCTTTTTCAAATTGTATACACTATTATTATTATTTACCAAAATGTCAATATAAATAGTGTAGAACAAATATTTAACACAAACCATAGCTTTGTTTTTGTAAGTTAATCTATCGGGAAATGAATTATATTGCAAAAAAAAACAAACAAAAAAAAACACATTTTTATCATGTGGGTATATAGCCTTCTATATGCGACATAAATTTAAATAACACATCACACAAAATGAAACTAAGTATTCCTATTGTCTTGATAACTGTTTTTAATGTACACTTTTACAACGCAATACAAAACGAACATTAATTGATTTTGGTTGAGACTCAAAAGCCTACAAAAATTAAATTATTTTCTCTTCTATATATATATTTAAAGATATTTACAGATATGAATATGAATGTGTGTATTGCATCTTACCAATGTGGACTGCCCAGTGGTAAAATACCGAACGCTTGAATTTCACCAAATCTCCTGGTTTTAATTGATCTAATATCTTTTTATTATGCTCGTAAAAGGGCGAAGCGAGCTCAGGAGTTCCTGAAGCCATGTTGTTGGATGTGCTTAAAATGCAGAACATGTAGCAAAATAAAATTTTAACAAAATGAGACATAACTTTCTAGGAAATCCTAAACTTTAACAATCATAGATAGTTAATTTTTCATTTTTTGGGAGGCTTATTGCGTTATTGCCCCTAACATTTTCTGAAACGTAACTTTGTTTCAAATCTCTGTCAATTTTCATTCTCAAACATTTAAAGTATCATGAGATTAATATTCAATAAATTTAGCTGTACTACTAATATAGTTGAAGTTTAAATCAATAACTCAATGGACATATATACACAAATCAATAAAATCAATGGAAACTATTTAGAGTTTATATATTGTAGATAATGTTGTGCTAACTACAACGTTTTAAACTGCTGATATATGTGTAATGTAAAATATAAAAGTTCAGTTTACCTGAAATGTAAAAAAATGTAATGTTTAACTGAATGTTTTAGATCACATTTTGGTTTGTGTACCATAAATAGGAATATATGTATTTTCGGTAATACCCGGTAAGGTAACATTTTCTGAGACAGTTGCAGGCACAAATCGATTTTCGTCAGGGCATTGATTTTTAAGTAAACATTTTGTACTTTAAAATCTTGTTAGTTCGAGGTAAATAAAAATAAAAGTTTCTTTACAGAAATTAGCATTTTATTACTATAGCTTTTAAATAAAAGGAAATTTAGACTCCTAACCCATATTTATGTACACCTATACACATACACATAAACATACATTCATACAATCTTACATACATGCATACATACATGCACACATGCATACCTACATGCACACTTGCATACATACATACATACTGACATACATACATACATACATACATACATACATACATACATACATACATACATACATACATACATACATACATACATAAATACATACATACATACATACATACATACATACATACATACATACATACATACATACATACAATCTTACATACATGAATACATACAAGCACACATGCAAACATACATACTGACATACAAATATACATACGTATATAAATTTATACATATATACATAAATACATACATGCTTACATAACAGCACACACACCTACATAACGACAAAATACATATAATATATATACATACAACATACAATTTCTAACACTTTTTGTCGCCACTCTTTGATACACATTCATTTTACCAATCTATATGTAGCATGCTGCTAGAGTAGGTTTACTGCAGGACACGCCGGTGGGTCAGTGACACACTGCCCCTGGTATGTAATGTAATAGTGTACACAATGTGCAGACCGACATAGTGCCCACATAGCGCCGCACCATGTACACCGCACCGAGATGCACTGGAGAGAAGTGACTGGGTGACGTGTGGGTGCGTTTGTGGTGGTTCCGGTTCTAACGTGATAAGTGTCTGGTTGTAAAATTAGAAAGACAAATAAACCTTGATAAATATAATTCTCCATCTTGTTGTTGACTGTGACATGCTGTATATTAGAAGCCCACACACGGCTACAGTTTCTGGTCAATACATTAAAAAAAACGGCATATATAATGATACATTTGGATTGAACTCTAATTTACACAGCAGGTCTGAGTAATAAGCCCGTTGCTGAAAAGGACGAAAAATTAACTGCGTGCCCAACAATGCATGAAGGATATGGACAAATAACAACAACAAAAAGTCAATTTGTTCGAAAAGCGTCCCTTCGACGTTTGGTCACTCGTCTACTTCTGGGGGATGTCTCAACTTGCGCGTTCAGCAATACGTGCTGATCTGCGCGGTTCAACCGGGAGGGGTAAGTTTAATCCTGCACCGGGTCGATTGTCTCTGGGTCGCACTGTAGAGACGATCACCATATCTTCTTCTTCATCTCCACTTTCAGGGGGTGGTATATCTGTGAGGACTACCTCTGACTCTGGTACGAGCTCCGATAGAGGTTCCTCTGCCAAAAGAAGATCCTTCCGATTCACTGTTCTTTCCTCACCTCCGGCCAGGGGAAGCAGTCTATATACGTGTCTGTCCGGTAAGCGGGCAGTGACACAGTATAAATCTGGTCTCCAATAGTCTTGGAATTTATTCCGTCCTTGCACTCTATTACGTAAATAGACAAAGTTGCCTACTGATAGAGGATGTTCGCTCGCATGCTTGTCCTTGAACGATGTCCTTTCACTAGCCTCCTGTTTCAGTTTCTGTAAAGCGAGGCGGTGGGCCTCTTGTAGCCGGTAGTGATGTTGTCTGACCCAGTCGGTACCTGCTACCGCGGCATCCATGGGTCGATGTAAAAGTTCGTCAATGGGGAGCCTAGGGGCCCTGCCAAACAGTAGATGGTAAGGTGCAAATCCCGTAGAGGCATGGGGTGTATTATTGTATGCCTGTACCAATTCTGGTAGAAATACAGGCCATTGACATTTCCTTTCGGGTGGTAAAGATCGCAGGAGCTTGTGCAGTGTTCGATTGAACCGCTCACACTGTCCATTTCCCTGAGGATGGTATGGCGTGGTATGCGATTTCTTGATGTTGTATAAGGAGCACAACTCAGCCATCAGTCGCGATTCAAAAGACCGACCTTGGTCACTATGAATTCGCATTGGGACGCCATATTTTTGAAACCAATCTCTCACTAGTGCGGTGGCCACGGTGACCGCCTCCTGATTACGGGTGGGTACAGCTTGAGAAAATTTGGTAAACACGTCGGTGATTACCAACACATCCTCTCTGCCATCACTGGCGGTCTCTAGCTTGGTGAAGTCAACAGCTATTATCTCACCAGGATATGTCGCGATAATCGGAGTTGACGTAGTATGCAGCGTGCCAGGAGAACGTCCCATTGTGCAGCGGCTGCATGTGGATATGTACTCTCGTACCTGTGTATACATGCCAGGCCAGTAGCAGCGCGATCTTAGGAGAGAAATTGTTCGTTCCACGCCCTGATGACCCATGGCATCATGAAGCGAGTATAATACTTCAGGGATAAGCCTAGAAGGCAACAATAACTGATCACAGGTACCCTGGGCTGGATCCGTGATCCTCCTAAACAACAGACCTTTGTGGAGCAACAATCTCTTGTGTTGGTTACTTAATGTCCTGCTTCCCTGACCTGGTCGGGGGCGCTCTGGCCATGACTCCAGCAGCGGACCAATATGTTTATCCTTTGTCTGCATTGAAATCAATTCGCTGCTGGACCATCGAGGTAGAAAAGTATTCCCTTCAGTCTTGAGGACTAATTCTTCCCCCGCGGGCCTTGTATGTTTTCCGTTTGGCATGGCGGCCTCCAGCTTCTGACATTGTGTTTCCTGTGCCACGGCAATTTCTGCTGGCACCGCGGTGGCCGTCCGAAAATCCCCTGGAAGCCTGGACAGAGCATCTGCCGGATTCTGTTTCCCCGGCCGGTATTTAACATCAAAGTTGAACTGTGCCAACTGTGCGGCCCAGCGTTGTTCCAAAGCACCCAGCGGTGCGGTGCGAAAATATACCAATGGGTTGTTATCAGTGTAAACAGTGAACGTGGCACCAATTAGATAGTGACGGAACTTTTCACTGATTGCCCATTTCATAGCAAGAAACTCCAATTTTAAACTACTGTAGGAGGCCTGATTCCTTTCAGTAGGTCGTAGACGTCGACTGGCGTAGGCGATTATGCGTCGTGCACCATCCTGTTCTTGTGATAGTATTCCACTTAGTCCCTCATGACTGGCATCCGTCTCAAGAATAAAGGGCTTCGTGAAATCAGCATATCCCAATATGGTTGCAGCCGTGAGAGCTAATTTAAGCCGATCAAACGCCTGTTGGTTTTTTCTTCCCAGAGCTCAGCTATTTTAACCGTCTTCTTGTTAGACCCCTTACTGCCGAGGGTGACAAGATCATGAAGTGGTCCGGCTATTTCTGCAAATCCCTTTACAAATCGCCGGAAATAGCTGGCAAAGCCTACAAAACTGCGCAGCTCTGTTGTAGTAGTTGGGGTGGGCCAGTTTCTCACCGCCTCCACCTTAGAAACATCACAGCCAATTCCCTTGGCTGATATGGTATGGCCTAGATAGTTCACTTCACGCCGTAAAAACTGGCATTTGTCTGGGCGCAACTTTAAACCTGTCTCTATTATACGGCTCAGTAGTTTATCAAGGTGTTGCAAGTGTTCCTCGAACGTCTTGGAGTAGACTAGTAGGTCATCCAGATAGACCAATAAAAATTGGAAGAGGAAGTCGGACATGGTGCGTTGCATCAGTCGTTGAAAGGTTGCCGGAGACGAAGTGAGCCCCATAGGCATACGGGTATATTCGAATAATCCCATAGGGGTGACAAAGGCGGTCTTTTGCTGGTCCCCCGGATGCATGGCTATCTGGTGGTAGCCGCTGGTTAAATCCAGAGTTGAAAAGAACTGGGCTCCCACCAAAGTGTCGAAGGTTTCTTGGATGCGTGGTAACGGGTAGGCGTCGCCCATAGTTTTAATATTTAGTTTCCGGTAGTCTACCGTGAGGCGCAAGCTGCCGTCCCGTTTACGCACGAGAACGATTGGGGCGGCATATGGGCTATAACTCTCTGTGATCACCTTCTTCTCAATCAGCCCTCGAATATGTTGCTGAACCTCCTGAAGTTGATTTGGGGGTATTCTACGATAAGGCTGAGTGACTGGCTTGTCATCATGAGTTCGGATGCGGTGAAACACCGCATCGGTGTAGCCTAAATCACTTTCATCTTGTGAAAAAGCGGCGGCTCGACGACAGAGAAGTTCCTGAAGCTGCCGACGTTGCTGGTTGGTGAGATTCTGAACTTGTATGTCTACTGGTGGAACCTCACCTGATCCAGCGGCTAACTTATGACACGAAACTATGATCTCGTCAGCAGTAACATTGAATTTCACAGTGTTATTGTTCTCTAATGTCTCCACCGGTTCCAATTGGGCGATTGGTGCTCGTTTAGCCAGGAACACACCTTCGACGGTCATGTTAGCTACACGCACGAAGGGACCAGCAGATGAGCCTACTAGGGTCGGGATGACTATTAGTCCAGGAGGAAGCGTTTCCTCACCCTGGGATGCCAGCAGTGGGTGAGAAGTCGTAATTTTTCCGACCCGGACGTTGGCTACGGACAGGGCTGGAATGAAGCTCCTTTCAGCCACCCGTGCAGTCTTTGGTTCATTTAGTGTCCCACTACGGATCTCTCGAACCGTGGATTCGAGAAATTGTGGTACCTGGTTTGCGTGTGGCAGCCACCTTTTCAATACATTCATTCCCAGCAGCACAGGAACCTCTTGTTTTCGTACTTGGGTCACCAGGCCGTTTGGGGTCTTGACAACGAGGAACGGGACATCTTGTAGATGCTGCCCTAGTAGTTGCACATCGACTGTCATGATTCCACGATATGGCACCTCAGCTCCGTTGACGGCCCGTAAAGTTATGAAGCCGGTTTCAAGGGTGAGGTGGCCAAGATGTTGGAATGCCAATGTTTCGGTGATGGTGCTTACTTCGCTCCCCGTGTCAATAAGTGCCGCCACCTGGTGACCATTTAGGGTTACCTCCAGGGTTGGACACGTGCCAATGAGTCCCGTTGACCTCCCCGTTGCGTGTCTGTTGACAGCAACGGGGTTTAGAAGTTTCCCTGGTTCACAGGTGGCCTTCTTTGGGTCATCTGTTGTCTGGGCTGCTGCTGCAGAGGATGTTGTTGGGGTGTATTATTTTGGTTAGCGACGTACCTCTTTTTGGCCTGGCACTCGTCTTCTATGTGACCTCTTCGGTTGCACCACATGCAGGTCAGGATGCCCCGCGGAGGCTGTCCCTGGAGTTGATGGGACTGTCTGCGTGTGGGCTGCAGGTGTTGTTGTCCCATGATAGGCTGTCTGAGTGTTGGTGGACAGTGGACACTGTTGGCGCCCATGTCCCCTCGGTGCTGCTGGATTGACTGATTGAGCCTATCTGCCACGGCTTCTACCTGCTGGTCGATGTGGGCCATTAGTTGTTGTGTCATCTGTGCCCAGTCAGGGAGAGGTGCTGCTGAGAGCTGCGCTGTGGCGGCAACATCCGAGAAATCTTCTCTCATCCACCTCTGGGCCTCTTTGACGACGTCTTCGAAAGTGCTGTCAGTGTTTAACCTGGTGTAGGCTTTCACGTCGCGTCGCAAGGCTGCCGGCTGTAGACCCTGGACAAATGTATCCCGCAGTGTGTCATCTGCAAGGATGCCTGTCCGTGCTGTGTTGGCTAAGGCGAAAAGACTACGCATACTGGCCGCATAGTCCCCTACCGTCTCACCTAAGCCCTGATGCCGTTTGTAGAAAGCGGCGGCCAGGGTGGTGCCATCACGTGGGTCACCCCACTTCTCTACTAAGATACGCAACAGTTTGTCCGGGGTGTTGATCTCTTCAGGTGCCTGGTCCAACATTTCCTGGCGGGCACGTCCCTCTAAGGCGCTCAGGATCCATATGACTGCTGAGGCAGGGGGCATGGGCTGCAACTGCAGGAGCAATCGCATTTCTTTGACAAATTGCTCCGCTCCATTATCTCCCGTAAACCGTGGTAGTTTTGGAGGCCGGTTTATCTGGAGCTGCTCCACTTGTTCCATATTTTTCTGTGTCCTTTGGAAAATCTATCACAAATAACCTTAATTTAACAACTATCCTCACTTGTGACCCTGCTCGCAGCGCCAAACTGTAGCCGTGTGTGGGCTTCTAATATACAGCATGTCACAGTCAACAACAAGATGGAGAATTATATTTATCAAGGTTTATTTGTCTTTCTAATTTTACAACCAGACACTTATCACGTTAGAACCGGAACCACCACAAACGCACCCACACGTCACCCAGTCACTTCTCTCCAGTGCATCTCGGTGCGGTGTACATGGTGCGGCGCTATGTGGGCACTATGTCGGTCTGCACATTGTGTACACTATTACATTACATACCAGGGGCAGTGTGTCACTGACCCACCGGCGTGTCCTGCAGTAAACCTACTCTAGCAGCATGCTACATATACATTTAAGCTCCACCACTCGAAAAAGTTTATCCTTTATTGGACAGATAAAGTTAAAACTCAAACATGTGTTCATTCATCAGTTTTAATTGTCTGCAATTGTTTCAAAAGCTTTGGTTATTGTCGCAGTCGATAATTATTTGTGGAGGCAGCAGCCAGCGACCGAGCCTTCTGGTACCTCATACATGGATCTCAGCAGCAGCGTGTAAAGGAAACAGATAAATCCAGATAACACCGTCCTGTGAGCCAAGTGCCTTATCTTATCTTAAGTATACAGACGTTCCTTCTATGCAGAGCCGTCTTTACGGAGCCTGACGTCCACAGACCATGACAGATGATCTGTTGGCAAGTGATGCAGCGTTCACGGCTTTGTGGGTTCCACGTATTACCCAGCCGCCTAACTAGTGTTAGGTACCCATTCGGAGCTGGGTTACTAAGGGACGCCCTAGGCCCCGGGAACAAATCCTTGCCTTGACATGGATTCGAACCAGCGCGCTGCCACTCGACCACCGCGTCCCATAATCGGATACATTATTATTATAAATATAAAATCCCGACAATCACTGTTTGTTTTTCCGAGGCTCATGAGACCAATGATTTCGTGCCCCAGTCAGACAAAAACTTATTGGAGGGCCAATATGTGAAATGTACAATTCTCGCGAAAAGAAACGACAAGGAAAGAAAGGATGACACTGGATGATCATGATTTGGAAATCTCGCTTAGTTACAGGAATCGAGAAACATTGAAGTGGTCAAAAATACCTTTTCACAATAATTTTTGTAAAAACATTTGGGTACTTCAGTTTTTTAAATATATGTCTCTATTATAATAATTATATGCGATAGGAAATATTTAAAGATGAGCTTATTCTTGATAATTTTTTGATCCAGTCAAAGTGTTTTTATTGGGAAAGGGTGGAGGAGGGGGTGGGGAGTGGGGTTAATACTCCATGAATTGCCGATGACTAATTTTTTTTTATATTTAAAGTATATTTAAAATTTCACTATGCACACACACAAACTAACGATTTTTTTAAAGACATCAATAATCAATTACCAGTAACGACAGCAGTGTTAGTTACTATTTAATCTATTGAAAGTACGGCCCCGGAGCCGGATCTCTACATGACGCTGTCACGTGATAATGTCTCGTACTCTAAATGTGTTTACTACCAAGTGTGCTCACAGACACAATTGTCTAAACTCGGTTCATGTTCATGGATCGATATGTCTCCAAAACGATTGTCTTGTGACCTGAGTTTTAATTTAATATTGTCAGCTTTAGTTTATTATTGTCAAACACTTTTTCATATGTTCATAAGGTTCATAAACAGTGGCGTTACAAGGGAGACAGTAAATGTCCCGGGCGGCACTTTGCTAGGGGTGGCTAATTCCAAGTTGTTAACTAGGTTCTAACAAAGAACATGTTATAAGAAAAGTGAGCTTTTTGTCGAAATATAAAAAAAAATTCCAATAATAAATAATTTTTTAAAAAATAAATAAACTATTCCAAGTATGTGAACGTTTCTACTGCAAAAACTTCAAACCCATTAATTGATATACATTCTTCTAATACTAATGCTACTGCACTGAAAAGCCAGAGGCTTAAGAAGTATGTGAACGTGATACTAAAGTGGTGGTAGCTTAGTTTATTCTTCCAATTTTACAGACACTACTGTTGGAAAAGCAATGTACCATATAAATTAGAAACATGAGGCAATCGAATGATCCGAGCGCCACATTCGCTAAAATAAATTAAAAGAAAATACAATTAAAAGAAATAAAGGAACTATAATAAAATACGTCATCGTTTAATATTCCAAAACTTCAAACTCCGTAATGAATCTAAAGCCTTCTGATACTACTGCTGCTGAGCTGAAAAACATAGGGGCTGAGGTAGTGTACGAACATATCACTAATATGCTGGTACATATAATTTATTGAAGTTTGATTCAAATGTAAGTAAACTACTGGAAAAAATTGTTGGCGTACTTAAATGGTTTATTCTTCCAAAGCATCAATATTTTAATTTTAATGTATTTTTGTGGCAAAAACAAAATGATAAACAAAATTGCTTATGTAATGGAATTAAAACTCGGCACACATAAATCCAAAAGTAGCCACTCATGAATAAGTGCTCAACATTACCAAAGTCTTTTGCAATTGGAAGGAATCAGAAATACGATAAAAAAGAATAGACTGTTAATAAAGAACAACAATACGTTGTTGTAAAATAAAACTAAACACAATCGCAAGAAGATCTTGTTAGAATGTTTGACAATATTTAATCCTGGCAAAATTGAATGTGGCTTTCTGCGACCACGGAGAGGTCAAAACTGTTGCCAATAAAGGCAATAATTTGGAACAGGTGCATTTGCTTGCAAGGTAAGATCGAGCACTCCAAGAACGTAGTTTGAAAAGGGTACCAACTTATCATCTCAAATTCAAACTGGGTTCATTGTAATTTCAGGAGATACAGTTCGCGAAAAATCCTTTTTTTTGGGAACATTAATACAATGATTGTTCCATTGTGTTAAATAGCTCTTCATATATTTCACATTAAACAAGTCCAGCTGTGTGATATGTTAAAATTGAAAATAAAAAAAAGTATAATCTTTATAATATTTCATAGGAGCAATAGTGAATTTGCATGCATAAAATATTTCCCAAATAAATACTTTGGATCATTGTTCACTATTTTTTTTTAAAATCACGATCCTTTATTAACGTGTTAGGGACAAAGTAGTCACTTTTCAAATTTTGATGCCAGGAGTTACTGCCCTTTTTAAACTCTTGCATCTTGCAGGAATGGGGTTATGACAGACGGCCTCTATCCACTACCCCAGTGTTTCTAAATTATTTTGTGTCATGCCCCGCCCCCCACCCCCCCCCCGGAAAAAAGAAAAAATTTCGCGCTCCCCGCGCGACTGTAAATAGTACCATTTGTCTATAAAATTGTTATAAGTACACCTCTGCATAACGGTCAAACGAGCCCCCATTTACGGAGCCTCACGCCCCCCTGGGGGACGCGCCCCACTATTTGAGAAACATTGTCCTACCCACACACAGCCAGTTTAAACCAGCATTTCAATATTTAAAAAAATAACATTAAAAAAAAACATAGTTCAGAAAGAAAGTCTAAAAAAACAAACTTTATTGGACAAATTTTTATGTAAAAACCTTTAGACCTAAAGGAATGTTAAATCTATCGTCACAACTGTGCCGTGCATTGAGACGGGGAAACAAAGGAAAGCTCCTCCTTTATCCAATAGTTTGAAGTTTGTCTGTGCTGAACAACATAGGGCAAACACTTGGCCGCCGCGTAAACCGATCTATTGTCTGAGCAAAGTTATAACTGGCAGTGTAATCAAATAATTCATATCATTGTCCGACTGCCAATTTTGCAATTTAATTCTTAACGTACGTTGTACACTTTTTATGTTTTAACACTTTGAAAATCACCATTGCAAGAGAAAGTTCCTTTTATAAGCTAAAGTTAAAGGCAATCATTGAACAAGCGGAAAACGTTTACATTCATTACTATTTAATGAACTATTATGTTATATGCAGTAGTATTTTACGGTAAGCATAATGTCTCAATACCGCAACAATTTTTCATGCGAATTGTATGTTAAATTTTTTTTTAAACACTCATAACTTATTACACTTTTATATGAAATTAATTTTATATTTAAATCTTGAAATATATATATATATATATATATATATATAAATATATATATATATATATATATATATATATATAAAACAATAATTGTACTAAAATAATTTCATTATACGAGTTACATGTTAAAAAATACATATTTCAGCTGTGCTTGGCCTCTTTATCGCAATGTATCATACAAGGGGATATAACCAGACGGCGCATTTTACACAGGTTACCCCTTTGAATTGCGGGCCACTCCGGCTGACGTCACCCTGGTTGGACAGGTCAAGGTTGTCTTGTGCTACAAAATGTTTTACCAGGTGAGACAAAATGTTTTACCAGGTGAGACAAGAACGAACATAATTTAAGATATTCTCTTTTTGAAATGTGTGAATTTTATTGTGTTTATATTTCATTGTGTTTAGATTTCATAGTGTTTAGATTTCATTGTGTTAAGATTTCATTGTGGTTAGATTTCATTGTTTTTAGATTTCAATGTGTATAGATTTCATTACTTTTAGATTTCATTGTGTTTAGATTTCATTGTTTTTAGATTTCAATGTGTTTAGATTTCATTGATTTTAGATTTCAATGTGTTTAGATTTCATTGTTTTTAGATTCCATTGTGTTTAGATTTCATTGTGTTTATATTTCAATGTGTTTAGATTTCATTGTGTTTAGATTTCATTGTGTTTAGATTTCATTGTTTTTAGATTTCATTGTGTTTAGATTTCAATGTGTTTAGATTGCATTGTGTTAAGATTTCATTGTGGTTAGATTTCATTGTTTTTAAGTTTCAATGTGTTTAGATTTCATTGTTTTTAGATTTCAATGTGTTTAGATTTCATTGTTTTTAGATTTCATTGTGTTTAGATTTCATTGTTTTTAGATTTCAATGTGTTTAGATTTCATTGTTTTTAGATTCCGTTTTGTTTAGATTTCATTGTTTTTAGATTTCATTGTGTTAAGATTTCCTTGTCTTTAGATTTCATTGTGTTTAGATTTCATTGTTTTCAGATTTCATTATGCTTAGATTTCATTGTGTTTAGATTTCATTGTGTTTAGCTTTCATTGTGTTTAGATTTCAATGTGTTTAGATTTCATTGTGTTTAGATTTCATTGTTTTCAGATTTCATTATGCTTAGATTTCAATGTGTTTAGATTTCATTGTGTTTAGATTTCATTGTGTTTAGATTTCATTGTGTTTAGATTTCATTGTGTTTAGTCTCACAAAATCCAACCACCAACTCCCGAACAGGAAAAGAGAAAATCAACAATAAAATTAGCAGCATAATAAATGAGATAATGATGGCAAAAATACAAAAGGTCGCCTAAAATTGTAACGAGTTAATCAATAATCGTAGTGGAAATAATGCAAAATTTAAATTTAAGTTATTAGCCTACACAATTTAAGATACATTTTTTTATTTAAAATAATTAAAGTAAGATCTAGAATCTTATGCAATAATATAATTTTGTTAAGAAAGGACAAATATGTTGTTATTTACTAACGAACGTATCCATTAAATTTATTTAAGAATGTATATTTCTACAAATGGTATATATTTGTTTTAAAACTATTTTAGGAGAGAGAAAGAAAGAGACAGAGAGAGAGAGAGAGAGAGAGAGAGAGAGAGAGAGAGAAAGTGCAAGAGAGAGAGAGAGAAAGAGAAATATAGTGAAAGAAGAGAAAGAGTGAAAAGGAGGGGATAGAGAGAAAAAGATATTAATATACCTTCCTTG
Organism: Ampullaceana balthica; assembly: GCA_944989445.1. Lineage (NCBI taxonomy): Eukaryota > Metazoa > Mollusca > Gastropoda > Lymnaeidae > Ampullaceana > Ampullaceana balthica. The sequence continues at coordinate 913,864 of CALYLW010000010.1, read as the reverse complement.
CATATCAGTTTTAGTGTCCTGAATATCAAAAACAAGACAGTCTTAATGTGAACAATTATTTTTTTTTAAATACAGAATATACCATTACTTCAGTTTTAAAGAGATACCAGTGATTTAACATACTGTCATAAAATAAGTTTATTGTATCCGAAACTAAAAGTTTTTTTTTCAATTTCACATTTTCTAATTTAAAATAAATGCGCTTATTTTTTGGGGAAGACTGCATAAAGTCGTAAACAAGTAAAGAATCATTTAAAAAATGAAAATTACACCTTTGATTAAAATGACGAATTAGACTTTGGTTTATTGTATCTTAGCAATGGGAGCTACGAATCCAATAAGTATTTTGGATAATTGAACAAAAAATCGTTTGTCACTTTAAAAAAAAACGGATTTACTTCCCAGATTTTCCAACTGCACTGGTTTCATTTATAACACAAATACCAGGCAGTGCACACCAACCGCTGGATTGAGTGTTCAACAGCCGCTACTAACAGCGGGGGACAAAAACTATTACATCAATGACAGCTATGAATCGTTTTCGTCTCCTAATTTCAGGTTTGTAAAAATTTAACTAATACTAAAAGCAAGTTGAAATATAATGCTATTTTGTTCATTATATGGATTTAAAAAAAAATTAAAAAGTTTATAATGTCTATCTAAATTAAAACTTCTAAACATCGATTAACAGCACAATCTCTGAAATCTTGTTATAAATTTATTTTTATTCTAGATTCTTATCTTCTTGCGTTTCTTAAATGTCTTATGTGAAATTTTCGAAATATTGATATTTCTCTTAGTGTGACAGATAACACCTGGGCAATCATACTACTTTACCACCCTAGCATTGTAACACCTGGTTAACCATACCAGAAATTGCCACCCTACCATCCCGGCATGATGTCGTCAGATTCACTAAGTATTCAGAAGCTAGGCTGCAATGCTGGTGTTGCAATAAAAATCGTCCCCTAAAAAAGAGTCTTCTCGGGCGGATTTATTGAAAAATATATCCCACAGTGTGCTACGCCGCTGGCTAAACTTAAAGTTGTTGAATTTCGAATAATGATACTCTAATTCATGCAGCATAAATGCAATATATTTTAATATATATATATATATATAATTAAGGGGTGATTATATTTTATCCCCTTAGAGCGTGTTTCACGGCAAGTCCCCCAGAAAGGCTTGTTTTATTTAATGACCTCTCCGCGAGACAGTTTATTTTGAGTTTTTTGTCTGTACACCGTAAGCTCGAGTCCCTGTTGTGATCTTGCCTATTGAGATACATTTGTACACGATTAGTTCTTCTATTATTAAAAAACAAAGTGAACATTGCATACTGATAAAAATATACTGATTAATGTAAAACATTTATATATTTTTACATTTCCACACAAAAGTAAAATATAAAAAAAACAACAAATTTAAGATCGAAATCATTGGAATATAATTTAGGAACTTGACAAACAGCAGTATTTAAAAATCTATAAACTAAATTTCTACTTGTCCTTATTTGAATAAATTTATGTTACCAAATGGGTAATTTCCAATAATATTTAAAAAGTATCCAAAGTTTGTGATTATTGTTATGCATCGGGAGCATTTTAAGTTGTTTTGTTTTTGTCTTTACATGTTATGAATTACGTTACTAAAAGTGTTAATTTTTTTTTAAAATTGTTTGTTTGCAACAACCTATAATAAACCTTGATGATATTCCAAGTTTCTCGTTTTAACCATATATGTGTGTTTGTTAAAATATTTGTATGAAAAGGAAAGAAAGATTCATTTATAAAACACATTAAATTGCTATCAGTTTCTTTTTATATAACAAAAATATTTATTCAGATATAGTGCTAAACACCCACCCTCATCCATTTTTACGGCTTAAAATGTAATGACAAAAATTCTTTATTCATAATAAAATTTGTTTACAACCCAGCATCAAGACTTATGGCTCCACCAAAGCAAATGTCGCCTACTTTTACAACACGCGACTGAATTACACAGACGCCAGAGCTGCCTGTGCCCGTCTGAACTCACACTTGTTTGTGGCGTACACTGTAGAGAAGTTGTCCTTGGGTAAATCTATTGTTAACATCTCCCACAAGGTCTACATCGGCCTGGACGACTTACTGATGGAGGGAAAATTCGTTTGGGCGGACAGTGGTCAAGAGATCAACAGCTCTTTGAAGGCGGCCATATTCCACCCGGGTCAGCCGGACGACTGGGCAGGAGCTGAGGACTGCGCTGTGATAAACCCTGACGTACAGGACATCAACGATGACCCGTGCTCTAATCTGAACTCATACATCTGTGAGCGGCCTTTGTGTTAGACATACATCAGAGACCTTTATGTTAGACATACATCTGTGAGAGACCTCTGTGTTAGACATACATCTGTGAGAGACCTTTATGTTAGTCATACATCTGTGAGAGACCTCTGTGTTAGACTTTCATCTGTGAGAGACCTTTATGTTAGTCATACATCTGTGAGAGACCTTTGTGTTAGACATACATCTGTGAGAGACCTATGTGTTAGACATACATCTGTGAGAGACCTTTGTGTTAGACATACATCTGTGAGAGACCTTTGTGTTAGACATACATCTGTGAGAGACCTTTGTGTTAGACATACATCTGTGAGACACCTTTGTGTTAGACATACATTTGTGAGAGACCTTTGTGTTAGACATACATCTGTGAGAGGCCTTTGTGTTAGACATACATCTGTGAGAGACCTTTGTGTTAGACATACATCTGTGAGAGACCTTTGTGTTAGACATACATCTGTGAGAGACCTTTGTGTTAGACATACATCTGTGAGAGACCTTTGTGTTAGACATACATCTGTGAGAGACCTTTGTGTTAGACATACATCTGTGAGAGACCTTTGTGTTAGACATACATCTGTGAGAGACCTTTGTGTTAGACATACATCTGTGAGAGACCTTTGTGTTAGACATACATCTGTGAGAGACCTTTGTGTTAGACATACATCTGTGAGAGACCTTTGTGTTAGACATACATCTGTGAGAGACATTTATATTACACACACATCAGAGACCTTTATGTTAGACATACATCTGTGAGAGACCTTTATGTTAGTCATACATCTGTTAGAGACCTTTATATTAGACATACATAGAAGAACTTTATGCTAGAAATACTTCTGTGAGAGACTTTTTGCTAGACATACTTCTGTGAGAGAAATTTATGTTAGACTTACATAATTTTATGTTAGAGACCTTTATGTTAGACATATATCTGTTGGAGACCTCTTTTTATACTACCATGGCAGCTATCTTTATGTGAGACATACGTGGGCAAATTCTTTAATGTTAGATATACATTTATGTTGGACATACTTGTCCAAAATAACTGTAAGTTAAAACTGATGTGAAAAAAATTATTTTTCTTAAACAAAATGTTTGAAAACTTTTATGTACTACTTATGAGTCATGAGAGACCTTCATTTATAAAAGATGTTTAGATATTTCCTTGTGGTAGTCGCCTGTAATAAGAGATCTTCATTTATAACAATTTTGAGATATTTCTTTGTGTTAGACGCCTTTAATAAGAGACGCCTGTAATAAGAGACGCCTGTAATAAGAGACGCCTGTAATAAGAGACGCCTGTAATAAGAGACGCCTGTAATAAGAGACGCCTGTAATAAGAGACCTTTATGTCTGAATTGATTTTGGATACATCGGGTGATTGTCCTCGTCGCCAAAAGAGAAAATTAAATCTTTATGTAAGATGAAACTGAGGAGGAAGCTCTGTGTAAAATATATCATGAGATTAGAATTAAGATTTTTAATGTTCATTATATAAGTTTATATTTTTAAAAATAAACAATAACTTTCCACCTGGATCATGACACATATGTGTATTAATTTTTGTCAAGAATATGTAAAATGGATTGTTGAACTAAGTCTTAACGTATACGTACATGTTTTCGGGGCTCAGGGCAAGAAGGAATGAAGGTTAGGATTTAAACGCCCTATATTATTTTCATATGGCCAATGAAATTTTTATGTACTAGTTTTCCGTCAAGATCCATCTTTTTATCATGTTACCAATATTTAAAGTAATTTCTATATTGCTTTTTTTTTGTTGCAAATGAGTTGCACGTTTACAAGATTTGCGATTAACTTTTGTTGACTGCTTTTTTAAAAATATATAAAAGTTTTATGTAGATCTATTTATTAACATAATATGTACATAGGTTATATATTTTTAAAAAAAAAGATGAATAGCGCATCCGTGCCCAATCGGTGAACATTAAAAGTTCAAATCCCTGCAGATTTCAATACGGATTATGATGGACAAATGTGTCGATATTCGTCAACATCGTGTATAATCAAACGGTGACGAAATTGAACGTTAACGAAATAAAGTGATGTACATTATGATTTCAATGTCCTTTAAATTTTTAATATGGGGAAATCGAGTTTATATGTACCAAGTGTGTCAATATCTTTTCATTCACTAAGAAGCAAATGTTTAACATACACTTCATATAGACTATGTTAAAGGTAAAAAAACAACAATTAAAATGTTGGACCTCCGCCTCGAATGAATGGAAAATTTGGACTAAATGCTGCCTTTTACCATTTCGGGAGTGGCCTCAACCACTTCCCAAAATTTTGAAGCAATCGGATGGTGTTTAAGTAAGGCTTAAGGGACGAACAGACATTTATATACCTTTATTTTAGATATACACCAAAAAAATACATCTCCTTAAAACATAGCTTTTTTGTTTTTAAAGAATGATTTCTTAATTTATTTAAATTGTTTTAAACAATATCAACGTTCACATTTTGAAATAACAAATCTCCGTGTTCTCAGATTTCGTGCTTAGCGTCAATATAGATGAAAGGAAAGATAAATAAATAAAATAGATAGATAGATAAGTAGATAGATGGACGGATGGACGGATGGATGGATGGATGGATGGATGGATGGATGGATGGATGGATGGATGGATGGATGGACTGATGGACGGATGGATGGATGGATGGATGGATGGATGGATAGATGGATGGATGGATGGATTGATGGATGGATGGATGGATGGATGGATGGATGGATGGATGGATGGATGGATGGATGGATGGATAGTTAGATTTTTAATTTATGCTTATAACACCAGTTACTAGAAAATGAAGTTTAAATATTTAATTGCGAAAAAAAGAAAGCAACACAGAATAAAGAAATATCTATGTTAAATCATTGTTCTCATTGCTGTGTTTTTATTGTTTATGTTCAAGGACAAGGCCAGCCAAAATAGACACAGTTTCTACGCCAATAATTAATGCATCATCAACCTAAGAAGTTGTAAGATTTTTAAAAAAAAATCATTAAACTTAGGTACACATATTTGCATGCTTATGTATTTTTGAAAAATTACATTAAATACAATTACAAAATGTCAAAAGTTTATGTTCTTAAAATCTAAAAAGTATTATTGATAATTAACTATTAAATAAATTAACATATCAATTCAAAGGCAATTTTTAAAATTAAAAAAATTGGTTTAAAAAAAAGGATTTAAAAAGGACAAAATACATTTTCTACATGTCTACAAAAATAATATTGGGCGCAAAGCATAACAAAATTAATGGAATGGGTATTAGTTATGAAACACCACGTGGACTCACAATTATAAGAATAACTTGGCAATCTCTGTCAACGCACAGCCATGCGTAACGCTTATACAGTGTGACTAGAAAGCACAGTGATTGAGAGTACACAAGAAAATGTTACGTGTACGACTAATGTTCAGGAACGAAATTCAACTAAACAATTATGAAGACATGTAAGCTAATAACTACACGTATACATACGCTTGGCACCCACGCTTTTATTTTTGTACACATGAAAAATATATAGTTTCTTTTTTTTCACTGCATCGGAATAAAAGCGCGTTTTTAAAAATCATATTTTGCCTATTTGTATTTACCCATTTTTTTATTTAGAAACGATTTAATGTATGGGCTATGTTTTTCTCTTCGCCGGGTTGTAAGAAAATGAAATTTGTAATTGGAACTCACTCGTCATAGAAAACTATTATGTAATGTATTGATTCCCTTTGAAGAAAATTGAATGAACATTAAAAATAATTTGCACAAAAAAGGAAGTTTACTTAACAGCCTTTTGTGCAAATGAAATTAAAGTTATATGAACTGTTATATTGTCAACAAAGACGTTGCGAAATGTGAAGCTAAAATACAGACAGACACACAAAATACAAAGTTAAATAAAAGCGTGTATTAAAAAAAAATACTGGTTTTGGGTTTTTCAATATATTTGAGGCTTAAATTTGTAGGTATAAAATTTGCTCTGTGTAATAGTTAGAGACAAGAACAAAATATAAATAGATCACACATTTTATTTTTAAAAAAGTATGTCATGGCAATGAGCTTTTAAGAAAACAATTAGTATAACATTTCGTTAGTAACATTTTCACTTTATTACAATTTATTAAAGAACCAAAAAGATACTTTGTCATTTAATGCGTTCTAAAAAATGAAAACTCTCATGATCCAACATTTTGATTCCGATGTAAAAAATATGACTCATTGGGATTTACAGTTGCTACTTACAAACTGTTTCAAATTAAATTATTTCAACTTAATTTGATGAAAAAATATTCTCTAGTTACACTGTGATGTAAATACCTGTTGACTCTCCTTTCTGTCATATCGAAACCACTTGGCAAAATGCTCACAGTTTTGATTTACGCAATCGTATTTAACTGGGCCAATCATATTTCTTGCTCGTTTTATAATCTCCTCTGTTTTTAGGGGGCTGATGGATACATCAAATTACCAAAAACATTAAAAGTGTTAAAAATATTCATTATAAATGAAATAATAATGATTACTTCTGTCTTTGTATACACAATGCACGAGAAATATATTTTAAAACAAAAATAACGACGATTTATTTATTTTAAAATAATATTTACGAGACCAGTATTTTGAACGATAACGAGTTTTAGAGCAATCATTTGGAAGATTTTGATGTACCGGAAAAAGTATGTACGATGTAACGAATTCAATTAAAATACATACTTAAGTGTAATTACTTTTGAAGTAAACAATTATTATGTTAAAAGTAAGTGAAAGTAATTATTTAAAATAGTTAAGACAAAAAACAAAACAAAAACAACTGTAAACAGTAAGAAAAGATTTTGTTAATATTACTCAATTATTTCAATAGTTATGTATAATAATAATAATAACGGTAAATTGATAATTTTTATAGCGCTGTATCCCAGCGAGGAGACGGGCTCACAGCGCTTTACATGTAGACAATAATAATAAAATACATATAATAATTAAATAAACATTCTTATCGTAATAACAGCATAAATTGCAATACGTTACACATAAGCTACGTTAATCATTAAAAAGAAATGTTGTTTCTTTAATTTTGAAAATAAATTTTGAAAAGATGCGTCTTATGTGCAGTCTTGAAGGACTTGGTATAGATGAAATACTCCGGATGTGTAATGGTAGAGAATTCCATTGTTTGGCTGCACAAAAAGAGAATGACATTTCGCCAAAAGTTTTAGTTCGTGTCTTAGGAACACAGACAGAAAATGAACATGTCTGTAAAAGAGCGTAGCTGAAGACTTGGTGAGTAGACCGACAGAAGCTCAGTAAGATAGGAAGGGCAGTCGTACACTTATCACCATATCTTGTTTAGTTTTATCGATATTATATATGTCTGCTGTATAATAATGTGCATCCTGGTCTAAATCAAAATAAAATTTTTAAAGATATTATTTTATTGTTGATGCCATTTATTAATTCTTCTAAGTAGTAAGTGTTTAAAATAAATTTAATTGATGAAGATCGTTTAATGACTGTAGTCGATTAGTGTTTCCAATAATCTGGTTCAAGTTATTGTGTTCAAAATGTGTATGCGGTTATCTTACATACTTACATCCATCCTTCATCTTCCATGTTTCCAAGATCAGCTTTACTCTTGCCGGCGACGTCCCAAAAGTTGTCCTCAATAATCTCAGCCTTATCTTTGTGCAAAGAAAACAGAGAAGAGTAACTTATTATTTCTCTGGCCCTACGGCTCGTCAGATGTATTACTTTACTGTCACCTGAAATGTTTTTAAAAACAGATAAGTTTGAATTTTTTAATGTACTATAGAACGAGATATACTTATACAGAAGATTAATGCTTCACGCTTATTCAAGTTTATTACATAACCATAAACATAATGTATGGCTCTCACAGTATTACTTTTCAAAATATGTGGTGTTTATGGCACTCTCAGACAAAAAGTTCCCCGACCCCTGATTTATAATAATAAAAGCCCAAGCCCTCACTCACTGACTCACTCACTGACTGACTCATCACTAATTCTCCAACTTCCCGTGTAGGTAGAAGCATGAAACTTTGTGAAGTTGTTGAATGCAATCCCGCAATGGTAACAGAAGAAAGAATGTTTAAATTATAACTTCCTGGGGGCCAGGCGTCCAAATTAAGTTTTTTTTCCTAATATGAGCTTTATAAAAACTGACTCATCACTAATTCTCCAACTTCCCGTTTAGGTAGAAACATGAATCTTTGGGAAGTTGTTGAGTAGCCTCTCGCGACAATAAATGGCGTAAAAGAATTTTAAAATTTGCACTCATGTATGCCGGTGGCCCAAAAACGTTTTTTGTCCAAGTATGGACTATATAAAATATGAAAATAACTAATTCTCCTATTTCCCGTGTAGGTAGAAGCATGAATCTTTGGGTATAAATTAAGTACTCATCCGCGATGGTAACAGGCGAAAACAATATTTAAATTATCACGTACTGGGGGCCGGGGGCCCACATTTTTTTTTCTAATATTAAAAACTGACGCAGCACTAATTCTCCAACTTCCGTGTTGATAGAAGCATGACACTTTTGGAGGTTGTTGAGTAGCTTCTTGCAATGATAATTGACGTAAACGAATTTTAAAATTCTCACTTATGGGGGCCGGGGGCCAAAAAACGTTTTTTTTCATTATGTTGACTATATAAAAGGTATAAAATATGAAAATCACTAATTCTGCGATTTCCCGTGTAGGTAAAAGCATGAAGCTTTGGAAAGTTGTTGAGTATACTTCCGCAATGTTAGCAGAAGAAACAATATTTAAATTATTACTTACTGGGGGCCGGGGGCCCAAATGTAGTTTTGTCCTTATATGAGCTATATAAAAACTGAAAATAACCAATTCTACTATCTCCCATGTAGGTAGAAGCATGAAACTTTGGAAAGTTGTTGAGTACAAGTTTTATGGCGATCGGATGAATGGTTTAGTAGGCTATAACGGACGTGCAGACAGACAGATAGCTATACTTTCATTTTCATATATATAGATATAAAAAAACGACATTAAGGGCCCCCCAGGTCCAATCTGTGAAAGAAATGAACTTTAAAATACCTGTTCATATCTTCTGGATCATAATATATTATTGATATGTTATGCCAATATTTTTCAAGTTCGTGTAAAATCATAATGGGAATACAGTCGAAAATGCTTTTGAAAAAAAAGTGATATATATATAGATACATGTATACTAGTGTATTACTATTTTAAATAAGTTCATTTGGACATCTTAGTCACCTAAAGATGAAAATGCTGATGCAAAATATGTGATGAAGATGTTAGCATTGGTGTCATTATCTTTCTAGGTTTTATTATTAGGGACTTTTTTTAGAGGGTATTTATAGGTGTTAGACAAAATAAATGAGCAAACATGTTTATTGTTGCCCTTATAATACATATTACATATTCGTTTCGGAGACTTTGTTTTTGCGTTAATAGTTCTAAGTATCTGGTGTGTATTTTTTTTTGCATCGTTTCCTTAAATTTAAAACAAAACATCTTATTTTGTTTACAAAGTTTCTTTAATATAATATTGAAAAAGCATTTTTGAATTTTATTTGATGCATGTTTTGTTGGAACATTCAGGAATAGTTAGGTTTTGGAATTGATTTTATAGGTCTCCGAATTTCATTTCTTCTATTGATAAATCTTTGTTGGAAGTGAGTAGCTATTTGATTTATTTTTGTTATTTTGCATTTATTCCAGAGATAAATAATTATTTTAGGTTTCACTTAAATGTATTTGTGAAACATGAATTATGTCATCAAATGCGATTTTTCCGTGCATTGCTATGTTTATTTTACTATAGTCTTGGTCGTTAAAAATGGGTCCATGACAATGCGACAAAAGACAAAACGACAATTGACATATCACTATGTCGTTTTGTCATCATGTCGTTTTGTCACCATGTCGTTTTGTCACCATGTCGTGTTGTCACCATGTCGTTTTGTCACCATGTCGTTTTGTCACCATGTCGTTTTGTCACCTTGTTGTTTGAAGTCTTATCGTTAAGTAACTTGTCTTTTTGTCTTTTTTCGTTTTGTCTGGTCACACTCAAAATGTTATGTCTTAAAATTCATAAATCCATTTAATTTCACAATAGTTAAAAAGAAAATATGTCTTATCAATGTGTATGTAGCCTGGTGTGCATCTTACCAATATACACTGCCCAGTGGAAATACAGGCCTCGATCGAATTTTACAAGATCTCCTGGTCTTAACCGTTTTAATAAATCATTGTTGTGTTGTCGATAGAAGTTTGCAGCACACATTGTCTAGATTTATCTGCAAACATAATTTTTTGCGACAACATAGCTAAAGATGAGGAAATTATATACCAAAATGTAAAGTTTCTGCTTCAGATGTTTAAATTAATGCCAAATGTAAACCTAGTTTTCAATTTTTTATGCATGCTATTTTAACAACATATGTGTGTGTTTGATTTCCTAAATTTTCTTCCAAAATTATCTTTTTTCAATGGCGATTAATAAACATGCACATTAAAATATCAATCTTGGTGGAACATGTTTCGATGTTAAAGTCAACATCATTGTTATTAATTTTGAATATTAAAGCAATTCTCAACAATCTATAGACACTTACATCAATATAATCATGATAACTATTCATTGAAGTCTTTATGAAAAAGAAAAAATTTAAAATCAAACGAAATATTAGACTAAATTTTAAGGTTGGAAATAAAATTAAATTTAAGAACATACCGTTGAGAAATTTAATTGAAATGTTCTTGTTTTACCACTAGCAGATTTGAAATGAATTTTTTTTCGACAGATCGTTGGTCATATAATGTTGGGAAAATAGGCAAGAAAACAAACGAAGACAGAACATTTCTAGAAAGTAAACTCTTTTTATTTTATTTCGTTCTGTTAAGACGAACGTCAGATATGATTCCTACACATTTCAAACAAATGTAATATGGACTCATCGTAGTAGCCATGTAATTGTAATTGTGTGTTCGTACTACATTGCATTAATTTTTTAAAATAAATACTTAATTATATTCAGGTCACGCCGTTACTTTCAAGCATAATGAGAAATGTAAAAAAAAACATTAAAAAAAACCAAAGTTTTTGACTATAAATCCGTTATTTAAGAGAAATAACTAAAAGTATGTTCATTATAATAGCAGCACAAGACCATCCAAAAATACAAAATTGCAGTTGTGTCGTAAAACATGTTTAATATAATGCGCACCGATCAGGAATATGTTTATAAAAAGTGTTGTACAGTGAATAAGCATTTGAAGTTCTATATCATCGTGTCATCATCTGTGTACTGTGAGTAAGCGGAGAGCAAAGCTAAATCCCAATACTATGAGACATGACAACGATACATTTGAAACACACGCAAGTCAGAAACACCTTTGTCAATAGCACACCGTAGTCACTAGCACAAAACATTTAGTACTCACCCCAGTCAGTTGAAAATTCCAGTTCTTAGCACACATTAGTCGGCTCACTGCTTTCATTAACACACCACACCAAATACGACACCCTAGTCCAATTGACTCAAACACGCGGCACGCGCGCCGCTTGCAGCCAGCTGACTTGTCTAAAATGTTTCTCCAAAGCCTGATCCATTTGTACATTTTTTGTGTTAAAATAAACAACTTTATAAAAATAATGTAACATTTAAAAAATAACAAGAATAAAAAAAGACATTAGGTGATTCAGTTTTGTTGAGACTTGTGTTGAGAGCACATAAGAATTGTCACATTTTTAAAAAGGGGAGAATCCCCCATCGGCGGCTGGATAGCGAAGTCAATATGGCGCTCACCTCACAGGCTGAGAGGCGTAGGATCGAGCCCACATTAAAGCCACAATAAAAATGTTGATGAATGACTAACGCTAAAAAGTCCTCCGCTGACCTGGAGAGGAGATGGGCGCCGCCAAGGTCTACCAAGCCCCGAGAAAGTTCTAATAGAAACATTAGAACCCACTACGACCACCAGGTTAAGGAACACAAAAAAAACCATCCGCATAGGAGATTTGTGGTTTGGTAAATTTATGTAAAGGCTAGCGTTATTGACACATCTGTGTGAATATTGCACACAGCTGTGAGAATATTGCACACAACTGTGGGAATATTAAATAGCGTTATTGACGCGGCTGTGGGAATATTGCCTAGCGTTATTGGCGCGGCAGTGGGAATATTGCCTAGCGTTATTGGCGCAGCTGTGGGAATATTGCCTAGAGTTATTGGCGTGGCTGCGGGAATATTTCATAGCGCTATTGGCGCGGCTGCGGGAATATTTCCTAGCGTTATTGGCGCGGCTGCGGGAATATGGCCTAGCGTTATTGGCGCGGCTGCGGGAATATTGCCTAGCGTTATTGGCGCGGCTGCGGGAATATTGCCTAGCGTTATTGGTGCGGCTGTGGGAATATGGCCTAGCGTTATTGGCGCGGCTGCGGAAATATTTCCTAGCGATATTGGCGCGGCTGCGGGAATATTTCCTAGCGATATTTGCACGGCTGCGGGAATATTGCCTAGCGTTATTCACACAGCTGTGGGAATATTGCCCAGCGTTATTCACACAGATGTGGGAATATTGCCTAGCGTTATTCACACAGCTGTGGGAATATTTCCTAGCGTTATTCACACAGCTGTGGGAATATTGCCTAGGGTTATTCACACAGCTGTAGGAATATTGCCTAGCGTTATTCACACAGCTGTGGGAATATTGCCTAGCGTTATTCACACAGCTGTGGGAATATTGCCTAGCGTTATTATTGACGCGGCTGTGGGAATATTGCCTAGCGTTATTATTGACGCGGCTGTGGGAATATTGCCTAGCGTTATTCACACAGCCCAAAAAATGTTACAGTTATAGTGATTTTAAATTAGAAGCATTCTAATTATAATCTATAGTCTAAAGGCTTTAGGTCGTTACGCTAATAGTATTAGCTAATGACTATTGTATTTAATTCGTAAATTTTAAATATCCTTATTAATAATATACAACCTATAGTATAGGCAATAGGCTATACATAAACATCATTATTCATTACGATTATTGAAATAAATTTGCAGAAGAATGGGGGGCATTTAAAGTTAAAGTATTACCAATAGTTTTAATAATAAATTGTTTTTTTACCTCTATGAGTTAAACTTTTGAGTTTGAGCAAATATATTCCATTACTTGTATGTCGTAATTACGACTAATCTTAGTACTGGTCATTTTGCTCTCTGTTGTAGTCAGACATAAAATGACTTGACTTGACGTTTTCCTAGCCATCTCGTTTTTTCGTTGTAAACGTCTTTCAAGTTTTCAAGTGATTGGAATGTTGTTTTTTTTATCAATTTTAACAATAACCTGAGCGGACCTGCATACCAGAATTTTACTATAGTTGGTCCAAACTCTGTACTAATTCATAGTAGGCTAATTATTATTCTTCCCAAAAGCCATTTAAGTTAACTAAAGTAAGGCAAGCAAAAGCGTAAGACTGTAATACTGTTGTATACAATAAGACGCCTGTAACAGAACAGATAACACAGGCCCCGGAGGGGGGGGGGAATAAAATGTTTCATGGAAGTTGAGCCTACACGAGTGCTCATAGAATATGTAATAGAAACTGACGGAACCCTCATTGTAGTTTTAAAAAATAAAAATAATAGTACATTTTTAAAAATACAACAACAAAAAAAACACAAACAAAAAACTGAAAGGCTGCAATGGGATTCGATCCCCCTATCCTAATTTAACGGGTAGGCACCTTCTAACCACTCATCAAGAAATGCTGATGTATACACTGAATTTTTTAAAATAATAAATACAACTAACCATTAAGACACTAATGCGCATGCGTCACTGTATGAATAACTCTAGACATGATTCTCACAGCTGTGTGGATAATCACTCCGTTATGTAAAAGTGAAAGCGCGTCTCAGGTCAACAATGGGGAACGTCTGGTAACATGAAATCGGATACTAACAGTAACAACATCTTCTTGGGCCAGGACAGGGGAGGGATCACGGTGTACGGAACGGCTACAATTACTGACGGCGCTGGTAAGGAAGTGGGTCAGCTGATGTGTAGCTACCGGGTCATCGTAAAAATGCCCACGTCTCCGTGGATTGGTTTTGATTGCATAGATAGGTGACCACAACACTTTAACGCCCGTTCTGAAAAGAATGTTAATAATAGAAAAGGGGTAATCAAAGTGACACCTGGGATACTAAAATACTGGCAGATACCTGAAGAGGCATGTGCAAGCGTCGAAATTAAAAACATGCCTGGGTGGGGAGCGGGGGGAACATGTCCATCTTGTATTTACTTGTCTTTATAAACTTGCTTTGTAAGTTTAATCCGAACAGTCCCACTATTTGTTTATAATTTTTTTCACGTGCCCAATTCACGCGTTGACGTCGACCGTCACTGTTCACACCCCCTACTGTCCCTGCGCCCAGTTTTAAAATCAGGGGAGATAATTGTGTTTCATTCTGTAAGTGTTGCGTTTAAACATAATCACTACTTTTAGTTATGTCTCATATACAAGGGATTTATAGTCAAAAGGTAAGCTGGCTTTGCACTTACTGTAAAATGCGTAGACTGAAAAGTAGAAAATTAGTGAATTTTAAATATAAGACTAGTTTTTAAAAAGTGTTTTTAATGTTGATTATTTTAAAAAGAAATCAGACCAGTGACTGGTTTTTAGTTTTTCCGAGTATTATCCATTCTGAGAGTAGAAAGAAGGTGAATCGCTTTATGTGTAGCCGAGCAGTGGCTAGTTATTAAAACGATACACTCCACGTCACTAATCTCTAAGGATATCAAAGACATTTACCAACTCAATACACACAATACACTGTGGATAAGTAGCTCATCTTTCTCCACTACCTCTACACTCTCATTACTACCAGACCAGTGGCGTTGTGTTACTGCCCACCTGTCGTGTCGTGTCGCTAGTCTCCACGTGACTGAACTCGCTCACCTTTAAACACGGGTGACGGGTTCACCGACAAAACGGCCCCGGACAAAACGGCCCCGACAAATGGGCTCCGACATAACGGCGCCGACAAAACGGCCCTGGACTAATACAAGGACTAATAGTAAAATGTACAATCAAATATTTTATTCGTATTTTTAATCACCCATTCAGTGTCAGGTTTAGCTCACAAGAAACAATCATAATGACATCACAAGAGTGAATTTAATAGCCTTTACGCAAAATGGTACCAATCACGGTTGTTCTTAGACAAGAAACAACACAAGCAATTTCTTTAAAATATTACCAATTCTTTTTAGGGTCGAAACGTTTAAAGAAGCTTAAAATGCAAAAAAATGTAACGTTTTTGTTAAAAAATGTTAACAATTTGTCTGGGGCCGTTTTGACCGGGGCCGTTATGTCGGGGCCGTTTTGTTGGGGCCGTTTTGACAGGTCACCCAGGCGACGCTCTCCTGACTCCTTTGGCACATTTCGTAGTGTAGTTGTTATTTTCATCCGCCTAACACGCGGAAGGTCCTTTGTTCAAGCCCCAGGCTGAGACATTAATTTTTTTTTAAATTTATGTTTGTGCCCGTTCTTTTACCCTTTGCTTTTCAAACATAACTTCGCAACATGATTGTAATCTTATCTTATCTTATCTTATCTTATCTTATCTTATCTATACAGACGCTCCTTCTAAGCAGAAGATAATTGCGTCCACAGACCATGACGGATGATCTGTTGGCAAGTGACGTACTGTTCACAGGCCACGGCTATGAGGGTTACCCAGCCGCCTAACTAGTGTTAGGGACCCAATCGGAGCTGGGTGACAGAGGGACGCCCTAGTCCCCTGGAACAAATCCTTGCATTCACATGGATTTGAACCCGTGACCATAGGTACGCCAGTCGAGAGCGTTGCCACTCGACCACTGCGCCCACATAGTTTCTCAAAATGGGGATAGCTTCGGCGAAGTGCTCTCCATTGTTCTCAGTGACGGAAAAGTAGTCATACACTCTCCTCAACAATACGTTTTGTACATGAATACTTCAGGAGTATACGGTTGTGAGGCAGAAATTATCGCAATGTCCGAAATACTTCCCGCCAATATCATTATTTACTTCCGAGAATTTCCTCATTCCTCTCCTCGAGATTACAATGCTGGTCGACATTTATCTATATACCTGCTCTTTAACGGTCCTTTCGATCATGGCCATTACGAAGTTCTATTGCCTCTCACACGTGAGGACTTTCTGGTGCCATCTATTGACAACCTTATGACACTGAAATGACGTCACTTGGCTACTATCCTGATAAACATACACAATCGCATTTCAAAACACACTCTAATGAACGAACGGATTCCGCAGAAGGATTTCAATCCACCATTTATATATATAATTTAACATAACAAGCACAAGACATATGCAAATAATCTTGAGGAATGGCCCTTTTCAGGGTCGGCCAATGACAGTTTATGGTTCGCAAGCTAGGTTGGTGCAGGTTTGGGGGGCAGGTAGCTAACCGCGGTTCGAGTGTTTCGAGACCAACAATGCGTCGGCAGTTCTCTCTATCCCCCCCCCGAGGTTCCCTCAACTTGTTCTGATTTTCTCGTGATGTTGTTTGTGCCCGTTTCCGTTCTTTCTGCCCACTTTCTTTGCAATATCTATGAGAAAGTCTGTGGCGCATGCTACGCCGCGGGTCGTATTTAGTATTGATATAAAATACAATCGATTTATAATACATTTTCAGTGTACTAGTTGCTTATCTATAAAAATCAATAGGAACTCTGATTATGTAAATATATTAGGGCTGGTACTGATTGAAAAAAACCCAATATGTTCGATTACTCGGGAAAAAATTAATCGATTAATTTTAATTAATTATAACGCATATATAGATCCCAACTATTTGTTTCTGATCTGAAACAATCAATGACTTAAATTTATATTTTACACAAAAATGTTGTAAATTCAAACTGCAGCTCTGACGTGAGTGATGTTTCTATAACTTAAAAAAAAACCGTAGAGAGTTAGTTTAATTATAAAACTAATAAAGTATACTGACTGTCATTCACTTTATAGTAAGCAAGTAGGCATCACTCTAGCCAGTCAATCAGACAAACCAGAGCGTTTTAATTTTTCTGGAAGCTGACGTGATCGCATTTTATTGAGGGTGTATCCTGAAGAACTGAACAGTCTTTCGCAAGAAACAGATGTTGCCGGTACACAAAGAAATGTTTGCACAAAACTGCTGAACACATTAAAACTATAGATATCAAGCTTCCCCTACATGAGAGGATCCTCTGTTTCTGGAATAGAAGTTTATTCTTGGTACCGCGTCAGCTCGGCTAGTGCACCGGTATCTCAATCTGGATTCGTCTGATTTAAATGCCATTCGCAGTTAGCTTAAAAATAAAATGTTTGATCAACTTTCCCGCTTAACTTCAACTGTGCTGTCATTATTCGTCATTTTTGTTTTAAACGGCCGTCCATAAATGACGTCACGCAGCTGGGGTTACATTTGTCGCGAGGGTTAGTGGGGAGTTTAAGAAATGTGACGTCACATAAAAACTTTAAATAAAATTTCTACTTAAATATTTTTTTGCTTAAGATTTATTTAATGACGTTTTACATGGTTTCCAGAGTGTTACGATTTTAGAGGGTAGCCTTACACTAAATACATACTTAAAATGATAAAAAAAGTGATTTGAAACACGCTCATTTCCTAATGGCAAATACGGCTTATAAGAGGGGGAGGGGAAAAACTTTGTTACGTCATATTGGAGGAGGGTCCAAGTCACTAACTTCTAAGGATATCAAACAGGTTTATTAACTCAATACACACAATACACAGTCGTTAATTTGCTTCTCTCTCTCTCCGCTACCTCTACACTCTCATCTCTACTAGACCAGTAGTAGTTTGTTACTGCTCACCTCTACACTCTAATCTCGACTAGACCAGCAGTAGTTTGTTACTGCTCACCTCTACACTCTAATCTCGACTGGACCAGCAGTAGTTTGTTACTGCTCACCTCTACACTCTAATCTCTACTAGACCAGTAGTAGTTTGTTACTGCTCACCTCTACACTCTAATCTCTACTAGACCAGTAGTAGTTTGTTACTGCTCACCTGTCTTGTCGTTAGTCTCCACGTGACTGAACTCAACCTGCTTTAAACACAAGGCGACGCTCTCCTGACCATGTGACACAGAAGGCTGGAGTGAAACTGCAATGAGCCGTGAATGTTAACAATAGCAGATTGCTACATGTGATTAGTGTAATTCACTCAAAAAGAAGTTCTGACGGACAAGAGCACACGATTTTTAAAAGGATATTTGTTTCTGCAAAATGAAAGCCAATATACCGAGTAGGAAACGAAAAGCTGCATAAGAGAATCATACTTCTAACTCTTCTGAGAACTCAAATTATTATTAATATAACTATTTTTCTATTAGTGCTTTTTTTTTGTGGTGTTTTGTTATAAGGAATAACCGAAAAAAACAAAGCAAAGGGAAGACAAATTCAGCTTTTTAAAGAGGAATTTAATGACCAGCAAAATGTTGTCCGTCGGACTTTGCTTTCAAGTGTTTGTGCTACGAAAGAGTCTTTTAATATTAGCTGGTTGTTAGCAAAGAAAGAAAAATTGTACCTAGATGAAGAAACAGTTATACTTGGTTTTCATTATTTTCTGAGATTAAAAACAAGAAACAATTTTTTTTAAATATTATCTTCAGCTTTCCTACTAGACTCTTGTTGCAATCGTGTTGAATATATGTCCGGCAATATATTGGAGCAGTTGCTTACAGATTTTAAAAAACGCTCTGATTTCAGTCAGGCATTGGATGAATCATGTGATATCACTGACACGGCCCAACTTATTGTTTGGATTAGGTTTGACCAGGGTCAACCATCTAAAAAAAGATTAATGATACTAATTTCATTGAGAAATACAACCTGTGGTGAGGATATTTATAGGGAACTGAAGGAATTCATATAAAACAACATAAATTTAAGGAATCGTATTTCAGTTTCAAGAGATGGTGCTGCAGCAATTGTATTTGTAGGAAGGAAGGAATGTTGGCCCCATTGGCTTGCTAATGGCTGACAATGATTTTCCAGACATTCAATCTTATCATTGCATAATTCCCTGGTAATCTCTTTCCTCAAAGTTGAAGGATGACAAATTGCAAAATGTTATGGATATTTTGGTTTAAAGTGTTAATTTCATTCGAGCTAATCAATTAAATCACTGGCTGTTAAGACTTTCTTAGAAGAGAAAGATAAAAAAAAATCGGATTTTCTTCTTCAATTTGATATTTGTTGGCTGAGCAAAGGAAAAGTTATGTCAAGATTTTGGAACCTAATTGATGAAGTAAAACTGTTTCTCAGGCCTAAAGCAAAAGATTTGCTAAATTGTATAGAAAAACCTGATTTCTGGGGGTAAATAAGCATTTCTAACAGACATCACGGATCACATGAATTTTAAATTGGAAATTGCATGAACGTTTTTAAATCTTACCAACGCTCATGAGAGAAATCTGTTTTATTTTTTTTAAATCTAAGCTCATTTTTTTCATCACCCAACTAAATAAGTCAAATTTTACTCACTTCAAAGTTCTTGCCTAGGCTGCTCAAACACTTCCAGAGCTTGTCACAAATAAGCAATTCTATCTTTTATCTAAAAAGTTAAAGCTTTATTTCACAGATCGATTTTAAGATATTGCAAATCTTACACCTGTTTAGCATTTTTTTAGAAAATCCATTTACTAGTGATGTCTCTAATGTAGCCTCAAAAATGATATCCTGAGGAGCAGACGAAGGTGTAGTGCAGCTAGAAATAGTCGAGATTCAGCAAACACGCCACTTCGTTATAAACATAAGAATTCGTCGCCAAATGAATTCCGGATGACTTATATTCTTGCAGATGAATTTCCGCGATAGTCAAAAAGTTGTAAAAAAAAATTAATATGTTTGAAAGCTCTTACTTCTGTGAAGCAGGATTCTCTGTCACGAAAAACATAAAATTTAAGCAACAAAGCGCTTTGGATGATGAGCATTTGAGACGTATAATAATAATCATCATCATCATTGCCTGTCATCCCATCTGGGGCATAGGCCACGAACAAAGACTCTCAAGGCGTCCCGGTCTTGCGCCAATCTCTCGAATTGTCCCCAGCTTTGCCCGCTCATTTTGGTGTCTGCCTCCAGTTCCCTTCTCCAGGTCATTTTGAATGGACCTCTTTTCCTCTTGCCTTGAGGGTTCAAAATGAGGGCTTGTCTCACAATGCTGGATGTAGGCATTCTTAGGGTGAGGCCAATCCATCTCCATCTGCTCTAGCGTATTAGCTCTTCCACTGGCTCTTGTTGTGTGCGTTACCAGAGGTCCTCGTTGGTGATGACGTTGGGCCAGCGGATTCAGAGTATTGTTCGGAGACGTGTTTTTATAAATTTTTGAAGCTTTTTTGAACCGGCTGCCAAGTTTCTGCTCCATATAGCAAGACAGGCTCACTATGGTGTTGAATATCCTTACCTTGGTCTGGAGGGTCAAGTTGTTGCAGCTCCAAACATTTTTAGCTGTTTAAATGTTGTTCTTGCGTTGCACATTCTCACTTTTATGTCGGCGTCTGTGCCTTCTTGTATGTCAATGATGCTACCGAGGTATGTAAAGCTACCCACTTCTTCAAGATTTGTTCCTTCCAGTGTTATTGTGGTGTTGCTTGATGTATTTATTTAAGGACTTTGCATTTTCCTTAATGGATATTGAGGCCAACGCAATCAGAAAACCGTGCTACATAGTTTTCTCATGCATCTGTTGGGACATTTAATAGGAGCAGCAAATTGATTAAATTTCAATAACAGCTCAAAGCCAAATTTCGCATTAAAGATGCATTCAAGTTATTTTTTTGTATTGATGAAGAGACGTAGCTGCATAAAGAAAAAAAATATTAATAAAGTTATTATTTTCTAAAGACATAACTTGTGACCCCAGCTTCATGGGGAAAAAATTTGTCCCACGGGGTAAAATAAAAGGTTGGACAGCATTGCCCTAGTCAATAGCACACTGCAGTCAGTAGCACAGACTGCAGTCAGTATTGTAACATTCTAACAGTTCTGCAAGAATCAAGACAGAAGTCCGTTACAACTCATCTAATTGCCTTTATATTACTTTTATAGCAACTCAGTGTTTACACAAACCCTTGTGGTGGCTTGTTTAACACAAATGTTTACACCGCAATACCAGCTACAATCAATGTGTTGAGAGCAGCCATTAAAGTTAAATGAAGCTTCGTACCCGTTGAAATAATTTGGAAAGTTTTGGATTCAATCAGTGGTCAGCTGAGCATGGATGACATCACAATGGCCGTCAATTATCAAACTTTCGATGATTATCTGGTGTCTACATTTGTTCACGGTATTTTGATTTATGAAACCTTGCTGTATATTATAAATGTTTGTGTTATTGTCATTTAAGGAGAGTATACACTTTTGAGTAAACTCTTTATAAAAATGAAAGTATTTCTGTGTATATGTCTATATATTATTTATAGCTCACTAAACCTTTCATCTGATAACCATGAAACTTTTAGAGACTGTTGAGTACGCTCCTGGGATGGTAACTTTCAAGCTTTTTCCTTTTTTTAAAATTTCACACTCAAGGTGTGCCGGGGGGCCATAATGGTGTTTTTCTTGTTGCTTATATGCGCTATTTAAAATAAGTCTATGCATTAAATACTTGGTGAATGGATGGATATGCTGTATATATAAAAACTTGACAGTCAATATTAAAATTCTATAGGGCACTAAACGTTTTATGCCCTTTCCTTTTTGGGGGCCCCACATGTCTTTTTTTCATAAAGTTTTAAAATTTATTCCCAAATCAATTTTAACGATCTTGAGAAATATCAAGAGATATGTCCATTATAAAATAGATTAAAACGAAAAGGTCTTATTAAATTTACATCCTGCTCCTCATGGGCCCGGGGGTCCATAATGTCGGTTTTAGCTTATATGAGATATATAAACATTAACTTAAGCTGTATATTCTGGAAAAATCAATGGATCTTGACCGAACTTGGTATATAAAACTTGAGAGCCTATGTTAAAATAATTTAGGGCACTGATCTCTTAATGTCAATTTATTCCGGGCAGGTGGCCCCAAATGTCTTGTTTAGTAAATGTTTAATCTTTTATTTAAAAATTCACCTTAAAACACGACCTTAAAAAATATAGATAAAAATATATTCATAAAAGGATGAACCGGATTTTGGTTCCGGCTACTGCAAATCAGAAATATGACCGTTTGTGATTTTTCAATTTTTAAACCTCTTATATTAGCTTCACCGTCTTGTCTCTCTGTCTGTCTCTCCCTCTCTCTGTCTGTCATGGGTTCGCTGTCGGGTGAACAAACAAAACTCAATAATGACACACTTTCCGTGATGCTATCGAATTGAAAATTTTGCACATAGACTTGTGTAACCTAACAATGTATTGTGTCAAAATTTCAGATAGATCGAATGTAGAGTAATTAATGAAATTTTTTTTCTCTCTATGTAACTCTGTGTAGCCATCTCTTTTTGTTTACATTCACGTGTCACTGGAGTTAAAGCCAGCCATCAATGACCAGATCCTCGTGTAAAAGCAAGGGCAGTTCCGTCAGTTTTAGTCTATATATGTTTGTTTCGCGCGTTGCATATTATATTGAACATAATCAATATTTTTACTTTCGTCTCATATATAAAGAATTTATTATCAAATACTTAGTTTTTACGGTTTGTTTAATTACAAATCAGGCTCCGGCTGCATTTCAAAAATTTGATACCGGTACAGCCCTACATAATGAAATTTAAAAAATTAACAAGTTTTTCGAACGTTGTGTGTTAAACTGATTTTTCTTGGGACCCTTGATATCATTCCTCTCTTATCTATATATATTGTCTTCTTGTATATATATTATACTAGAAAAATACCCGCACTCTATAGCGGGAGTGTGCTGACCCTTTATCCAAGTATTAGTTGCTGGTTATTACAATTTTTATTTGCCAAGTTAAATTTCAGCATCATCTATTTAGTTAAAGTCTTATGAGAAGCAGAGATATGCCATTTTAACGCGTGAGTTGTTTTCACTTAATGCAGTGCCTTTTAACATAACCTTACTATTTAAAAGATATGATTTATTAAATAATAATTCTTGCCGACCATAATAACTAAATCTACAATTTCATTCCCACTTGTACAAAATTAACATAACTTATAGGTTTTCCGAAAGAGCTCTACAACCCTCGTCACTCAAAAATTTAATATATAATTACGAAACTGCATCGTATCACAATTGTAAGTTATATAATATTTGTAACCACGTCTATGAGATAAAGAACATGTGGCACTATCCCTTTAAAAGGCAAAAGCTAAGTGACTCATAGCGCAAATAAACAAAATTATAAATGTACTTTCTAAAATAATTTAAAAAATAAAAACCGGTCGTATTAAAATGATATCAAAAAAATGTGCACACCATATTTAGACAATATAAAAAGCTGGCCGCATAAAATAAAGTCTTGTTATAAAGTAAATGTACTGGACCAAAATAACTCCTCCTTTTGACGTATTCACAATTGTTTTCAAAGGGAAATAATATTTAACATTTTTATGTCTCTATATTTTACGATTTATATTTACGGTTTATTTGTAACCACGTCTATGAGATAAAGAACATGTGGCACTATCCCTTTAAAAGGCAAAAGCTAAGTGAATCATAGCGCAAATGATAATAATAATAATAATAATAAATTGATTATTTATATAGCGCTGTATCCCAGTAAGGAACTGGGCTCACAGCGCTTTACATGAAAGAAATAACATACCTATAAGTATTAAATTAACTTTCATATCATAACAAGCACAAAAATTACAGTACATTATTCATAAGCTACGTTAATCATTTACAAGAAATGTTATTTCATTAATTTTGAAAATAAATTTTGAAAAGATGTGTCTTAAGTGCAGTCTTGAAGGACTTGGTTGTTTGAATACTACGTATGTGTAAAGGAAGAGAATTCCATTGTTTGGCTGCACAAAAAGAGAACGACCTTTCACCAAATGTTTTGGTGCGTGTCGTAGGAACAGAGAGAACGCGTGTGTCTGCAGAAGATCGTAGCTGGCGAGTGGGTGAGTACTTCTCTCATGTCTCTCTTGCATATGTCCACGTATCTGAGACATGGCCGACCAACCGACCTTTTCCCTGTCGCCAGCTCGCTGTAGAGCACATCCTTGGGTATGCGACCACTTTGCATCCTCTTGACGTGTCCAAGCCAACGGAGGCGTCTTTGGCTTAATATTGCTGCAATACTACTCATGCTTGCTTGAGCCAGGACCTCTGTGTTGGGGACTTTCTCTTGCCATTTGATGTCTAGGATGCGGCGCAGGCATATGAGGTGGAAGCTATTGAGCCTTCTTTCATGCCTGGTATAGGTGGTCCAAGACTCGCATCCATAGAGGAGTGTGCTCAGTACGCAGGCCTGGTATAACTTCAGCTTAGTCCTTGCTGTGAGTTTGGCATTGGACCAGACTCTTTTGTACAGTCTAGCCATAACAGTTGCTGCCTTCCCTATCCTGCTACTTATCTCATCTTCCAGTGAGAGGGTGCTCGAGATGTTTGATCCCAGATAAGTAAAACTGTCAACAGCATCCAGGTTGCAGTCGTCAATGGTGATAGTCGGGAGAGAGGCAGCATCCTGTGCCATAATGTTGGTTTTCTTTATACTTATAGTCAGGCCAAACTCTTTGCAGGCAGTGGAGAAGCTGGATACAAGGTTCTGCAGGCCGTCTGCTGTGTGGGATATTAATGCGGCATCGTCTGCAAATAAGAGCTCGCGCAGCAAAATCTTCCTTATTTTGGTCTTGGCTTTAAGTCGGGCAATATTGAATAATCTCCCGTCAGCTCTGGTGTGTATGTATATCCCCTCGCTGTTGTTCTTGAAGGCATACTGGAGTAAGATGGAAAAGAATATTGCGAATAGAGTAGGTGCCAACACGCAGCCTTGCTTTACTCCACTACTTACTGGGAAAGCCTCGGAGGTCGCACCGTTATAGCACACTGTGCCCTGCATGTTTTCGTGGAATTGCTTGATGATGTTAAGCAGATGTGTAGGGCAGCCTATTTTTACTAAGATCTGAAAAAGGCCGCTTCTGCTGACAAGATCAAAAGCTTTAGTTAGGTCGACGAACGCGATGTATAGAGGCATATGTTGCTCCCTGCATTTCTCCTGCAGCTGGCGCAGAGAGGAGATCATGTCTATGGTTGATCTTCCGACTCGAAAGCCGCACTGCGATTCTGGGAGTACACGCGATGCTAGGATCTGCAGGCGTGTCAATGCAACTCGAGCGAAGGCCTTTCCAACTATACTGAGGAGAGAGATTCCACGACAGTTGTTGCAGTCACTCTTGTCTCCTTTATTTTTATACAGTGTAAACGATGTTGGCATATTTCAACTCCTGTGGTATCTGCCCCTGTTCCCAGCACAGAGTGAGGAGGTCATGCAAAGGCTGTAAAAGTATATCTTTTCCACATTTGAGAACTTCTGGTGGAATTCCATCATTACCAGGTGCTTTCCCACAGGCTAGGCAATCTATGGCTCTACTTAGCTCGACAATTGTGGGTAGGCTACCGAGCTCTTCCATGACCGGCAGGTTTTGGGATATCGTCCAGGGCAGCAGTTGAGACATGGTTTATAGTTGCGTACAATTCCAGGTAGTGCTCGATCCACCGTTTGAGTTGCTTGTCCCGATCAGTGATAATTTCCCCTGCTTTTGACATTAAGGGTGCTGTCTTGGACGTCAGAGGGCCTGTTGCTTGTTTTATATTCTCGTACATAGCTTTTGTATCGCCTCTATCAGCAGCTGACTGTATGCTGGAACTTAGATTGAGCCAGTACGTGTTAGCGTAGTGGCGAGCTGCCTGCTGGGCATTTTCCTTGGCGCTCTTAAGGGAATGTAGAGTTTCTGGGCAAGGCCTGTCTTTATAGGCTAAAAGAGCCTTTCTTTTTACATCGGTGACATGCTTCATTTCCTCCCAATGGGCCTCAAACCAGTCTGCACTTTTGCGTTCTCTCTTGCCGAATGCCGCAATAGCTGAGCCATATATGGTGTCCCGCAGAAGTGACCACTTGGACTCAATAGTGTCTACTGGTGGCATTTGTACAAGAGCTTCTTTTAGTCTCTGGGTGTATTCTGCTGTTCTCTCTGGATTCTTGGTGGAGCAGATGCCTATGCGTGGTTTTCCCTTGTTTTTGTTGCGGTACAATTTCTTTGGCAGTAACCTTACCTTGCTAGCCACTAAGGAGTGATCTGTGTCGCAGTCTGCACTGTGGTAACTGCGTGTGAGGAGGACACTGGCCAGGTGTGTGCGTCTTGTGATGATGAGATCTAGTTGGTGCCAGTGTTTAGAGCGGGGATGCCTCCATGACACTTGGTGGATTGCTTTGCAGTTGAAGAAAGTATTTGTGACACATAGTCCATGTAAGCAGCACATCTCTAGTAATCTCTGCCCATTTTCATTTAGCCTGCCTCTTCCAAAATAACCGAGGCAAGTTGGCCAGGCCATGTGATCACTTCCAACTCTTGCATTGAAGTCACCAAGGAGGTAGATTGCTTCATTGGTGGGTATGCTGGCTAGTGTTTGATTGAGATCATCACAGAACTGTTCTTTAGCTTCTGAGCTCGAGGATAAGGTTGGAGCATAAGCACTGATGATGTTGGCTAATCCTGAGGATGTAGATAGTCGTATTGTTAGTATCCTGTTAGTGCCCTTTGTTGGGGGTTCTATGGAGGAGCAGAGTCCATTTTTTATGGCAAAACCAACCCCATGTTGCCTTGGTGTGTCCATTGGTCCACCCTGCCAGAAGAAAGTGTAGTTGCATTCTTTTATGGTACCACTTTCTGGGAGTCTAGTCTCCTGAAGGCAGGCTGTTGCGTTCTGGGTTCTGGATAAAAGAAGACTAAGTCTCGACTCTTGTTCACGTATACGTCAAGCCTTTATTTATTCATCAATACAGCATCTGATTAAGGTACACGACGTACTCCATACAACAATGTCCACTCCTTTAAGTGCATACATAAACCCTCTGTCTCTAATACGCTAAACACTCGAGCTACCTCGATGTGTCATCAGCTATAACAGAGCCAACGCTCTATACTAACGTCTAGCCCTAACAAGGACTATGGACCTCTGCACTCCTAAGTTTCCACACGTCTCTCTCCTTTCAGTCTCACACACACTATATATACACAGCACGGCCGTCCAACCTTCACACTGACTGAATACAACTAACATCATTATGGACAAGTGAACTCCCCTTCAACGCACGCCTTGACCCGACTCCCACACTGGCTCACAACAATCTCACAACAATCATTCGCCGTGATTCTCATACCCTGACACAGGCAATGTCGATGTTTAGTCTGGCAAGCTCCCTGTCAATGATGGCTGTCTTCCTGGCATCATCAATAAGCTGCAGGTCGGCAGTAATGCCTGGACACATAGTCCTAACGTTCCAGCTTGCTAGGTGAAGAGCTGGAGTCTTCTTATCTTTTTTTTTAATTTCTAGGTACAGGATTTACTGGCCTACTTGTTGAGAAGTTCCTCTGAGCTCCGCGCACCCAGTGGAGCAGGTAGGCCATGGGGGGATAGCACCTTATTGGCAGGGGGCTGCCCAGCTTGAGGCGGGCGGTAGCGATCCATTGAGACATGGTGATCTCTCTCACCGTCAGAAGCAACCCCTGGCGCCTAGCTCTACGCCAATTGAGCTATGGCTTATAACCGGTAAACTGCTGCTTCCCGTGTTGTGTTCACACCTTGCGGCGATGCTGGAGTGTCCTCTCCAGTAAAGATAAAGCCTGGGCGTGTTACTATGGAGAACAAGCTGCTGCCCAAACAGCAGATCCCCCCTCTCCACGCCAATGGTGGATCCAATGGAACGACTAATGTCGATACGGCTTCGCACCATTCGCGTCGCAGGAGCTGCAGGAATGCAATTTGTTTCAGTAGCAGACCACCTTAGGAGCTTCACTTCCTGATTTTCTGTCGGGGTTTACTCCCCTAGCCTTTCCCATGAGGGTTTAGCCGCAAGGCAGCGGAGGTTTAGAATAAGAGTTTCCCTCTCCTAGATGAGCTACCGACCATGGTTAACGAGCCTCATCTACCCGAAGCTACTGGTTTTGAGGCGCCAGTTGACCGCCTTCATCCCTTCTCCTGTTAGTAACAACATGGTCCGCCGGGCTTTTGTGTGAGCCACGCGATAAGGCCAGGAGCTGGATTTTGGTTGACAGAGGCATTAAGAGACGCAAGCCTTTTAGGGCATTTCTAGAGGAGTGGATGCTTACCTTCCACCCCCGCCCTGGCAACGACAACCTTGGACCACCATGGAGAGACTAAGCGAGTAAATATAACAGAAAATCAGGAGTTGGAGTACCTTTGGCAGTTTTATTGCGAATGCGCGGTATCTCTGGCAACTACTTTGAATCAGATGGCACCATGTTGTATCAGCTAAGCTGTTCCCTTTGAATCACCATCTGCGTGGAGAGAAAGGACCTGCTGCCTTGGCAACAGCTGGTCTTCTTCCAAGTATTGCCTAGGCTATCGTGGCCTCCTCTTTTTTTCTATATCTGCCTAAGGTGAGAAACAGGAGTCAACGCCATCGTCCCTTGAGGACGGACGGATCCCATACCATATAATGCTTTACATAAAATAGAATTAGTTTCAGCCTACTATTGAAAGCATGCATATCGGTCCAAATTATTACATGTGATTGAGTTTTTTGTCCATGAGATTTTATGTTATATACTCTAGATTTGAAGAAACGTACATTCTTATCCTAAAAATTTCTTGATTTTTGAATTGAAAATTGTGTTAACGAAATTTCAGTCATAATAAACTAAAAAGTGACTAGAAGAGTTTGAAGAAAATTTGGGTTTGCTTTAAATTTTAAATGTTGATGGAAGACATTGGTTTCTAGTTGGCTTTTGGTGTAAACTCGTAAACTTTTGGTTCCGTTTTTGGTAAAATCCCCTTTTACTGTTGGTCCTATTAAAGTGTAAACTTATTATTATAAAGTTTACTTAAAATATGGCGAAAAGTTGCTGGTAACTAAAAATTACAGAATAAAGTAAAAGTTTTTTCCTCCAGACTGGTACGAGACATTTATTAATATAGACGATAGGCAAATTTTCCTTCCTTGCCAATTCTGCAACTTCAAGCAAATTACAAAGCTAGCAATTTAAAGCGACACTATCACAAACTTATGAAGAGTTTAAACCGCAGTATCAACTTCATCTGAATTAAGAAAAATTAAGCTTGTAGAGATGAAGTCTCGTATGTGTCAGTAGCACACACAACATTCGACATTCATTAAAGACAGTGTCACTTTAACTGAAGCATGTAATCCTGTCGCAAGGCTTATTGCTCCTACTTGACTTTGTGCGGATGGGGACTTTATTCAGAAAATATAGAGGAGTAATTTCTACATTCGATATAAATATTTAAGACGTTGGCAAATGATAACGCACATTTTAATGAATCTTTGTACTCCACAATAACGGTCTTGTCTTGATCAGAAAATAATTTCAAGCAATGACCTTGAAAGTAATTGGTCTTGCATTAAAGAACAAAAACGCTATAATCTTCTCTGCGATAAAGCAAAAGCGATGGTTAAATTGCAGTAATCAAATAAAGTTTAAGTTAAAAGCAAGGCAAAACACAAAAAGTGGTATTAATATACGTAAAAAATACAACTCCATAAAACATAGCTTTTTTGTTTTTAAACAATGTTTTCTTATTTTATTTAATATTTTAAGCAATTTCAGAGTTCACAGTTTTTAATTAACAAATCTCGATGTTCTCAGTATTCGTCCTTACTGTTATTATAGATGAAAATGAAAGATAAATAAATAAAATGGATAGAAAGGTAGATTGATATCTTTAAAACCTGAATATCTCAAAACGACAAAAATGTGAAATAGCCGTTTCTTCCCTTCAGGTCTTCATATAGACATATAGGTAGATAGACAGATAGACAGATAGACATATAGACAGATAGACAGATAGACGATAGACAGACAGACAGACAGACAGACAGATAGACAGATATACAGATAGATAGATAGATAGATGGATAGATAGATATATAGATAGATAGATAGATAGATAGATAGATAGATAGATAGATAGATAGATAGATAGATAGATAGATAGATAGATAGATAGATAGATAGATAGATAGATAGATAGATAGATAGATAGATAGAAAGATAGATAGATAGATAGATAGAGAGATAGATTGATGGATGGATGGATGGATGGATGGATGGATGGATAGATGGATGGATAGATAGATAGATAGATAGATAGATAGCTAGATAGATAGATAGATAGATAGATAGATAGATAGATAGATAGATAGATAGATAGATAGATAGATAGATAGATAGATAGATAGATAGATAGATAGATAGATAGATAGATAGACAGACAGACAGACAGACAGACAGATAGATAGATAGATAGATAGATAGATAGATAGATAGATAGATAGATAAATAGATAGATAGATAGATAGATAGATAGATAGATAGATAGATAGATAGATAGATAGATAGATAGATAGATAGATAGATAGATAGATAGATAGATAGATAGATAGATAGATAGATAGATAGATAGATAGATAGATAGATAGATAGATAGATAGATAGATAGATAGATAGTGATAGATAGATAGATAGATAGATAGATAGATAGATAGATAGATAGATAGATAGATAGATAGATAGATAGATAGATAGATAGATAGATAGATAGATAGATAGATAGATAGATAGATAGATAGATAGATAGATAGATAGATAGATAGATAGATAGATAGATAGATAGATAGATAGATAGATAGATAGATAGATAGATAGATAGATAGATAGATAGATAGATAGATAGATAGATAGATAGATAGATAGATAGATAGATAGATAGATAGATTTTTAATTTTGGCTTATAATACCAGTTACTAGAAAATCATTTTTAAATAATTAAATTTTAAAAAAGAAAACAAACTCAGAATAAAGAAACAACTATGTTGTAACATTGTTCTCAGCGGTGTCTTTTTTCTTGTGTATTTTCACCCATACGTTAAGGGCAATGTCAGCCAAAATAGATACAGTTATTAGGCCAATAGTTATTGCACCATTAACCTACGAAGTTGTAAAAAAAGAAATTAAATCATCAAACGTAGGTACAGACATTTTCCAACTTATGCACTTATGAAAATTACAAAATATCAAAACCTTTATTTTCTTAAATTCTAAAAATTATCTATGTAGCATATAAATGTTAATGCTAGTTTGTCGCGCGGTGCGTATTATATTGAACGCGCGCTGCGTATTATATTGAACATACCTTTATATTATTTTCCCGATCTGTAAATGTTTATGCTAGCCTGTCGCGTGATGCGTATTATATTGAACATACTTTTTGTCATATCTCATATATAAAAGATTTATAGTAAAAACAACTTTAGCTTTTAGGTTTTTAAAAAAAGTATTTACCCATTTATTTTTTATTTTGCAAATGTTTAATGTATCGGCTATGTTTCTTTATTCGCCGGGTTGTAAGAATATATAATGTGTAACGAGAGCTCACTCTTCATAGAAAAATACTATTAATGTATTAATTCCCTTTGAAGGAAATTGTTGGAACATTAAAAATAATTTGCACAAAAAGTGGATTCACTTTACAGCCGAATGTGCAATTTAAATTAAAGTTAAATGAAATATTTTTATGTCACCAAACACGTTGTAAAATGTGACGATAACATACAGACAGACATACAGAATACCAAGTTAAATAAAAGCGCGAAATAAAAAACAACAGGATTTGTTCTTTTTTCAATATATTTGAGGCATATAGTTGTAGGTATAAACTTTGGTGTGTGTAATAGTTTAGAGACAAGTTCAAAAAATAAATTTTATTTTAAAAAAATGCATGTTATGGCAACTTGAGATTTTAAGAAAACAATTATTATAACATTTCGTTAGTAATATTTTCACTTGATTACACTTGCGTAAAGAACTAAAAGGATACTTTGTCCTTTTAGTACGTTCTACACTTAATAACACCCTCCTGATCAAATCTGTTGATTCCGATCTAAAAATAATCACTTATTGGAAATTACAGTTGATTCTTTAAGAATATTTATGTACAAATTACTTCAACTTAATTTGATTAAAAACATGTTCTTGGTGGGCTATGATATAAATACCTGTTGACTCTCCATTCTGCCATATCTAAACCACTTGGCAATATGCTCGCAGTTTTGGGAAATGACATGGTAATCAACTGGGCCAATCATTTTTCTCGCTCGTTCTATAATCTCCTCTGTTTTCAGCGGGCTGATGGATACACCAAATTACGAAGAAATTAAACGTGTTCGAAAGTTTCACTCTAAATGAAACAACATGTAATATTTCTTTCGTTATATACATTGAATATATATATATATATATATATATATATATATATATATATATATATATATATATATATATATATATATATATATATACAAAAAAACGAACAAACAAAAAACATTAACTGTAAGGCTAGGAATAAATTATTTACAATAATTAATTGATTGATTTATAAAAATTACTCTATCTATTTCAATATTTTGATGTCAATGAAAATTTTATCCTTAAATTGATACTGGATTGTTTTTATAAAAATTACAATTTTCCACTTTATTATAATATACGCTTTTATCTAAGGCGATATTTCTCAAGCTTTGCTAAATATAAGAATCACGCATTTGCGTCTTAAAAAAAGGCTACCTGACGTAACATCAGATTGTCTACTGCTTAATTTCATATATTTTTAGAGTTACTTTGTTTTAAAAAAATGGTACTGAGTTAGTGTATTTTATAAATTTAATAGTGTTTAAGAATTCTATAAATAGTAATTAAATAGTATTGAGTTATTGTTGTATTATTTGTAACATTTTATAAATTGTACAGAGTATATTTAATAAATTATATTGAAATAGCTCGTTCGATGTTATTTTTCAAAAAATAAGTTTTGAGCTATTGTGTTCCAAATTTGTGTCTTGTTTTCTTACATCCATCCTGCATCTTCCATGTTTCCAAGATCAGCTTGACTCTGGCCGACCACGTCCCAAAAGTTGTCTTCTTTAATCTCAGCCTTAACATGGGGTACAGAAGACAGAAAAGTGTGATTTTCTGTTTCATCTAGACTAAGGCCTGTCAAATGTATTACTTTACTGTCCCCTGAAATATTTGATAAACTTTTTGTAAATTTTTTTTTGATGAAGGCATTTAATTTAGCCGAACGGTCTACTTGTGTATTCGTCCACTATTTCATAAAGCTATAACTTACTGTTTTATCACACAATTCTTTATGTATGTTGTAGTTTATGCATATTTTGGTGCAGATGTCACTTAAAGGATTTATCATTTTAGTTATATTTTTTCCTTTACTTTTGTAAAAGATTCTCTTTATACACCCTATTGTTTGTTGGATTTTAAATTACTTTATTGACATGGAGATTTTATCATACATTTAAATTTATTAGTACATAGATATTTTGTATCTTTATTTTAGATTAGTTGTTTCCATAAAACAAATATTTTAAATTTTATTTGTTGACACTTTTCTGAATGCAAAGAAAAACTTGATTTACTTTTGTATTGTATAAATTCATCTGGGTCTTTTTGTTTAATTGTGATGTGTCACTCGAATTGTATTGTTCTATAGATCATATTATTATCAGCAAATAACTTAATTTTTTTTCCAGATGATGTCCTGTTGAGTAAATCATTTTTAAACCCTTTACATTAACTCGTGCTGTCTGCGTGCTTGCTTGTTTGCCGAAAAAACTTTGGTTCGATTTGTAACCCACTTCCCCGTATGCTAGCGAGCTGAAACTTTGCAGGCAGACTCGTGGCAACGATAAAATATCTATCAAAATTTTCCATTGATCGAATGACTGTAATTAAAGTAATGAATTTTTAGATTATCTCTATATATCTCTATGTAGCAAGTACATTTTTGTGCTAGACTATCTCGGTGCGTATTGTATTAAACAAACTTTTTAATATTTTCCTGTCGCGCGGTGCGGTGCGAATTGTATTAACCTTAATTTTTAAAAATATATTCCCAATCTTAAAATGTTTATGCTAGTCTTTCGCGTGGTGCGCATTATATTAAACATGTTTTTATAACCCCTTTCCTGTTATCAAATCGGGATGCAATTTAGCAGGCAGACTAGTATTTTATTTTTACTTTAAATCCTTTATATATGAGACATAACTAAAATTTTTGATTTTTGGATTGTCGTGCGATGCGTATTATAATGAACATTCTTTTAGTTATGTCTTGTATATAAAAGATTTATATTAAAAAACTTTGCTTTTTACGGGTTTTTTAAAATTGTAAATTAGCAATAGTTAAAGGGGGAGGGTGGAAAAACTGGGTTAATGGTTCTTGTTGCTGATTGTGATCTATTATTTATTCAAATTACCTCTGTACCTAAAAGAAAATATTTGATCCATTGATGTATGAGACGAAAGACACCAAAGTATTAAACTTATTTGAGTAGACTAGTGTGCTGTACTTTAACAAATGCTATTGAGACGTCTAGTAATTTTTTTTATCTATTTGTTTATTATGATATTCATATTAGCCTTTTGACAGATACTCTATGGCAGTAGTCCCCATTTCCCGGGCCGTGGACCGGTCCTGGGCGGGTGGTCGGACACTTCGACACCGGACGATTCGACCCCGGACGGTTCGACCCTGCCAGTTCGACCACAGAACGTTTCGACCCCAGGACGTTTCGACCCCGCTCGGTTCGACCACGGACGGTTCGACCACGGACGATTCGACCCCGGGCGATTCGACCCCGGACAGTTTGACCACAGGACGTTTCGACCCCAGGGTGTTTCGACCCCGGACGTTCGACCCCTTCGTATCTACACCGTATACTTTTTTAATGAATTTTTTAAAATTAATGTTTGGTATAAAATAATTTAGCTTAAAATTATTATTCAATAAAAATTAAATGAGGTTTGAAATTGTTATTGACAACCAGTCAATATTCAACGCGAATTCATGATTGTGATATATGCGCCATTCCTCTGAGGTAGAAGGTCCTTCCAAACCAATCCAATTCCACCCCCACCCCTTCGGGTGTAATCGAAAAACAATTGCAAAACAAAGGCAATGTGGTCAGACAGTCCTTTCTAAAGTTGCCTACATTCTCTCTCCTCTACCCCCACTTACTCTATTTACCCTAGCCAGCACACGGCTTGCTGTGGTGGTCACTGAGTGTAGCCTTCGTAACACTCAGTAACACGGGATTATGAAACCCTCGGACGGAATGTAAACAACAATGACGTAACGTTCAGTCCAATTTTACGGGTCCAGCAGCTTGAATGCTATTATCTGATAGGCTGAGGTATAAACTATTGAAATTTATAAACTTTAAATACTGACAAATTTGTAGGTCTTATTAAAATCAGCATTTCTGCTACGGAGGTTTACACGTGTTAAACAACACAAGAAACAGAAGTGAATGCAAAGGACACGGGTTTGTAATGTTTTCAACGCCTGCGTTCAGCATGTCGACACTTAAAAAGAAAGTTTAAAAAATAATTCTTTAAAAAAAAAGAGTAAAAAGCAACTTTCGTTTGTTTTTGTTATCACGGTGAAAACCTTTGAACGACTTAAATATATACATTTTTAAAACCCAATAACAAATTAGGTCCTTTTTAGTTTTGTGTTTCGTTTGGGATAGGAGTTTTTAACTTTTAATGGATAATATACCAACAATTAATTTTTAAAAATATTTATAAAAAAAACAACAAAGAATAAATAAAAACATTTCACAATGTAGAAACGAGAGCGTCGAAACATCCTGGATATATGAACTCTAGTGTCGAAACGTCCTGTGGTCGAACTGTCCGGGGTCGAATCGCCCGGGGTCGAATCGTCCGGGGTCGAACCGTCCGTGGTCCAACCGACCGGGGTCGAAACGACCTGGGGTCAAAACGTCCTGAGGTCGAACTGGCAGGGTCGAACCGTCCGGGGTTGAAACGTCCGGGATCGAAGTGTCCGTAATTCCCTGTGCCACCAAAGGATCATTACATTATTTACATTTTTACAGTAGTGTATTTCTCTTCGGGTTGGCCATCTTTCCATACACCAGATGCAAAAGCTTGTAACGTGTATTGGCGTCGCCCTGTCAAAAGGACATCAATGACACAAGAGAGCGCCAACATAGGAGCGCAGAAATTGACTGTAGGTGGTTTTTCTGATCTGCCCTAATAAGCATAAGGCATGGGCTATACTGGAGCCGGAGCCACATTAATGCCAACCACTCTGGATTAAACGATATGCCACTGGACTATTTTGAAAGGAAAAAATGGCAAACGAAGGACAGTAGATATCTCTCATTGCCACCACATCAGTAAATGGCAATGCCCTGAGAAGGTCATACTTGGTGGCTAACCGTTTTGCTAAGGCTAACACACATTCACCATCGGTAAAAATGTATCTTGCACTCAACTGAAAACATTTACCGCGAACTTATAGGAGAGGCTGCTAAAAAGAAAGGACATGTGCCTTTGTAGGCTAGCACTGTGACTATGCGCATTGAGACAAAATTGTTGGAGAGTATTAATACATCACCGTGGTACGCGTTCCACGCTGTGAGGATGTACCTGAGAATTTATTAAGTTCTCTGTCTTTGCCAACCAATGCTACGTGAGCTGAACTGTTCAAATCACAGGATAGTTATAAATCAGGACAACTAAAATTTTCCTTTTGTGTCAGCATATGCACAGGTGCAGCTGCTGCCATGACTGGACGGCTGTTTAGTTTAACTATTTAGATTAAGGAGGTTGCACCTGACAGTAAAAATATACGCATTGTATTATTCACAGGGAAAAGTTCGCAAGCCTAAAATGTCACCATGATTAAAAAAAACTATTGATTGATGTCTTTAAAGTTATTAACCACATCAAATCACACGCCTTTTAACTCAAACCTGTTAGAGCACTTTTGAGACGACATGGGCGAAGAGCAGAGACGCATTCTTTTGTATTGTACACAGAAATAAGATGATTATCCAGACAAAAATCGCTAACCATTGTATTTGAAATACGAGAGTCATCTATATATATATATATATATATATATATATATATATATATATATATATATATATATCAACGTCGCCCAGCCATGCTGGACACCACGCACGCACGCCGACTCTCAAACCCTCCTCCCACCCCCGTCACCAAAGCGAGTATCTGCAAACGAGCATGACGAATGACCCTCGCTGGGGTCGACCACTGTCTTGAGACCATCAATGGCTCTTGCGTTCTCTTGCACTGTTCCTTCACAGAATAACGTGAGATTCGTTATGTACTGGTTATAACGTCCGCCTTATACATGGAAGGTCCTGGGTTCAAGCCACAGCGACAGCATTGTGTTTTTTTTTAATTTTTAAAAATGTCTGTTTGTGCCCGTTCTTTTTCCCCTTTATTTCCAACATGGCTGACCCTCGCTAGGGTCGGCCAAATACAGTTTATGGTTGGCAAGCTAATGTGGTAAAGGGTGGTGGGCAGTTAGATAACCACAGTGCGAATGTCTCGAAACCATCCATAAGTCGGCAGTTCTCCCGCTACGCCGCGGGGCGTCTAGTTGTAAAGATTTCTCCTTAGAGAATAATTTACCGTTTGCAACACATTTCAGTAACAAGGTATTGGTTGCAAAATTGGATAACCTGTGTGTCATACTTAGCAAACTCAATGAACGCAATCTGTCTCTTCAGCAAAAAATTACATTTGTTTTCAAGTTGGCAGACAAATTAGCTTCGTATACCTCAAAACCTTAGTTTTAGGGAGGGCGGTTAAACAGAGGCATTTTAGATATGTTTCAAACTCTAGCGGGCATTATAGGCGAGACTGAGCCTGGGCATGCATTGTCCCAATTGTTACAGGATCACCTGTCCTTGCTTTTAATAACGTTCGAGCGCTACTTCCCAAACACAAAAGACCCACCAACTGGGAAGGCATTGATCCGTGACCCATTTGCTAACCAAACATGCGAACATTGCATGTCTGCACAAGATTGCAAATGTCGGCCAGCCTTAAAACTACGATAGAAAAACAATTCGTTCAGTAATTGTAATATTTTATGGATTTTAGATTGGTTTTGATATATTTCCAAAAATCTTATGAGCTGCTTCTTTGTTATTATTTAGACAATTTTTGGCAATTAACGACTGTCGATATAATTTTGTTATACAGCATTCATTGCAGAGATAAATTATTGTTTTTCTTTTCATATAAAATTAACTGTCAAATATGTTGTGTAATGAAAAGAGGTTTTTTCATATGTCAATATGTTTGTATTAATTTTCTTATCTGTACAGACGCTTCTATGGATTTGATTACTGCATGTCCACACACCTTGCCGGTCTGTTAGCAAGTGAAGAAGCATTCACAGGCCACGGCCATTACGGCTAAACGCTATTTCCATCCGCCTTTGTTTACCTAACTAGTGTCAAGTACCTATTCGGAGCTGGGTTGACTCAGGGACACCCTTGGCCCAGCAACTAATCCCTGCTTTCACGGAGATTCGAACCCCTGACCATTGTTACACCTGCCAAGTGCGCATGCCACTCGACTACCGTGCCCCTTTATTTTACCAGAGGTTTCGTCGCTCAAAATATTTCGTCTTGGAGTTCGTAAATACATTGATTGTAACAAAAGGTTAAAGAAAATCTGTTTAATTAATGCGTTTGTATCGATGACGTCAAAGCACTGTGCATCTTACCAATATACAATGCCCAGTGGAAATAGAGGCCTCGATTGAATTTCACCAGATCCCCTTGTTTTAATAACTTTAATAAATCCTCGTTGTGTTGTTGATGTGGAGAGGTGGTTGCAACATCCATTGTCTTGAAATATCTGGAGAAAAAAAAATCACGAAAAAATAGCTAAAGATGAGATTATTATATACAAAAAATTTAAACTTTATTTTTCAGATTTTTACATGAATGCCTAATTTAAACAGATTTTTCACTTTTATGTATGTAATTTTAAAGATATGTCATATATTATCTAAAATTTTAGTTTAAAATATTATCTTATTTAGATGGTAAATAATTTCCATACACAATAAAATTTTACTCTTGTTCGAACAATGTTCGATGTTTAAGTCTAAATCATTGACGTTTATTTCGATTTATAAAGCAATTTCTAGAAACATGTGTACAAATTAATCGATTAAACATGATAACTATTCTGCAAAGTCTTTGCCTATTCAACAATTTACAATTAAGTAAAAATAAAATATTTATCCAAATTTTAAAGTCATTAAATGAAATACAATTTAAAGAACGTTCCGTTATAATAATATTTAACTTATAAGTTCGTGTTTTATCATGAGCAGAGATAAAATGAACTTTTTTCGAGAGATTGGTATTTATATATTGTTGAAGAAATCCGCAATTGACCGTAGAGAGAGAAGAATAGAACGAAGACAGAAAAATTCCTGGAATGTTAACTCTTTTATATTCATTCCTTTTGTTAAGGCGAACGTCATACACATTGACTTGTCACATTAAGCATGTCGACACATAAATGGGTAGTAATGATCTTAAAAGATAACAATTTTTTTATACCAATTCCATTGACATCGATTTTAAAATTAATCCTCATTTATATTTAGGTCACGCCATTAAGATCAAGAATTTGAAAAGCTGTATCAAAAATAACTAAAAAATGATTAATAACAATAATATTACGTAGAAAACAGCTGAATTGACTTGCTTCGTATTCCCAACAAATATTTATCAGTGCAAAGAAGCAATCACCTTGAGTTTAGATAACTAGGTGAAGTGTTCTAACAATGATTAAAGTTGCAATAATATAGTGTGTAGTGATATTTATATGTATAATTTAAAACTCCTTACGAACAGACAAGTCAGTAGTCCATTTCCATTCAGTACACACCCAGGAAGAAGCACAACACATTCCGTACACACCCCATTCAGTAAAAAAAACCAAATTCAAAGCGAACCGAATTCAGTAGTACAAACCGAAATCAGTCGTACACCCCATTAAGTACACACCCCATTCAGTATAACCTCATTCAGTACACACCCCATTCAGTACACCCCCATTCAGTACACACCCCATTCAGTACAAACCCCATTCAGTACAAACTCCATTCAGTACAAACTCCATTCAGTACAAACTCCATTCAGTACAAACTCCATTCAGTACAAACTCCATTCAACACAAACTCCATTCAGTACAAACTCCATTCAGTACAAACTCCATTCAGTACAAACCCCATTGAATACACACTCTTTAATACACCCACATTCAATACACACCCCATTCAGTACACACCCCATTCAGTGCACACCCCATTCAGTACAAACCCCATTCAATACACACCCCATTCAGTATAAGCCCCATTGAATACACACTCTTTAGTACACCCCCCCATTCAGTACACACATCATTCAGTACACACCCCATTCAGTGCACACATCATTCAGTACAAACTCCATTTAGTTCACACCCCATTCAGTACAAACCCCATTGAATACACACTCTTAAGTACACCCCCATTAAGTGCATACCCCATTCAGTAAACACCCCATTCAGTACACACCCCATTCAGATAAGCCCCATTGAATACACACTCTTTAGTACACCCCCCATTCAGTAACCCCTCATTAAGTACACACATCATTCAGTACACACCCCATTCAGTACAAACTGCATTTAGTTCACACCCCATTCAGTACAAACCCCATTGAATACACACTCTTTAGTACACCCCCATTAAGTGCATACCCCATTCAGTAAACACCCCATTCAGTACACACCCCATTCAGTACAAGCCCCATTCAGTATAAGCCCCATTGAATACACACTCTTTAGTACACCCCCATTCAGTAACCCCTCATTCAGTACACACATCATTCAGTACACACCCCATTCAGTACAAACTGCATTTAGTTCACACCCCATTCAGTACAAACCCCATTGAATACACACTCTTTAGTACACCCCCATTCAGTGCACACCCTATTCAGTACAAACCCCATTCAGTACAAACCCCATTCAGTACAAACCACATTCAGTACACACCCCATTCAGTACACACCCCATTCAGTACATACCCCATTCAGTACAAACCCCATTCAGTACACACCCCATTCAGTACACATTCCATTTAGTACAAACCTCATTCAGTCAAAACCCCATTGAATACACACTCGTTAGTACACCCCCATTCAGTGCACACCCCATTCAGTACACACCCCATTCAGTACACTCCCCATTCAGTAACCCCCCATTCAGTACACACATCATTCAGTACACAACCCATTCAGCACAAACTCCATTCAGTGCACACCCCATTCAGTACAAATCCCATTGAATACACACTCTTTAGTGCACCCCCATTCAGTACACACCCCATGGAATACACACTCTTTAGTACACACCCATTCAGTGCTCACCCCTTTCAGTACACACCTTATCGAATACACACTCTTTAGTACACCCCCATTCAGTGCACACCCCATTCAGTACACACCCCATTGAATACACACTCTTTAGTACACCCCCATTCAGTGCACACCCCATTCAGTACACACCCCATTAAGTACAAACCCCATTCAGTACAAACCCCATTCAGTACACACCCCATTCAGTACAAACCACATTCAGTTTAAACCCCATTCAGTACAAACCCCATTTAGTGCACACCCCATTCAGCACACACCCCATTCAGTACAAACCCCATTCAGTACAAACCCCATTCAGTACACACCCCATTCAGTACACACCCCATTCAGTACAAACCCCAACCAGTACAAACCCCATTCAGTACACACCCCATTCAGTACAAACCCCATTCAGTATACACCCCATTCAGTACAAACCCCATTCAGTTTGAACCCCATTCAGTACACACCCCATTCAGTTTAAACCCCATTTAGTACAAACCCAATTCAGTTTAAACCCCATTCAGTACACACTCCGTTCAGTACAAACCCCATTCAGTACACACCCCATTCAGTACACACCCCATTCAGTGTACTGCTCATTCATTAAAATTTAACATAATTAATGAATATTCAGGTCTCCTATTACTGTGTGCTTTGTTAAAATATAATACTTCGTGATTATTGTCTTACCTCTGTAAGCGTATTTGTGTTTCCTAGAGCAAGACAGTGCCTAGTACTTGTATGTTTCCTAATAAGGAAATTTATTGGGTTAGTGGCTCCCCTTGTTTTCTTGGAAGCTGTGACGGTACTTAGTTTCTTGAAACTATTACGACGAATATTTGTGACATGTATCTTCCTGAAATATAAGTCGGTAGTTATTTGCGTTATTTACATCCTGGTTTCTGGAGTCAAGAACATTTCTTGACTCGATCTTGATTATTATAGTTCAAGTCTTTATTCACACGTAGAATACAAATAGGCGGTTGGATAGCGAAGTCAATAGTGCGCTCGCCTCACAAAGCTGAGGGTCGTGGGATCGAGCCCACGCAAAGCCACAATATAAAAGATACGCTAGGAAAGTCCTCCGCTGACTTCTGGAAGGGAATTGGGGCACCCACCAGGTATAAACAAGCCCAGAGTAAGCTCCAATGGAAACATTAGGGATCCCCTACGGTTATGGCACTTACTTTACTAGAATAAAAATATATACATTTAAGGATACTGGTTATTATATCCCCCTCACTTAGTTGTCTCGCCTAATAAAGTAATAGATCATCTGCAATCTAAGCATTTCATTTATATGAGACTGACTTTAACTCCGTGTCTGAAAGGTAGTACTAGTGTCACTTTTCGAGCTGCCTCGATGTGAGTCTCTTGAGCTCTATGCTCTCTACTTCTAAGCTATTTTTGTCTCTTTAGCTCTCTGTGTCACACCACACACAAACATTTTATATGGTCCGTCTGTCGCATATGACCACTCGTGACTGACCAGCTGCTAACCATATGGACAGTTCAAATCTTTTCACCTCCCGCCTCCCGCTCACAACGTTTTACAACAGTGACATTGCATTTACAAACAGTCATTCTCATACCTCAAAACCTTATATTTCCTGATAACCTATAAGGTTTATTAATATCTACATGTCTACTTCAAGTACTACTTGTTATATGAAGTTAGTTAGAGGCTTTGAATCCAGGTTACGTATGACATTTGCTAGAAGCGTCCTGTCTTCTTAATATGTAGAAAGTATGTTATTTCCCTAATTCTTGGGATCTCAGGACTATGTATTATTTCAGGTCTTCAAAAATTTTTAAACATAACATACAGTGTTTTATGTTCTATACTAAAAGTGTTTTTACTTTTTTATATTGTTAATGGGGTTGTGCCATTAGGCTATGTATGAATTTTGTTAGTTTATTGGTCCTTATGCTTAACTTTTGCTACTAACTTCTGATGATACTATTTAACGTTTGTTTCTTGTCTCCACGCTCTATATAAGTATTTCTAGTGGCTTCGGGTCTACAAGTTATTAGTGACATTTTTTTTGTTTTTTAAAATTCTTCTTTTTATGTATGACTAGCAAAATACCCGCGCTCTGCTACGGAAGTTAGGATTTTAGTAAGCGTTGAAAACCCGTTTCACACCAATTCAAAACACCAATTGATTTCAGTCTGGATCATGATGGATATACTTGTTTGTCAATATTTTTCAAGGTCATTTAAAATAAAATGGGTACTAAAATGACATTAAGGGCCCTTGTGCAAAATGGATGCAGGATGTGCATATCTCATAAGGTCTGAGGATTTCAATCTAGGTCATGATAGAGATACGTGTCTATATTTATTTAAATTACCCAGCAGCCATTTTTAAAAAATTACCTTTTATATAACTAATGTTAAAAAATGGCATACGGGCCCCAAGCCCCTAATAAGTGATGTTTTTAAAACTTTTACTTTTAATGCCAGAAACCTTCGCTGGAGCGT
Organism: Ampullaceana balthica; assembly: GCA_944989445.1. NCBI lineage: Eukaryota > Metazoa > Mollusca > Gastropoda > Lymnaeidae > Ampullaceana > Ampullaceana balthica. Next base: position 869,452 of record CALYLW010000010.1, on the reverse strand, counting down.
ACCCAAAAACTTCCTAAAATTTAATGACCGTGGGATGAATAAAATACATTGGCTATTAATACGTCTTTAATAAAACTAAAATAGAATGTATAATTCAAAACAACAGCTTATTTCAATTTGGTTTATAATGAATATATTTGTTAGTCAACATTTGTTTTTAAAAAATCGAGTGAAATCGAATGTTTAAATTGTCTTAAACGTTTACAAAAAAGAGATTAGGGGCCCTAGGCTTAAAAAAATTGACAAAAATACAAGTTGGAGAATTTGTGATGATTAGCTTTTTATATAAGAAAAAATACATTTGGCCACCAGCCCCCAGTGAGTGAAAATTTAAATATTTTTTTCGTCTGTTACCATTGCGGGAGTGTACTCAACAATTTCCAAAAGTTTCATGCTTTTACCTACACGGAAAATCAGCGAATTAGTGATGACTATGTTTTTATATAAGAAAAAATACATTTTGGTCCCCGGCCCCCGTGAGTGATAATTTAATTTTTTTTGCATGCTACCATTGCGGGAGTGTATTCAACACTTGACAAAGTTTCATGTTTCTACCTACACGGGAAAGTGGAGAATAAGGCAATTTTAAGTATGAGGAAAAAAGTTTTTGGGCCCCCGGCCCCCATGAGTGTGAATTTTAAAATTCTTTCTCGCAATTTTTCGTCGTGAGTGGGTACTCAACAACTTCCCAAAGTTTCATGCTTCTGCTTACTCGGTAAATAAGAAAATTAGTGATTTACATATTTTATACAGCCCATATAAGGAAAAAACCGTTTTTCGGACCCCGGCCGCCAAGAGTATGAATTTTAAATTTACTTTTAGCCATTTTTCATCGTGAGAGGGTACTCAACAACTTCCCAAAGTTTTATGCTTCTACCTACACGGGAAGTTGGAGAATTAGTGATGAATCAGTTTTTAATATTATAAAAAACTAAATTTGGGCCCCCGGCCCCAAGTAAGTGATAATTTAAATATTATTTTCGCCTGTTAACACCGCGGAAGTGTACTTAACAACAACCCAAGGTATCATGCTTCTACCTTCACGGGAAATAGGAGAATTAGGGATTTTTTTCATATTTTATATAGCTCAAATTAGCAAAAAAAATCGTTTGGGCCCCGGGCCACAGAAGGCGATAATTTAATTTCTTTTTCGTCTGTTACCACCGAGGGATTGTACTCAACAACTTCCCAAAGTTTCATCTTTCTGCCTACTCGGGAAACAATCAAATTAGTGATTTTCATATTTTATATAGTCCATTAAAGGAAAAAAAAGCTTTTTTGGGCCCCCGGCCCCCAAGAGTGTGAATTTTAAAATTATTTTTCACCATTTTTCGTCGTAAGAGGGTAGGTACTCAACAACTTCCCAATGGTTCATGCCTCTACCTACACGGGAAGTTGGAGAATTAGTGATGAGTCAGTGAGGGCTTTGCCTTTTATTAGTATAGAAGTAGAAGCTTCTTGTTCGATTCGGGGCTATCAAATATAAATATGCCTATTGTTTTTTTCGGCTATCTTGGCTATGTTTAAACCCTTTAACGGGCTTTGGTTTCTTGGAAATATATTAGATTTGTTACCTCCTGTTGAATAGTAACTCAATATACTTTTGAGAACTGTTACTGTTAGAAGTTTAGAACCGTTGGGGGTAGGTGTTAGAACCAACCAACGCTACAGTTGAACTTGGGTCAAGCGAAGTAGTAGAACGTTACGCAAATGAGGCCGTGATTGGTACCTCCTGGAAACAGTCCATCACGTGCCAAGAGGATGAGATGTAGGGTTTGACCAACCAGGTGAAAGTTGTCACATGCACCAGCCATGGGGCATAGGTTCGCCCAATAGAATTGTTAGCAATGTAGGGCAGATGTATGATGGCGTGGGTGAGCGGTCCTTTATATACTGGGCAGAAACCATGAGGCATTCTCTTTCCCAGATATCACAGGTCACTCTGAGAATTTGGTTCTAGGGGCTAGACTGTGGGGAACAGAGCCTTGCTGAAGGGGTTCAGGTATGTTAGACTGTTAGACTTATAAGGATAGTCAAATGTATGTTAGAGTTAGATGTTATTATTCTTTTATGTATTGATTGATTGATGTATTGATATATTGTTAGTCGATATATGTATGTGCATTTGTATTTTCAGCAAGTACGGTAGGGTAGTGTTACCTACTGAGAAGGAAGTACGGTAGGGTAGTGTACCTGCCTACTGTGAAGGAAGTACTGTAGGGTAGTGTTACCTGCCTACAGGGAAGGAAGTAACTTAGGGCTAGAAAAGCCAAGTGCAACATAGTGTTGAGGTGAGCACCAGATGTGCTCTACAGGCAAAAGTGGGAAGACGACCCTGAGCCGGACGAGAAGATACTGTTAGTAACATTGGAGCCAGCTGTCAGTCATTGAGTAACTGAGGGGCGTGGTGCTGATTGGCCTATCAGACGATGTGTGGGTTAAGCATCGCTGACCAGTGAGGCGGAACACTGACTGATCCCGTTACCTGAGACAGTGTGTGAGGTCGGCAGGTATATAGCGGAGCTGAGCCGAATCAAGGGATGTAGTATCCAATTGTGAACGTACCTCTATTTTAGATATTTTGTATCTGAATTATTATTGTCTACATTCTACATATTTTATACCCTTTTTCATTTTGTATGTATATATTTATTTATGTAAATAAATATTTCTCTCTGTTGTACACAGAGGTGTTAAGTGTCATTTATGTGTTTAAGTATTGCAGTTCAAGATAGGTATTAATACTTAACACTGGGGGCTAGAGCCATTAATGAATATTACTCCTAGACAACTAGAGCCTAGGTACTCGGTGTCTAATTACCTTATAGACATCAGTACTCAACACCTCCCTCGAATCTTCTTTATATGTGAACAATATAAGCGAACTATTGGATTAGGGTCGCTTATAAATTACATTTTTAACTTTGTGCCTTTATGTACTGTGCTCGTGCTGACTCTTGTCCCCTTGCTGTTTATAACAGTTGTATGGCTTAGTTTCCTGGCTATTAATGAACTTATTTTGTGCTTACAAGTCTTTTGAATATGGAAGACGTTAGTTAAACGGCTTCAGAATTTTTAATTACGATTGGCGCTTGTTATAAACTTCTGATCTACGTATTATGTATGACTTTTATAGTGACGTAATGTCTTGTGTCTATGAATGAGCTTTTTAGTGTATATGAATCAGCTGGAAATATGTTTTTAAGTGGTTTTGAGTCTCATGACATGGTAAAGCATGATTAGTTTTTTTTTAGTTATTCTGGCTATGCCTGTTTATCTTATCGTATCTGTTACACACGCTACTTCTATACAGAAGATTATTGCGTCCCCCGCTTATTTATGGTTTGTTTCTAGTTATGCATTCTTATTAGAGTTCTAAATGTTGATAAACTGTTGGTTTTCCTGGTTTTCTTAAGGCAACCCATGCCACGTCTGAAATCCGGACGGGAAAAAGAAAAATTAGTGGCTTGTTGGTTGTTTGGTATCTTTCGTCTATTTATGTCGCTTGTTAATATCTATTGGTTATGTATTTTGGTCTGTTCTGGTTTTCTAACTACGAAAAAAGTTTTTTGAGGGCACGACTCCATAGTTGTTCACTTTGATCAAATTGGATCTTAGGATTACGTCTAACGCTTAAATGGAATTAAGTCTTTTTTATCTTTTATTGGTGGCTCGCGTCTCCTGATGTGCAATAGGTTTAAGAGTGGGCTTCTTGTATCTTTTTTATGATGTGTGTTTGTTTCTTTAGATCTCCTGGTGAAGTTAAATGACGTCTGTTAGTTTCTGAAGATCCTCATGCCGTTTCATGACGTATTTTTAAGCATCCCGTCTCCTGAAAATGTATACCATATTTTTTAGGCATTATGTCTCCTGATAAGCTAGTGTTTGATAAAATCTGTGAAGAAGTCATGTATTTCTTTGTGGTCATTAGCTAGGTTTTGGTATGGGTTGTTGCACAAACTTTCAGATCATTCAGACATCATAACGTAGCTATAAAATAGTACACGATTCCACTACCAATACACACACATAAACACACACGAAAACATGCACGTACAAACACACTTTCACATACACGCATTTATACATTACACAACATGCATACTGCCTGGCGTACGCTAATACAGCCTATGAAAATAATATAAATATAAGACGACACATTTGTAATTATACCTTTGAAATGTCTATAAGCTTTTAAGCAATTTATTTTTAACAATTTGTAAAGATCCGAAACATAACAAAGTTACCATTAACATTTATAGAAAATTACAAGGTTAAATAAAATATTTTATTTTACTAATAAAATTTTAAAAACCCTGACATTGGTGTATTTTTTCAAAGGGTAAATTTTCCGTACAGACCAAAACCTGATATGTTAATGACTTTCGCCCGCTGACTTAAAGCTTATCTTATCTTATCTGTTTATAGACGCTCCTTCTATACAGGAGATTATTGCGTCCTACGCTTATCTATGGTTTGTGTTTAGCCCTGCATTTTTATTAGAGATTTAAATGTTGATAAAGTGTTGGTTTTCCTGGAATCTTCAGGCAACCCATTCCACGCCCGAATTCCGGGCTAAGAATAATCGTAAATGTATATTTCGCTATATTAGTAGAGGAAAGTTATCCTTATGAAATCTTTTGAAATAACAAATATTAAAAGGCTAGCGTTAAATGTACACTCATTGTATCAGGTATTTTTACATTTAGTTTACCCTTGCCTGTATGGGTGAAATACTAACAATCCATCTTAAGCCGATTACGTCCGAAAATTTTGAATGGAAAATTCTAATGTCAGGCAATTTTTTCTTAAAAGAAAAGAAATCTTTTCACTAAGGCTGCGGAAATTAACTATTAATTTATCAATTAATCGTTAGAAATTTTAATCGATTAAAATTAATTTGATCGATTACAATTTAAGAAAATATTCCCAGTATTTTGTTATCAATCTATGTTTTGTTACTTAAATTCTTTTCCCGCGTATTGTTACTATTTATTTAGACGTGCAGACATAAACTAAAATGGCGACAAATGACCGCACAGGTAAAGTGAAGCATTTCAGCGGAATGTTGAGTAAATATCTTATATTTAGCTAACTGCGGATGGCAAAGTAGACGAAGGTGCCAGAATTTACTCCGATCAAAGCCATAAACACTTGGCTATTCGGGGTTCAAATACATCGCTGACTTACCACTTTTAGCTCAAACATCCGCTCAAGTATCAACACGTTGTCTGCGTGACTGACTAAAGTGATGCCTACTTGCTTATTATAAATTGAATGTCAATCCGTATACTGTATGAGTTTTATAATTAAACTAACTCTCTACTTTTTTTTTAAGTTACAGAAAAATTACTTAAGTCAGTGCTACAGTTTTAATTTACAAAATTTTTGTGTTGACTCTAAAGTTAAGTCACGGATTGTTGCAGTTCGGGTACAAATAATTGGATGTATATATGCGTTATAATTAATCGATTAATCGATTTTTTTTTCGAAAAATCGAACAAAATGTTTTCACTAAATATGAAATACGATTTGTAATTCCAATTACTAGAAAATTTTCTTTAAAAATCAAAAGAAACAAAAACAGACTAAAGGAGCATCTGTGTAGAAATACTTTTCTCGTAAGAGTTTTTCTTCTTGTCTCTGCTCACCAACACCATGAGGCGAAAGCCAGTGAGAATTGTTTTATTCTTGAGTACATAATTTATTGCATCGACAACCTAGGGAGTGGTAAGATTTTATTAAAAAAGCATTAAACATATGTAAGGATATTTGCCTATTTATTTACTGTTGTTTAAATAGTATATTTTAATACAATTACAAAATCTCAAAAAGTTTATTTACTTAAAAGCTAAAAAGTTATTATTGAAAAATGACAATTAAATAAATTTAAATATCTGTTGAAACGGAGTTTTAAATAAAAAACAACAACAATTTTTGTGTTTTTCAAAATATTTCAGGCTTATTATTGTAGGTAGACATGTTGACATGCAATATAGTTAATAGACGAAGTTTTTTTTAAAATAGATGATAACAATTTTTTTTAAAGTTGTTTAGGGTACGACAAAGTTTCTATTCAAGGAAATTCATTATAATATTTCTTTAATAAAAATGTTCACAGTATTACACTTTATTAAAGAGCTGAATGGATACTTAGTCTTTTAGTGCACACTACTCTACCATTTCTTTCACATATACAATTCTATTCAATTTGATGCTGGTGTTGAAAGTATCAGTTATTCGACCATATGGTTGATACTTTAAGACTATTGATTAATAAATTATTTCAACTTAATTTGATTAAAAATATTCTCTAGGTTCGCTATGATGTAAATACCTGCTGACTCTCCTTTCTGTCATATCGAAACCACTTGGCAATATGCTCACAGTTTTGGGTTACGACATGGTATTTAACTGGGCCAATCATTTTTTTTGCACGTTTCACAATCTCCCCTGTTTCGAGTGGTCTGATGAAACCATCAAATCATCCACAAATTAAAGGTGTTTAAAGGTTTATTATAAATGAAACATTATTTAATATTTCTGTCTTTGCATACACGACAAATATATATATATATATATATATATATATATATATATATATTATATATATATTTATATATATTTATTTAAAATACGACAATATGTTTATTTTAAAACAATTTACGAGACCAATATTTTGAACCATAAAAAGTTTTTTTTTCTCTAATTGTAAATATAATATAATTTTAAAAAAACATTACACAACAAACAAACTATTATAAATATTTTCAGGTACCGGTGAAAAAAGTGCGATGTAACTAATTCAATTATAATACATACCTAAGTTCAGCTACTTTAGAAGTAACAATTCAATTAAAAATAAATGAAACTAATTATTTAAAATAATTTTAAAAAAAACAAAACAACTGTAAACAGTGAGAAAAGATCAGAAATGTTCCAATATTGCTCTTCTATTTCAATCGTTCGATTTCAATTACGAATGTATCCTTAAATTAATCAAAATTTCTCTTTTAGTTTTATGGAATTTAAATTTTTCTTCAGTACAATATTGTGCACCCTTATCTAAGGCAACATTTCTCAATATACAAGAATTGCGTATCTTGAAATAGTCTTCGTCACTTAACATCAGACAGTCTGCCGCATACAATTCATATATTTTATGCATTTACCATGTTTAGACAAATCTGTTTAGTTATAGATTCCTATTCACTGTGTTGATGAATTCTATAAATTGTTTTACGTTATTTTTTTTTATTGTGGATGCTTTTTATTTATTCTACTGAGTACTGAGTGTATTAAATACATTTTATGAATATACATTGTAGTTCGTTTAACAAATGCATTCGATTCTAGTTTCCATTAATCTGTTTAGAGTTAATGTGTTAATATTGTGTGTCTTGTTATCTTACATCCATCCTTCATGTTCCATGTTTCCAAGATCAGCTTTACTCTGTCCAACGACGTCCCAAAAGTTGTCCTCCTTAATCTCAGCTTTATCTTGGGGTACAGAGAACAGAGAATTGTAATTACTTGTTCCATCGACACTAGGGCTGTCATATGTATTAATTTACTGTCACCTGAAATGTTTGAAACATTGTTTTGTCAAATATGTATGTCATTAAATGATATTTTCCATGCATTGTTATGTTTGTTTTATCGGAAGATTCGTCACTCAAAATGGGTTCCATGACAAAGCGACGAAAGACAAAACGACATGTGACATGTCCCCATGTCGTTTTGTCAAATCATGTCGTTTTGTCACCATGTAGTTTTGTCACCTTGTCGTTTGTAACCTTATCGTTTAGTCAATTGCCTCTTTGTCTTTTGTCATTTTGTCTGGTCACCCTCAAAATATCACCTCTTAGCATTCATAAATCCATTTAATTTCACACTATTTAAAAGAAAATATGTTTTATACATTGTTTTTAGCCTATTGTGCATCTTACCAATATACAATGCCCAGTGGAAATAGAGGTCTCGATCGAATTTTACCAGATCTCCTGGTCTTAACCGTTTTAGTAAATCCTCGTTGTGTTTTCGATGTGGAGAGGAGATTGCAGCACCCATTGTCTAAGATTTTTTAAAAATCATTTAACATATGTAAGGTTCTCTGCCTATTTATTTACTGTTGTTTAAATATTATATTTTAATACAATTACAAAATCTCAAAAAATTAATTAATTTAAAAGATAAAAAGTTATTATTGAAAAATGACAATTAAATATATTTAAATATCTGTTGAAACGAAGTCTAATATATAAAGCTCAGTTGGTGTTTGTATCTTTGTATGTTTGTATGTTTCACTTTTCGACTTTCTGTTACACAGCCACGGAAAAATCAAATGACGGACGTGGACCAAATTTGGCAGGACGGTTCCTTTTAACCTGCAGATGGTTTTAAGATAGTTTTTGTAATTGTCCCTTTTGCCCGAAAGCCGTAAATTATAAACTCAGAAAATATAGAGACAAAGAGAGAAGTATTAAATTTTTATTTCCATATTGAACAGCTTCATGCGGAGATTCAAAACGAGTTCATTTTGGTGCGGTCTTCTTTTCCAATACTTTATTTTGAGCTGTGCACTTTCAAAAATCTTTTATTGTCAAATTACGGTGCGCACATTTTCGTGTACGCATCTTAAATCGAGCTGTGTAATTTCATTATAATAATATTCATATTTGATTGGCCTTGCGGTACAAAGCAGTGGCCCTTTATACGAATACTTTCTTTATATTATAGATGGGTTAAAACTATTACATTAAATTTGTCACACGATGTATGGTATTTATTTTTAAACATGAGGTAATGAAATTGACAATTAGGTTATGTTGTTAATAATAACTCAAAATTTAATTTAAAAAAAAACTAATTATATAATTAGTGAGTTAATTTTATGTGGAAAGCGATGGCCCAAGTCTACTGTAAGTGTAAGTTCATTTGACTTGGGTATCACTTTCCAGAGTATAGCACTCGAAAGTTTTTTTTTAATGTGTTGTTTTAAAAATTATTATTAGATATTAAATTTTTTAATATCTATATATATACAATGCAATTTAATACTATTACTGTGGTTGTATTAAAACGATGTTGTTTAATGTTTAAATAATGTTGGATACATTGTCCATATTTATCTTTTAATGATAATTAATACATTACATTATTTCCATACCAATAAATGCCCTATCTCTAAATCACTATCAAGATTTCTCCAAATTAAATTTTACTTGCTCATTCCTATACCAGTGTTTCTCAAATAGTGGGGCACGAGGCTCCCCAGGGGGGGGGGCGCGAGGCTCCCTAAAGGGAGGCGCGAAATGGTGTTCTTATAACAATTTTTTAGACTTATGATACTATTTACCGTCGCGCGGGGGGCGCGAAATGTTTTCTTCTTCCTAGATGGGGGGGGGGCATGACAGAAAATAATTGAGAAACACTGCTATAAACTTACTTATTAAAGTTAAGCTTCAATGATCTTGACATGCATATAAAGGCCTAGGACCAATAATGTCATTTTATGTTTACATAAGCTAAACAAATTAACAATTTAAACTTTAGCTACCGGAATTATTAAGAAAGTATATTAAACTTAACACAAGTGAACCTAAAAATCCGTATTTAATTTGTGATGTGAATTGAACATCTCAGACGGGTGATCTTTATTTTTTTATTTTTTGTGTAATTATTTTATTTTTCATAAACAATATATGGTGTGGGGGATGGAATATAATTTACAAAATTTGATGCCTTATTGGAAACGAGATCAAAAACAGATATGCATTCCTTTTTGAAATTATACCAATTGATTAAAAGCGTTAAATTTATATCGTATAATTTAGAGACAAATATATAAAAATGTAAACATCATTTTCATTTGGAAACATCTACAAAGACGTTCAAAATATAGATTTTTTTTCGTGTTTTCTTTTTAGCAATACTTTATTACAAGACCTCTTATAGTTTAAATACTGTGCGCAGATTTTCTTGAATCCTTCTTAATACGACTGCTTTTATTTCTTTGAAGTCTTTTCTAAAGTACATTTCATTTATAGCATTTATATTTTAGTTTATTAGCCCTATGGGATAAGTAGCTATTTCCCTTATGAAAAAGAACTGCCATACGTTGCCAAATGCGGCTTATAGTACCTTCATTATCTAGAAACAATTATTTAGTGGTGGGATGGAGTATAATTATCCAAATATAATGCATTATGGCGAATCGGTATCCAACAAAAAATTGCATCCTCATTTAAAAATTATCATTTTTGCTTGATATTCATAAATTTAAATATCGTTAGACAAATATAAAAAAATCTAATGTAATTTCCATATTAAACTACCTAGAGCAGGGGTCGGCGAACAGGAGTAAATTACACCATTTGGGGTAACGAGGGAATTTTTGGGGGTAACGGAGACCAATCAGGCCCCAGACGAATTGTTAGCCTTTTTTATCAATATTTTAAATTTTTTTGCATTTTAAGCTTTTGTCAACTTTTTCATCCTTAAAAAAGTGGTAAAATTATTTCTTGTGATGTTATTAAATTGTTTGTTGTCAACAAACAACCTTGATTGGTACCATTTCGAGTAAAGGCTATTAAATTCACTCTTGTGATGTCATTATTATAGTTTATTGTGAGCTAAACCTGACACTGAATAGGTGAGTAAAAATAAGAATAAAATATTTGATTGTACATTTTACTATTAGCCCATCTATTAGTCCAGGGCCGTTTTGTCGGGGCCGTTATGTCAGGGGCTGTTTTGTCGGTGAACCATCGGGGACATATTATACAATCCGTTAAAGTCCGAAAATTTTTTATCTTTTAATTTTTTTAAAATTTTAATTTTGATCAAAATCCTTCATTTCTACGTATATTTATAAAAGGCATTTATTTTATTAATAATAAATCAGATATTTGTACATCAAATATTAATGATTAACAGCAGAAATCGCCATCTGGGTGTAATCTGAGTTTAACAATAATTATTTCCTGTGGCATCACAAAGGTCACTCCCGGTCTGCTTATTAATTTAAAAAAAATACAGTGAAAGATTGAAAAATTGCAATAAAACGTAATAGTTTAAATATTATTCTAATTGCTAGCTGACCCGCGGCGTAGCATACGCCGCTAATGATTTAGTGACGGGTGAAGACTTCCTGAAAGACACATTTGTCAAAATGGGTTACATCGTTCCATTTTCAACAATTAAAATATAAGCATAAAACAATATACATAATTCCCGTGGTAATGTAATGCTACTAATTTTAGAAAGCAGTGCAGTAAATTAATGCAAAAAAAATAACACTTTTCGAACGTTCCGCATAAAATTGTTCTATATGATAATAAATGAAACAAATAAAAATAAATAAAATAATTGAAAGTTCTGTATTACGTTATTTTTTAATCTGATGTGTATTTATTTTGAAAACTTCCGTCATTTTTGACGGCTGATACGCTATTTTCATAATAATTATAAATACTCAACTCCTATTTCCCTTTTCAAAAATTAAAATATAAGCATAAAACAATGACGTCATATAATATTTATATATATAAAAATCAATGTATGTATGTATGTATGTATGTATGTATGTATGTATGTATGTATGTATGCATGTCTGTTATAGCTGACTAAACCATTCATCCGATCGCCATGAAACTTTTGGAGACTTTTGAGTACGCTCCTGGGATGGAAATACGCTACTTTTTTTTCAAAATTTAACACTCATGGGGCACCGGGGGCCCATAATGAGAATTTTTTCTTATATGAGTTATATAAAAATTAGTTTAATGCTTAGCTGCTTGGAAAATGAATGGATCTTGACCAAACTTGGTACATAACAACTTGATAGCCTATATTAAAGTACCATATGGCATTGAACTCCTAATGTCCGTTCTTTCGGGGCCGGGGGCCCAAAATCTTTTTCTTTTTTTGTAAGCTTTAAATACTTTATTCCCGTTATGATTTACACGATCTTGAAAAGCATTGACTAATATATCTATCTTGATCAAGATTGAAATGAACAGGTATTTTAAAGTTATTCTCTTGCACCGATTGGGCCCTGGGGCCCTTAATGTCGTTTTTGCTAATCTATATATAAAAAAATCAATGTATGTCTGTGTGCATGTCCTTTATAGCTGACTAAACCATTCATCCGATCATCACGAAACTTTTGGAGACTGGAAACTTTTTTTCTAAATTTATCATTCATGGGGCGCCGGGGGCCCATAATGTCATTGTTTGCTTATATGAGCTATGTAAAATTTAGTTTTAGCGCTAGCTACTGTGTAAATTGATGGATATTAACCAAACTTTTTATCTAAAAATTTGATAGCCAATATTAAAACACTAAAGGGAACTGAACTCCTAATAGTCATTCCTTCGGGGCTGGGGGCCCAAAAAGTTCTTTTTCTTAAACGTTTAAGATTTTATTCACCATTCAATTATTAACAATATTGACAACTAATGACATACGTATCCATTATTATACAGATTGAAATGAACAGGTGTTTTGAACTTTATATCTTGCATTGAATGGGCCCTGGGGCCCTTAATGTCGTTTTTTGCTTATGTTAGCTACTGAGTAAATGAAAGGATCTTAACCAAAATTTGCATACAAAAACTTAGTAGCCCATATTGACACAATTAAGGTTTCTGAACTTCTAATATCAATTTATTCGGTGCCGGGGGCCCCAAATGTCTTTTATTCGTATATGTTTAAGATATTTTTCCCCATTCAATTTTTCACGATCTTGAGGAATATATATATGAGGAAACTGAATTAAATGAACAGGTTTTTGAAATTGACACCTTTCACTAAAGGGGCCCCTAAATGTCTTTTTTTCCTTATATTAGCTGTATAAAAATTAGGATTCGCGTTAAATACTGAGAACATTAATTGATCTTGACCCATCTTAATATATACAAACTTAAGGGTCTATATTTTATTACTATAGGGCACTGAACTCCTAATTTTCATTCCCTTGGGGCAGGGGGCCCAAAATTTCATTTTTATTAAATGTTCAATATTTTATCGTTCATTCAATATTGAGACATATAAATAAATGTATGTATTTTGAAATTTATTTAAATTAACATGTCTTTCGCACTTTATTTCTTAAAATAATTAGGCCCTGGGGCCCATAATGTAGTTTTTTGCTTATATGAGGTATATAAAAATAAGTTTATGCGTTAGCTACCGAGTAAACGAATGGACCTTAACCAAAATGTGTATACAAAAACTTGGTAGCCAATATTAAAATACTATAGGGCACAGAAATTCAAATTTTCATTCCTTCGAGGCCTGGGGCCCCAAATGTCTTTTCTTCGTATATGTTTGAGATAGTTTTCCCCCATTTAATTTTTCACGATCTTAAGGAAAATAACTATGAGGAAACTGAATTAAAATGAACAGCATTTTTTAAATGGAAATCTTTCACCGAATGGGCCCAGGGGCCCCTAAATTTAGTTTTTTTTCATTATATTAGCTGTATAAAAATTAGTATTAGCGTAAAATTCTGAGAAAGTTAATGGGTCTTGACCCATCTTAGTATATAAAAACTCAAGGGTCTATATTTTATTACTATAGGGCACTGAACTCGTAATTTTCTTTTCCTCGGGGCAGGGGGCCCAAAATGTATGTTTAATATTTTATCGCACAGTCAAATTTTACCAATATTGAGAAATATAAATAAATTTATGCATTTTGAAATTTATTCAAATGAACATGTGTTTCGCACTTTATTTCTTGCAATAACTGGGCCCTCTAGCCCTTACTGTCGTTTTTTGCTTATACGAACAATATAAAAATTAGTTTATGCGTTAGCTACTGAGTAAATGATTGGATCTTAACCAAATTTTGTATAAAAAACTTTGTAGCCCATATTAAATTACTCAAGGCTTTTGAATTTCTAATGACATTTTCTTCGGTGACGGAGGGCCCCAAATGTCTTTTTTCATATATGTTTAAGATATATTTCCCATTCACTTTTTAACGATCTTGATAAATATATCCATGATGAAACTGAATTGAAATGTAAAGGTTTTTGAAATTGACATCTCGCAGCGAATAGGCCCGGGGCCCCTTTATGTCGTTTTATTCACTATATTAGCTATATAAAAATTAGTTTAAGCGTTAGATAATGAGAAAATAAATGGATTTTAACTTAAGTTAGTATATAAAAAGTTAAGAACCTATAATATATTACTATAGGGCACTGAACTCCTAATGTCCATTCCCTCGGAGCTGGGGGCCCCAAATGTCATTTTTACTGCACGGTAACAATTTAATTTCCCCATTCAATTTTACACGATATTGAGAAATTTAGCTTGAGTACAATGGCAATAAAAAAATTAAATTATCACTCATTTTTTGGCTGGGCCTCTTAATATTGTTTTTCCTTTTGTAAGCTTTTTAATTATTAATTTATTTAACAGTTTGCTATTAAACTTGGATTTTTTTTTGCTCACTTCCCCGAAGGTTTATGGCATAATTCTTTTAAAACATACCAATCGTTGGTTTCTTACAATTTATTCATTTTTAAAGAGATCGTTGCAACGCACGACGGGTCTGCTAGTTTTTATATAAAATCGCAGCGCCACCTAACAGCGTTTCATAAAAGCGTTTCACCCATACATACATACATACAGACGACGGGAATTATGTATATTGATAATTAAAAACAACTTGACAAATAGCATCAAGTAGTGGAAAAAGAAGATATCCGGAGGATTTCATCACGTTTGGATTTACCCAAGTAGAAGACACAGGAATAATGAAACCACAGTGTCTTGTCGGTTTGAAAGTACTTACTCAAGAATCTCTCAAAAAGAGTCAATTGCACAAACACCTGAAAAAATTACACCCGCATCTGTCTTCTAAACCGCGGTAATACTTTGTCAACTTGGAAATGTCTGCAAAAAAGACAAAGACTGGAAAGCAACTTAAGCGGTACCATCGATAAATTTTAAGCAGCAAAAGCTTCTTTTAAAGTGGCCTGGTTGGATGCTCGAAACAAGTAACCACATACTATCGGTGAGGTATTGGTTGAACCACATACTATCGGTGAGGTATTGGTTGAACCACATACTATCGACGAGGTATTGGTTAAACCACATACTATCGGCGAGGTATTGGTTAAACCACATACTATCGGTGAGGTATTGGTTAAACCACATACTATCGACGAGGTATTGGTTAAACCACATACTATCGGTGAGGTATTGGTTAAACCACATACTATCGACGAGGTATTGGTTAAACCACATACTATCGGTGAGGTATTGGTTAAACCGCATACTATCGGTGAGGTATTGGTTGAACCAGCAGTTTTGAAAATGGAAGAGATTATGCTTGGTCAAAAAGAAGCTATGAAACTAAATTCAGTACCTTTGTCAGCAAAATTTGTCAAAGACATAATTTCTACGTAGGCCGAAAATGTCAGGGAACAAGTCTACCGTATTTTCACGCATATTCCCCGCACACGCAGATAACCCGCACACGCATATACCCCGCATAATTTTTAGATCCTGTAAAAAAATTGTGGTATAACCCGCCCACGCTTATACCCCGCACAATCATATCACGGTGAACCACTCTAGGAGATGTACTTACCGTACTATATTTTCACAACTCTATCAATACCATGCATACAAAAATATCTCTTATTACTTAAAAAGTAATTGTTTATTTTAATAAAAATATTATAAATAATTATAAAATTATAATTTTGATATTTTATTCGATTGGCTAAACGTAAACAAGTGTGCACTATTTTTTCCGGTACACCGTACCATCAGACAACTGCAGTCGTAAAACATTCGATTTACGACATGAACTAGAATTGCTTCCAAACCGGTTTAAACTGGACTATTCGATTCCGAGGTTAACCGGGGAGACACGTATAATACCAGAAGTTATACAGAATCTAATTTTATATTCGTGTTTTGCAAGTAATAGTGCCATTGATTCATTATTCAGTAAAACAAAATTCAGATACCCCGCCCACGGAGATACCCCGCAGGGGGGTGCGGGGTTTGTAAAATCTGGTATAACCCGCGGGGAATATGCGTGAAAATACGGTAAGTACTTTCTTCTATAAATGCGAGTAAATTCTTTGCTATTCAGCTTGATGTCAGTAGTAATGCGCAGCTTATGGTATATATTCGATACAAAGGTTTACAAACAATTGAAGAGAACATGTTTTTTTGTGTTCCGCTCGAACTGTGATGTCAAGGAATTGATGTATTCCATTTAATGAATACTTTTAAAAACTTAATTTAAAATAGGAAAACTGTATTGCTGTGTCTGTTGGTGGAGTTCCAGCTATGTTTGGTCGTGTAAGTGGTTCTTCGGCTTTTGCAAGAGAGAGGAATACCAAAATTGAAGTTAACAACTTTATGATCCATCGTCAAGCTCTGCTTGTGAAACATTTGGAATCTGAACTGGAGGTAGTCATGTAAAGATGCTGAGGCTGAATATACAGACCTACTTTATCACACCGAGGTACGGTGGCTTTCAAGCGGAAATGTTCTGAACAGAGTGTGGACTCTGAATGCGGAAATTCAAATATTTTTGAGCATGTGAATGCGCTGAACAAAGAATTGCAGAGAAAACATATCAATATAATTACAGCCAGAGAAAAGATTGCAGCATTTGGATTAATGCTTTTATCTTGGAAACAAAAAGCAGAAGGAAACAAGTTAGTGGCTTTTTCAAAGTTGGCCATATACTTGGAAGATTGTGGAAACATAACTTTTGACGACATCAAGGATATAGTTATCAGGCATCTTATCAAGCTCAAAGAGTGGTTCATTATTTACTTTCCAGTTATTGATTCGCATAAACTCAGTTGGGTTGTAGATCCATTACGATGTGACATTGAGGATGTACCAGATGAACCTCAAGGGTTGGCAAAAGCACTTCTTGAACTTCAGTCTAAAAATGAGGCACGTATTGAATTTCCAAACAAAGCAGGTCTGACACAGTTTTGGATGTGAAATCATGCAAAGGCTTTCAACACTGCACTTGAGGAGGCTGTCAAGACGTTGCTGCCTTTTGCATCAACGTACCTTTGTGAACAAATATTTTCCACTCTAGTGAACATAAAAACAAATCTGCGAAATCGAGTGGACCCTGAAGACAGCGTCCAACTTGCCCTGATATCAAAAAGCCCATGTTTTGATGGAATTGTGGTAAAAATGAAACAACATACTTTTTCAAAAAACTGAACTGCATTGAGATCTAAAGAAAAAAACCTCTGTGTTTTGGGATAAAAATTGATTACATTAATTTATATTAAATTTATAATTTATGTTATTTTTTAAATTTAAATTGTGTTCATCGACTTTGTCGCATTACGTCAGATTTATCATCATGTCTAGAATGGCCCGATAAAACAATAATATATATTTGATTGTTAACTTGTATAATTGCATCATACGCAAAATCCTTTTCGGGTCATATTTAGACATTTGTCAAGCTTCTAAAACTCAACAGATGCTATTTCGGCTTGGGCTTATCCCTAGACCCAGTCCCGAAAAGCCTAATGGTGTGGGCAGGACCTCGCGCCTTCGGGGGTTACGGCAACATAAAATGTTATATTTTGGGGTAACGGGCAAACAAGTTCGCCGACCCCTGACCTAGAGGGACATTCAAAATAAATGATTTTGGGGAATTATTTTATTACTATACTTTAAATTTAAAAAAAATCTTTTATTGTCTAAAAAATTTGCGCACATTTTATTGTACGCTTTTAAATAAGACTGTGATCGTTTCTTTGAATTCTTTAGGAGATTATATGACATTTACAACATTTATCATTTAGTTTATTTGCGCTTTGAGATAAGTAGCTGTTGCCTTTTTTGAGAAGGGGGAGCGTAGGTTCCCGATGTTATAGCTGATGTGACTAATATTTCATTACTTTAAATAGTTTAACAATGTGGGGTCGTAAATGTGTAAGTCTTTTACCTGACGATGGTTGTCGGCAAAATTGTTAAAAAGATTTATGTTAAATTGTTTTAGCACCATTAAAATAGTGAGTGAAATTTTGAGGAAAGCAATTCTTTAATTGAAAACAACTCATGCGTAAAAAATTACAAGTTAAATATTTTTTAAAAATAAATATAATATATTTTTTAAATTTTCTTATATCTAATTTATATATATATATATATAACAAATTATAAAAATATATACAATCTAAACAAAGTATGTTTCAGGATTATATAGATTTTATACTTCCTTAATATATATATATATATATATATATATATATATATATATATATATATATATATATATATATATACATATATAATTTTTGATTCACTTAAATAAGTGTCCCTTTTCTGTATTAACAAAAGCCTAAGACCTCTCTTTAGTTTTTCAGATTCATTCTTTCTACTTTACTTAATAAAATTAAGCACGACTGAACTAAAATTAAACTTGAGTAAAATCGCTTTCTCTTATATTGGCTAAAATAATACTATCTAATCATTGGCTACTGGAGTGATGGATATATATAGACCAAACATCGTTCACATGAACCTGATAACTCATTTGAATTTGTACATCGATTTGAAACTTAATATGTCTACTCCTTTCTGTCCACGATACAAAAATCTCCTTATAAATATATATCTATGTTTCACATATGTTTTTAAGCGAATAGATCAATCTTAAATATACTTGCAAATAAATTATATAATTTCAAGTAACAAAAACTGGAAGAAAAGGGGATGGAGATAGGAAAAAAATAGGCTTTATGATATAATTTACAAAATATAATGTCTGATCGGAAAAGAATTGCAACTCTTATTAAAACACCAACATATTAGATATGGGTATCCATCGGTACATAGGACCGTTATGATGAAGTGGACAAAAGGGAACAAAATATTTATCAAAATAGTCTTGATGTATTTTAATTTTATTTTTTTTAAAATTGATTTATTAGACTTTCTTCCTGTAAGTTCTATCAGCGAATTAAAGACATGTATTTTATTCCGAATGCAATCATTTGCTACGTTGGATCTATAACTAAGAGAAATATTTGTATGCAGGATTTTAAATTAAATTAATACCCTATTAAATTGTTTGTTTAGTTTCTTGGAGCTCTTTATATTACGTAAAATTGTCTTAGAATTAGATAATTTCATTTGTCATATGTATATTTCTGACCAACTGAAAGTTGTATTCTCAAGAGTAAGCACAGCACAAAATGTGGTTATATTCTAACCTTAAGGTCCAACTTAAATCTTCGCATACACATACATACTTAACAAATAATTATTGGCATATTTTCAACTACGTAATACAACTTTTGAGGGTAGTACACTGCCGCTACAAAAGCGCGGGTACATTTCTAGTTTTAAATACAAAACAACAATTATTTTTGTGTTTTTCAAAATATTTGAGGCTTATTATTGTAAGTATTGTAAGGAATTTAGGTTAATTTGCATTGGCCGACAGTAGCTGAGATCAAAGCTGACCGCCACAAGCGCGGAGCTGAGCACGGGCCTTTAGATCTAGGGCGGTTCCTGAGATAAGACATGGACACGAAACAGAAGCCAACTTCTGACCATGACTGGGAGTCAGCGTGACTGGGCAAGGTGTGAAATGCCTCCGGGGTATGATGACCAGACGCGCAGGTGGTCTCGGTGGGGGTAGTTAAGCGGTGGGGGTTTCACCAGAGATGATTATGTAAAATCGGCCCCACCCCCAGTCTTAATCTAGGGAGGGATGGACTTGAGTGATGGACTGGACACAATGGACTGTGACGAAAGTTGATGGAAATAGGTGTGGCCTTGGGACTGAGGAATTGGTTATAGGACGGGACCAACTACGTACAGAGGACAGATAGGAGAGAGGAGATTGCGGAGAGTAGATGGTAGATAGTAGAGGGTAGACAGAGATAGTAGAATTGACTAAGGACAGTTTGCTTTTACTTATCTGAAGTTAGATGAGAGTGTATGTGGTAGCCATTGAATGAAGCAGTAAAGTAATCATAAGTGTTCATGGAGTCTTGGAGTTTGCTGTGTGATTATTAGAAGACAATTGTGACTAGTAATTAAGAAGAATTGAGTGAAAGCAGAGAGAAATTTAGTCGCACGAGTACAACAGGTTCTCCACAGTATACACTTTGGCATGCAATATGGTTAATAGACGAAGTTTTCTTTTTTTAAATAGATGATAACAATTTTTTTTTAAGTTGTTTAGGGTACGACAAAGTTTCTATTCAAGAAAATGCATTATAATATTTCTTTACTAAAAATTTTCACAGTATTACACTTTATTAAAGAGCTGAACGGATACTACTTCATTTAATGCACACTACCATTACGGTCACATTTATAATTCTATTCAATTTGATGCTGGTGTCGAAAGTATCAGTTATTCGACCATATGGTTGATACTTTAAGACTATTGATTAAAAAATGATTTCAACTTAATTTGATTAAAAAATATTCTCTAGGTGCGCTATGATGTAAATACCTTCTGACTCTCCTTTGTGCCATATCGAAACCACTTGGCAATTTGCTCACAGTTTTGGGTTAAGAAATGGTATTCAACTGGGCCAATCATTTTTCTTGCTCGTTCCATAATCTCCGCTGTTTCAAGTGGACTGATGAATACATCAAATCACCCACAAATTAAAGTTGTTGAAAGGTTTCATTATAAATAAAACATTAGTTAATATTTCTGTTTTTGTATAAACGACATATATATATATATATATATATATATATATATATATATATATATATAAGGACTGCGGAAATTAACGATTAATTTCTCGATTAATCGTTAAAAATTTGAACGATTTAATTATTTTTATCGATTAATCGAACCATCACTTACAAATTATTGGAAGTCAAAAAGTAACACGAACATTTTGACGGGAATTTTCAAAACGTTGATAAAGTTTGCCTACCATGGTTCTAACACTTCGCCTACTTATCAAACCAAATGAAAAGCGTATTAAGCTAATGGCAGTAATGAAGTCTTACTCAGAGACAGAAAATGACGACAGCTCTTCTGATGAATTACTGCGTTACAAAATGGAGCTGAACCAAATAATGTCAACACACTTGTCTTTTTGCGTTGTTGGTTAAAAGAGGACATAAAAATGAGACATTCCAGTGTTTTTTAGATTTTCAACAAGAACGTTTAATAAGTGTTACTTATGACATCATAAATTATAATTTTTGGCTTTAATCGAAATTAACGATTAATTAATCGTTAACAGCCCTAATTTATATTTATATATTTAAAATACGAAAATATGTTTATTTTAAAACCATTTACGAGACCAATATTTTGAACCATAAAAAGTGTTTTTTTTTAATTAACAAAAAAACAAAAAAAAACAAAAAAACTATTCTGAATATCTTCAGGTACTGGTGAAGAAAGTGCTATGTAACTAATTCAATTACAATACATACGTAATTTCAGCTACTTTAAAAGTAACTATTCAATTAAAAATAAATGAAACTAATTATTTAAAATAATTTAAAAAACAAAAAATCAACAACTGTAAACAGTAAGAAAAGGTCAGAAATTTTCAAATATTGCTCTTCTATTTCAATCGTTCGATTACAATTACGAATGTATCCTTAAATTAATCAAAATTTCTGTTTTAGTTTTATGGAATTTACATTTTTCTGCAGTACAATATTGTGCACCCTTATCTAAGGAAACATTTCTCAATATACAAGAATTGCGTATCTTGAAATAGTCTTCGTCACTTAACATCAGACAGTCTGCCGCATACAATTCATATATTTTATGCATTTACCATGTTTAGACAAATCTGTTTAGCTATTGTCTACTATTCATTGTGTTAATGAATTCTATAAATTTTTTAAAGTTATTTTTTTTAATTGTTGATGCTTTTTATTTATTCTACCGAGTAGTGAGTGTATTAAATAAATTTTATGAATATACATTGTAGTTCGTTTAACAAATGCATTCGATTCGTGTTTCCATTAATCTATTTAGAGTTAATGTGTTAATATTGTGTGTCTTGTTATCTTACATCCATCCTTCATCTTCCATGTTTCCAAGATCAGCTTTACTCTGTCCGACGACGTCCCAAAAGTTGTCCTCATTAATCTCAGCTTTATCTTGGGGTACAGAGAACCAAGAAGTGTAATTACTTGTTCTATCGACACTGGGGCCTCTCATATGTATTAATTTACTGTCGCCTGAAATGTTTGAAACATTGTTTTGTCAAATATGTATGTCATTAAATGATATTTTCCATGCATTGCTATGTCTGTTTTATCGGAAGATTTGTCGTACAAAATGGGTTCCATGACAAAGCAACGAAAGACAAAACGACAAGTGACATGTCCCCATGTCGTTTTTTCACCTTGTCGTTTGTAACCTTATCGTTTAGTCAATTGCCTCTTTGTCTTTTGTCATTTTGTCTGGTCACTCTGAAAGCATTCATAAATACATTTAGTTTCGCAATATTTAAAATAAAATATGTTTTATAAATTTTTTGTAGCCTATTGTGCATCTTACCAATATACAATGCCCAGTGGAAATAGAGGCCTCGATCAAATTTTACCAGATCTCCTGGTCTTAACCGTTTTAGTAAAACCTCGTTGTGTTTTTGATGTGGAAAGGAGATTGAAGCACCCATTGTCTAGATATATCTGGAAACAATTTTTTTTCGAAAAAACATCTAAAGATGTGGATATTATAGACAAAAATTAAAGTTTCTGCTTCAGGTGTTTTAAAATAATGCCGAATGTAAACATATTTTTTCAATATTGTATGCATTTGATTTCAACTACATGTTTTTGTGTTAGATTTTCTAAATTTTATTCCAAATGTATCCTCTTTCAATGGCAATGAATATACATGCACATTTAAAATTTAAATCTTTGTCGAAAATGATTCGATGTTAAAGTCAACATCATTGATATTAATTTTAAATGTTAAAGCAATTCTCATCAATCTATGGACAATGAAATCAATGTAACAATGATACCTTTTCATTGAACTCTTTGTGAAATTAACAATTAAAAATGAAATATTTATCTAAATTTGAAGGTAATTAAATAACATGAAATTTTACGAACATACAGTTGAGATGTTCAATTGAAAAGTTCGTGTTTTACCACAAGCAAAGGTGAAATGAAATTTTTTGGAGAGATCGATATTTATATAATGTTGGAAAAATTCTGCAAACCGTTGAAAGAAAATTTCTAGAAAATAAACTCTTTCATTTTAGTTCGTTTTGTTAAGATGAACGTCAGCAATATTTCCTACACATTGCCAAAAGTGCAGGTAATTGTTGCGTACTGGGTTCTGAAAATGTTCTTGTTCACTGATATTCAAACATCACCATAAGTCCAGTCACAATTATCAACAAGTTTAATTATCTCCACAAAGTATAAAAACAGACGTTAACTTGCTTCCGTTCTTCATCACTCTACTTTCTTTCACACCCTGTCAAGCTTTGTGCGACGCACAATAGTCTGGTGCACACTATTATGCTACACTATTATGTGCAACATTAATACCAGTGATTCTTATACCTTGACATACCCCCCCCCCTCTTCCATTAGATTCTACTTACGAGTAGAATTTCACAATAACAACAAAGTCAGGGTATGGAATCACTGAACATTACACAAAACTTACATTCTACCTACTCTCATGAATGCATTACTACAAATCATTGTGTACAGAAAAAAGGAAAAATAAACCGGGTCGTAATTTGTATACGACTGCAATACTCCAAAGTATATACTCACTATACCTCAATCCAAAAAAAATACAAAAAATTAAACAGATGAAGTTCTAATATGCATGTCATTATCAATAAGGCAATAATGAAACCATCTTTTTAATTATACAATATACAACATATGAGGGGAAAAAACAACAAAAGAAAAACTTCTAGCACTTCTTTTAATTGTCCACATCCTGGAGCCTGTGTTATGGAGATACATTATCCATCCATAACCACAGTTCTATTTCTTTGTGAATTACGGACACTTCGACCCCGGACGGTTCGACTCTGCCAGTTCGACCACAGGACGTTTCGACCCCAGGACCTTTCGACCCCGGACGATTCGACCCCGGGCGATTCGACCCCGGACAGTTCAACCCTTTCCTTTCTAAGGCGTTAAATTGTGTTATTTATTCTTTGTTATTATTTTATTTATTTATGCTTTAAATATATTTTTGGTATAAAAATAAATAGTTTAACATTATTATCTATTTATTAGAAGGGTAGAGCTCCTGACGATGATTGTGCTATCCAAAAGGGACCATTGATAAAATAATTTAAACCCATTAATTAGTGAAATTTCATTTTCAACCCAACTGTATAAAGTGTAAATAAAGTTTAATTCATTTAATTTACACTATAGTTGTTCTGTTATGTATAGTAAGTGTGTGGAGATCACTAAAGCATATTCTTGTGGTAATAAGGATTAAATCAGTTATTATTATTATACCCAAGACACGTTAGCCATACGAATAAACATCTTTATCGCCACAATCTCTTCAAAAATTAAAAATAGTATGAATTCGTTATTTTTAACGTTTAATTTATAATAGTACAATGTAAAAAATAATTTAGTTTATTATTTATTAAAACAGTATGAAATATTATTTTTAACATTTATTTTATAATAGGACTATCGAAAAAAGTATATACACTTACAAACAGTTGACATACATTGCGAATTCAAGATTGAGATAAATGTGCCATTCCTCTCAGGTAGGGCAAGGCGTTGATGCGGGTGTATGTTGGTAATGATCCAGCGTCTTTACTCTGGCGTAGCACTTCAACGACGTAAACTTGCAACACCTCAATAGCATTTCATTTTTTGGTTCTTCTTATGAAACCAGTATTCATAGTATTAGCAAGAATCAAGGATTTTTTCTCTCGTTTGGTCAATACGTATTCCACAGTAGTTTCCATTTTTACGTTATCACACACGTAATTTCTGAGCAACTAATGTTGAGCAACTAAAGGTGAGCAACTAATGTTCCTCATTTAAAATCCCTCTAAAAGCGACTGTAGAAAATGCGTTCCAAGCCAATCCAACTCCACGCCCAACCCGATCCGATGTAATCGGACAATTTAAAGGCCATGTGGTCAGAAAAAGGTACGTACATTCTCTTTACACACACTCTCTGCATTTACCTTTTCAATAACCCTAAACAGCACACGTTGTCCTGTAGTCGCCACTTAGTCTGGTCTCTGTAACATACCATTTTGTGCCAGCCAACGAACAGTACCTGGTCTCGGTAGACTGGTCTTGATCTCTCCACCCCAATCAAAGCCACGATGTAATCGGACAATAAAAATGGCGTGTGGTCAGATAGTCCTTTGTAAAGGTACCTACATTCGCTCTGCCCCCACTCAAAGTATTTACCTTTCCAATAACACTCGCCAAAACACTAGGTATACATCAAACTATAACTTAAAGGTCACTCCTCCCTCCACTCCTATCCCAAATATACTTAAAAAGGACCTCATTTTTATTGTGTCTTTATATATATATACTAGGGGCAAGTACCCGGCATTTCCCGTGTTTAACAACAACAGCAACAACAACAGCAACAACAACAGCAACAACGACAAAAACAACAACAGAAACAGCAACAGCAACAAAAACAACAAAAACAAAACAACAACAAAAACAACAAAATCAACAACAAAACAACAACAAAACAACTACAACAACAACAGCAAAAACAACACAAAAGCAACAACAGCAACAACAACAGCAACAACAACAACAGCAACAACAACAAAAACAACAACAGCAACAACAAAAAAACAACAACAAAAACATCAACAACAAAACAACAACAAAACAACAACTACAACAACAACAGCAACAACAACAAAGCAACAACAACAAAACAACAACTACAACAACAAAAGCAACAACAACAAAGCAACAACAACAAAAAAATTATTTTATGGCGATAATCGCCTTCTTGTTAATCTCGACACCAAAATGTTTATTAATTTGCGTATTTATTTTACGTCTTAATTTTCAATAATTTTATATAGCTCATATAGGGAAAAACTACATTTTGGGCCCCCGGCCCCCAGTATCTTATATATATGGAACGAAACCTGTTTAATAACCTTTCCGGTATAATTTTGTGTACGTGTACCAAATTTCACGTTATTTGGTTGTATGGATCTTGAGTTATTAGGGAACAGACAGACATCCAGACAACAAATGCGTCTTATATATATAGAGAACTAGGGGCAAGTACCCGGCTCCCGCCCGGGTTTAACAACAACAGCAACAAAACAAAAACAACAAAAACAACAACAAAACAACAAAAACAAAACAACAACAAAAACAACAAAAACAACAAAACAACAAAAACAAAACAACAACAAAAACAACAAAAACAACAACAAAAACAACAAAAACAAAACAACAACAAAAACAACAACAAAACAAAAACAAAACAACAACAAAACAACAACTACAACTACAACAACAACAACAAAACAACAACTACAACAACAACAGCAACAACAACAAAGCAACAACAACAAAACAACAAATACAACAGCAACAACAACAAAGCAACAACAACATGAAGGACATTGTCGTCGCAGGGCAAGGGATGTGGACAACAACAACAACAGCAAAAACAACACAAAAGCAACAACAGCAACAACAACAGCAACAACAACAAAAACAACAACAGCAACAACAACAAAAACAAAACAACAACAAAAACATCAACAACAAAACAACAACAAAACAACAACTACAACAACAACAGCAACAACAACAAAGCAACAACAACAAAACAACAACTACAACAACAAAAGCAACAACAACAAAGCAACAACAACAAAAAAAATTATTTTATGGCGATAATCGCCTTCTTGTTAATCTCGACACCAAAATGTTTATTAATTTGCGTCATTATTTTACGTCTTAATTTTCAATAATTTTTATTTTATATAGCTCATATAGGGAAAAACTACATTTTGGGCCCCCGGGCCCCAGTATCTTATATATATGGAACGAAACCTGTTTAATAACCTTTCCGGTATAATTTTGTGTACGTGTACCAAATTTCACGTTATTTGGTTGTCTGGATCTTGAGTTATTAGGGAACAGACAGACAACAAATGCGGCTTATATATATAGAGATATTAGGGCTGTTATTGATTAATTTAAATGTAATCGTTAACTTTTGAAAAAGTATCGATTAATTAATCGATAATTTCGATTAAATCCAAATATAGAAATTTATAACGTCATTAAACTGAACATTTCAAGGGAAGTAACAAAAACAGGTAATTGACTTTTTATTTATTTTATTGAGTTATTTCCCCTGTTTCCCTGCGCTGTTGCTGTCGGCAATTTTTTGTTGATGTCTGCCGGTCAACATATATTAATAAAATAAATTTTAATATTACGCGTGAGATGCTTGTAAGTATTATTATTAATTATTAATAATTAATTATTTATTAATAATTTTTTTTTAAATATTATAAATATTTTCTTTAATTTTAATCGAATTTTTATCGATTAATATAATTTTAATCGATAAAAATTTTAACGATTAATCGAGAGATTAATCAATAATTTCCGCAGCCCTACTATATATATAATATATATATTTCAGTCTTTCAAAGATGTTCACTGTAAAAAAAATAAATGAACGTTTTTTCTTCTTTTTTTTTCCTTTTAAAAGGTGTCGGCATGCGCTGAAACCATTACAAACCCGCGCCCTTTGAATTCACTTCCCTAGCAGAAAAACTTATTTGAATATGATGTACTGAGTTGTCTAAAGTTAATAAATTCAATAGTTAATAGCATTCAAGCTGCTGGGCCTGTATGAGCTCACTGAAAGTTACGTCATTGTTATTGACATTCGGTTTGAATGTTCAGTTCACCGTAGTTTAAGTTTACAGCAGGAATAAAAGTTTGTAGTTCACAGTAATATGTTACTGGAAGCATGCCGTTGGCTACTGTATAAAATGAGGGGCAATGGATGGCGGCTAGATTAAATTGTAAAGCGGTCATAACAGCGAAAATAATGAGGCGTTTGAACGGGTAATATAGCAGCCTTTTTCAACAACATTGACAGCCCCCTAGTCGAAACTTTATGTGGCCGATCTGTCCGGGGGTTACATAATGACATGTTACGAAGGCTAGACTAAGTGACGGCCACAGGATCCTGTGTGCTGGCGAGTGTTATCGAAATGGTAAATAAAGGGAGTATGGGCAGAGATAATGTAGGACTAATTGACCACATTGCCTTTTTTATTGTCCGATTGCATCGGATCGGGGTTGGGTGGAGTTGGACTTTCTACCTCAGAGGAATGGTGTATTTATCACAATCATGAATGGCGTATTTATCACAATCATGAATGGCGTATTTATCACAATCATGAATGGCGTATTTATACGACAGAATAGCTCAAAACCTATATTTTAACATTAAAAGTATTGGGGCCGTCTTATTCGCCGTAATATATTGATGTTAATTTTAATTCTTGTATTCCTCAATGAATTTCTTATTTAGCTGTTAATCTTACTACTTCCCGTGTTGTGTCGACGCTGTGAGGTGAAGCTGGAGTGTCCTCTCCTGAGCACGGGAAGTAGTAGTGACCGGTTATAAGCCACCCGCTCAATTGGCGTAGAGCTGGCGCCAGGGATTGCTTCCGACGGTGGGAGAGATATCTTTGTCTCATTGGACAGCTACCGCCCGCCTCAAGCTGGGCAGCCCCCAGTCAATAAGGTGTTGTCCCGCCACAGTCTGCCTGCCCTACTGGGTGCGTAGGGCTCAGGGTGCACACATGCCTGACAAGTAGACTTTAAACTCATGCACCAACCAATACAAATATACATAAAAAAACAAAAAAGGAAAACCCCAATCATCAAGCTGGGGACCTGGAATGTACGGACGCTGACACCCGGGATGTCAGACGACCTTCACGATATCAGCGATGCCAGGAAAACATCTGTAATAAACAACGAACTGGCAAGACTGCAGGTAGACATAGCCACCTTACAAGAGACACGGCTGCCAGGTTCTGGTTCATTACGAGAAAAGGACTACACGTTCTTCTGGCAAGGCAAAAGCGAGGAAGAAGTCAGAGAACATGGTGTTGGATTTGCTGTCCGAAACACCCTCTTGGGGATGGTAGTACCCTGCCATCAGGGAACTGAACGGCTTCTCTCACTACGCCTACACACCTCAACAGGGCCCGCCTACCTAATTAGCGCATATGCTCCTACGCTCAATGCAACCATACAGGCAAAAGACGAGTTCTACAACCAGTTGGACTCACTGCTAAGCTCAATCCCCAAAGATGAGCATGTGATATTGTTGGGCGACTTTAACGCTAGGGTTGGTGCAGACTACATCTCATGGCCCTCTTGTCTGGGAAGATTTGGCACAGGAAAACTGAACGAAAACGGACAGAGACTCCTGGAACTATGCTCTTATCACGATCTCTGCATCACCAATACTTTCTTTCAGACAAAGCCACAACACAGAGTGTCCTGGAGACATCCCCGCTCTAAGCACTGGTACCAGCTGGACCTAATTATTACCAGGCGCTCTGCATTGAAACATGTTCTCCTTACTCGAACTTTCCACAGTGCCGACTGCGACACAGATCACTCACTGGTATGCTGTAAGCTGAGATTACTGTCCAAGAAAACTCACCGTTCCAGACCAGTAGGCAGACCCCGCATTGATGTGAGCAAAACTTCTCACCCCGACAAGAAAGCTGAGTTTATACAAGCTCTCTCCAACTCACTAGACTCTGACCTGCCAGGCAATAGCACCAAGGAAAAGTGGGAGCATCTCAGACAGACCATCCACAGCACAGCCATGCAGATCTTCGGAAGAACAAGGACTAAAAACAATGACTGGTTTTAGGCCAACTCTGCCACACTCACCCCTGCTGTAAAAGAAAGAAGAAGTGCCCACCAAAAATACAAGCACTCCCCAAACTCACAGACATTGCAGGCGTACAGACTAGCCAGGAGCAATGTTCAGAGACAAGCTAGGCAATGCGCAAACGACTACTGGCTCCAACTCTGTCAGAGCATCCAACTAGCGGCCGACACCGATAATATAAGGGGGATGTATGATGGCATTAAAAACGCCATGGGGCCTTCTAAGAAAGTCATAGCCCCACTGAAGTCCTCAACCGGAGAAATAATCCGCGACAAGTCTAAACAGATGTACAGATGGGTGGAGCACTATTCAGAACTTTACTCCCAACAAACCACGTAACCCAAGATGCCATCGATGCCATCCAAAGCCTCCCTCTCATGGCAGAACTGGACGACATACCCACCCTGGCAGAGCTAAAAGAAGCTATTGAGCGATTACATATAGCCAATGCCCCCGGTCAGGACGGAATCCCACCAGAGATCATCAAGTGCGGCAGTAGTGTATTGCTTGAACACCTTCATGGCCTCCTCTGCCAGTGCTGGAAAGATGGAGCTGAGAAATGCCAACATAATCACCCTGTACAAAAATAAAGGGGACAGAAGCGACTGTAACAACTACAGAGGCATTTCTCTCCTTAGCATCGTGGGTAAGGTCTTTGCACACGTTGTTTTAAAGAAACTGCAAAGACTTGCTGAGAGATTATATCCTGAATCACAGTGCAGCTTCCGGGCAGAAAGGTCAACAATCGACATGATCTTTTCTCTAAGACAACTTCAAGAAAAGTGCCGAATGCAACACATGCCCCTCTATCTGGCTTTCATTGACATAACAAAGGCTTTTGACCTGGTCAGCAGAGATGGTATGTTTACAGCCTTGGCAAAAGTTGGCTGCCCACCAAAACTGCTTAACATCATACAGTCATTCCACGATGGTATGAAAGGCACGGTGCAGTATGACGGATCAACTTCCCCTCCATTTGATATCCTCAGCGGAGTCAAACAGGGCTGCGTCCTCGCCCCGACACTCTTTGGCATCTTTTTTGCCAGTCTGTTGAGACACGCCTTTGGATCCTCATCCGAGGGGATCTACCTACACACCCGTTCTGATGGCAAACTATTCAATCTGACCAGGCTGAAATCAAAGAGGAAGATACGTTAAACAGTCATTAGGGACATGCTTTTTGCGGATGATGCTGCCATAGCTACCCACAATGAAGCAGATTTGCAAGGCCTAATGGACCGCTTTGCCAAGGCCGCCAGCGACTTCGGCCTAACCATCAGCCTCAAAAAGACTAACGTGATGGCCCAGGATGCTGATTCACCCAACATCACCATCAATGGTTGCCAACTTGAGGCCGTGGATCACTTTACGTACCTTGGCTCCAGCATCACCAACAACCTGTCCCTTGATTCCGACCTAGACATAAGGATCGGCAAGGCCTCCACAACTCTGGCCAAGCTCTCAAAAAAGAGTCTGGAACAACAAAAAACTGACCACCAGAAACAAATTTGCTCTGTACCGAGCATGTGTGCTAAGCACCCTTCTTTATGCCAGTGAATCCTGGACCCTATACTCCAGGCAAGAAAGGTGATTGAGTGCTTTCCACATGCGCTGTCTCCGGCGCATCCTGGGAATCGCCTGGCAGGACCATGTCACCAACAATGAGGTGCTACAACAGGCAAATATACAAAGTATGACAACTCTTCTCCGCCAGCGTCGGCTCAGATGGGTGGGTCACGTTCGCAGATTGGAGGATGGCAGAATCCCAAAGGACATCCTCTACTCTGAGCTAGCCAAAGGAAAGAGGACTACAGGCCGGCCTCACCTCCGTTTCAAAGATGTCTGCAAGAGAGACCTCAAAGCTATTGGCATCGACATAAATGTCTGAGAGGAACTCTCTGGGGACAGACACAGATGGAGACAATCGTTGACTACCGGGCTAGAGGCAGGAGAAAGAGACCTGCGATAGGTCACAGACGCGGACCGCCAAAAGGGGAAAAGGAGAGCTAATCAGACAACCACAGGTGCTGCCTTCCAGTGCCAGAAGTGCGGCAAAGGCTGCCATTCGCGAGTGGGCTTGTACAGCCACAGCAGAAGCTGCAGGGCCATGCGCGAGGATCCCACAAGAGCACAGAATCTTCCATCGTCTCACGAAACAAAAGGAAAGCCAAACCGACCAAAAACTGTTAATCTTAAATGCCAACCAAATACAACTGCTAAAACATTTGCAACTGTCAGTTATGAAAACACAGGCAGTGTAAGCAAATGAAGTGCAATATCATGAGTGAGCATTAGATCCTGCCACAAGTGGACGATATGCTGCCAAGATTTAACAAGAAAACGGGTTTCCTTGGAGTCTAACTGGGTAAAAAAGAAAATATTTGAGAAACTTAAAAAATGATTTCGAAGCAAATATTTGGTGATACTGATATTGTGTATGAACTTGGTGGATTGTGCATTAAGAGATCTTTTTCTTGGCATGTATGCTCAATTTTAGAAAACATTAAATATGTTATCCTTTCTAAGAATATGATATCGTTTTCACTTTAAAACAAACAGATTTTTAGACAGCAATGGAGTCATGGAAATAACACCCCCTAACATCAAATAATAGTTATCTAAACATTCACGACAAAAAGAATTCCGTGGACCCTATATACTTCTGTATAGGAGTGTCTGTAATAGATAAAATAAAACAAGCTATTTACCTGGGTTCAGATGTCAAAAGATATTAAGCTCATATTGAGTCTTTTCTTTGTTTTAAAATTTAAATATACTTTTTAAATAAGATTCCTATTTTATCCAATTTTTACCCTATACGTCGCTACACTATACACTTTTCAACTGACTGGCCTATAAGATGTCACGAAAACGCATTTATTAAATCACCCATTTACTATATCTTCATAGTTTTCGATATGCACTAAATAAAAATATCTTAATTACATATATTATTAATATTTATAAACTTCCATATACTCATTCCTCATAACGATAAAAAAATACATTTATAAAAAGTATCTGAATTACATTTGAATATTTGATCTGATTCTTGTGTAAAATAATATAAACAACTATTCGTGGTCTATTCTAAATTTGAAAAAGTCACTTAAAAACACACACACTTCCTTACAATTTTAAATTTTAAAAAAACAACCTTTAAAATCATTTTATAATATAATATATATGTTAAATCAGTAACGTCGGTGTAATTTTTTATAAGTTTTAAACCAACTCACGATTATTTGCAGAAGATGTAAAATGTTTGAAGAAAAGAAGTTATCAATGTGAGAGTC
Source organism: Ampullaceana balthica (assembly GCA_944989445.1). Classification (NCBI taxonomy): domain Eukaryota; kingdom Metazoa; phylum Mollusca; class Gastropoda; family Lymnaeidae; genus Ampullaceana; species Ampullaceana balthica. The sequence continues at coordinate 836,227 of CALYLW010000010.1, read as the reverse complement.
AGGCGACCAAAAGGTATCTTATAGTCATATAAGACTTAAATTTCCGGGGAAATGATTACCAGGGCGATTTTCCAGAAACGTTACTTATCGTTTTATCTTTAAAAATTCACACTGCAAGCATTTTAAAAAAATAGGCCATTAGTCTAGATCGTGTTTTAGTGCAATGGAAAATGTATCTTTAAAAAAGAAGTTTTTTTTTAAAAATAATTATGTAACACATAATCACATATTTGTAGGAAAAGTATACAAAAAATTTAGATTTTTTAATAAAAATTCACTGTACAAATCTTATTTATGTATATGCATATGTGCTTCATTGGCATTTTATTATTATGTCGACGTTACCATTGGAAATAAAATGTATTCGCATGTACTAATGCAACATAATTGGCATCTAACCAATTGTTGTTCTTAGACACAATCCTTTAGAGTAGTGGTTCCCAAAGTGGTCCCTACGGACCACCAGGGGTCCCCGGGACCATTCAGGGCGTCCGTGGAAAATAAACATTGATTTGGGGGTCCCTGAATAACTTTAGGGTTTCCGCGCAAGGTTTAATATAAAATAATAAAATTGTGAACCGCTTTTATTATTATGGAAATAAAATAATGTCTTAATGCTTTTCTATTAATTAAATACCATCTAAGTAGCTATCAGTCATTAATACAATGTTGTTTTACCTAGAAAAGTAAGTAGAAATACGGCAATTTCCACAACTATTAGCAATCAAAATACTTGGTTTATTGAAAGGTCAAGGTAGATGTGTAAGAAACGATGAATTCCTATAAGCAGGTCAGAAAAATACAAGTTTTTAATGCGATTCAACAAGGGCTGCACGGTTGGGTTATCTTCGATGTGACGGGAAGTTATATTTATCTAAATTGTATCCTATCATCAAATATTTTTTAAAAAATAGATTAACTGCAGCATTCCATTGAAAAGGTTAGTAATTATTAACAGTGGTTGTTACCAGAGGCGTCTCATGGTGTGACCCCCTCACGACATACCTCATAGACCTCCTCCGAGTCTGCCAGTGCAAAATAACGGAAACCAACACAGTTTTACACTATGGTGTCACCCCTTGTGATAGTTTCATCCGGTGCAGTTCGGCCCCCCCCCCGTGGAGTGACGCCTCTGGTTGTTACAACAGAAATGAAAATGAGTGAGCCGAAGAAAAAATACCGACAATACAGTGTTTTTGAATATTTGAAGTATGGCTAAATGTTTGGAAACAGATACGCTAGGTTCAACGTTATATAATGGATTTAAAAATATTTTTTGCAGTTAAAGCTATACCCTTGACTTTCTGACATACATTAAACAAGCTGTACCGAATGTATTTTCAGTACAATTTGCTTTTCATCGACATCATTTATTCACAAAAAATACTTGTGAAAGTTTGCATGGATCACTAGAATATGTAGCATGTCAATTGTCATTAGTGCAGTTAATAAAATTAGAAGAAGAGATTGTTTTCTCAACATTGTTTAGAATGAATAAGACTATAATCGTTTATTTACTCATACTTAAGTACTTTAGGAATGATTTATTTGCCAAATTTGTCAAAAATAAAAGCATAATGTCTACCTTTGTTGTAAACCTGTTTCTGTTTTTAAAAAAAAATTGGGAAGAGGAGAATGTTCTCAGTCTCAGTTTCCAAATCTTTCGAAATTGCAAAATAAAGATAACGATTTGCTTGCTTACTGTCAAAACTTAACAGCTCTTCATGCAGTCTGAAACATTCTTCATTTGGATATTCCCGAATTGTTGTTGAACCCTTTTGCGCGTGGACAAACTCAGACCCAAACACAGATGAGTCCATACTAATACAGGAGCAGCTTATTGAAATATCCACAACTGAGAAACTTAAACCATTTTTTGAATTAGGATAGATTTACCACAAATTCTGGTTTCAAAAACAGATCCCAATTTTTTATCCTGCAATATGGGTCGCCGTATAGAAGTAGTTTACTGCTTTCCCGTCTTCCTACTTGGTAAAACAAGGATTCAGTGCTTTTCGGTTGCTAGTCACAAACATTGAGTCGGACATAAATACACTCATAAAATATAAACACGTTAATCCAAGTCATTAATTGTTTTAAATTTTATTTTAAAGAAAAGTTATAATTTTAATAAATACATCTTCCTTAAACATTTGGCTAATTTGGATTTTTTATTTTTTTACTATGAATTTACGCAGTTTTCTGGGGGTCCGTGGGCAAGTTATAACTATAAAAATGGGTCCATGGGTCAAAAAAGTTTGGGAACCACTGCTTTAGAGAGACATTCCATAATTCTTAGAGAGCTTTTCTTCTCAAATACCAAAAATGCCCGAATATTGCTTGACATAGAATTTTAAAAGACCCCAATTTATTCAAAACCTTTTCAAGAAAAAAAGGGGGAAAAAGGAATTCAAATGAAGTAAACAATATATCGTTATATAAAATACAAAGAATGAATAACCTAAAATGTGACTGTTACAAAAAAAAGTGTTGAACAATGTTAAGACCTAGGCCTATGTTTCTGTTTTTTAAGGCTACTGCGTTATCAATCTTAGTAGGTCAAGGGAAAAAAAATTAACGTACGGACAACTGAACGGATTTCGGCGAATTTGCCACGTAGGGCTGTCAAGGCGTTGAAGGCAATGCTTGGGAGTTGTTTTGCTGGGGTCAAAGTTTAGGAGCTTTTTTTAAAAAGTATCATTTCTATGGACAAAAATACGCATACTGTCTTTGAAATTTCTTTTTTGAAAAAAAATAACAACTAAATAGCAATCGGCTATATTCAGGCCAATACAATAATTATATTAAAACTTTCACCAATACTGAGAATGAAGACTTTTCCCATGCATAGTAATTTTTCCTACCCACTCTCCTTAAAGCTATGAATACTTTTTCTTAAAGTATACATTAACTTGTTCAAGTTGTAGTTATTACATATAATTTCATACCGATACAAGACAAACTAATTAGCAAACAGTCAAGAAACATTCATCATATAGTCATATCTATACAACAACAAAAAAGACAAAGTCAAATTTGTCTTGTCTCATCTATACAGACACTCCTTCTATACAGAAGGTTAGTGCATCCAAAGACCAGCCAGTCTGTTGGCAAGGGAAACAGCGTTCACGGGTCACGGGTATGAGGATTCCTTGCAATACCCAGCCGCATTTGATTCCCTAACTAGTGTCGGATACCCATTCGGAGCTGAGTTGATTTAGTTGAATTACGAACACTTCGACCACAGCACGTTTCGTCCCCATGACGTTTCGACCCCGGTCGGTTCGACCACGGATGATTCGACCCCGGACAGTTCGACCACAGGACGTTTCGACCCCGGGGCGTTTCGACCCTGGACGTTTCAACCCTTTCGTTTCTACACCGTGAAATGTTTTTAATTATTCTTTGTTTTTTTTTGGGTTTTTTTTTAAATTTTAAAATATTAATTTTTGGTATATTATACATTTAAAATTAAAAACAGTATCTCCACTCCTATCCCAAACTAAAGACAATAAAAAAGGAGCTAATTTTTTATTGTGTTTTAAAAATGTATTGTATTTAAGTCGTTCAAAGGTTTTCACTTTGATAACAAAAACAAACGAAAGTTGCTTTTTTTTAAAATTTATTTTATTTTTTTATTAAGGGTGTCGACATGCTGAACGCAGGCGCTGAAACCATTAACCCCGCGCCCTTTGCATTCACTTCTGTTTCTTGTGTTCCATAACACGTGTATGCCTCCCTAGCAGAAATACTGATTTTAATAAGACGTACAAAGTTGTCAGTATTTAAAGTTCATAAATTTCAAAAGTTAATACCGCCGCCTAGCAGACAATAACATTCAAGCTGCTGGACCTGTATGACCTGACTGAACGCTACGACAGTGTTCTTTACATTTTGTCCGAGGGTTTCATAATCCCATGTTACGAAGGCTAGACTCAGTGACCACCACAGCAAGCCGTGTGCTGGCGAGGGTAAATAGAGTTAGTGGAGGCAGAGAGAATGTAGGCACTTTTAGGAAGGACTATCTGACCACATTGCCTTTGTTTTGTCCGATTTCATCGGACGGGGTGGGGGTGGAGTTGGATAGGTTTGGGCAGATTTTCTACCTCAGAGGAATGGCGCATTTATCACAATCATGAATTCGCGTTGAACGTTATTTGTATATACTATATACATGTAGCCGTCTGCTAGAGTAAACCTCAGCAGCCCGCCTTACTGACTAACCAACTACCAGTGTTTTACTGCTGGGACATGCCGGTGGGCCAGTAACACACTGCCCCTGGTCTGTGTGAGATATCCTAAGTAGTTAAGAATGTGATAGTGTACACACTGTGCACACCCACACAGCTCCGTACCATAATGTGCACCCAGATGCACTAGGAAGTAGTCACTGGGTGACGTTTTGGTGCGTTTGTTTTAGTTTCCTGTTCTAACGTTCTTGATGTTCAGTTTCTGAGTTATGAGGACTAATAAACTTTATCAGCTATAATCCTCCACCTGATTGTTTTACTTGAATGTGTGTGTATAATACTGTATATTCTAAGCCTCAACACGGCTACAGTTAGGCGCTGCGAGCAGGGTTTTAAAGTGAGGACAGCTTGCAGGTAAAGTGAAGAGTGTAATTAGAAATTCAAACGGAAACATAAATGGAGCAGGAACAGTTCCAGTTTACGCGACTACCCAGGCTACCAAGATTCACGGGTGACAGCGGGGCCGAACCATTCGTAAAAGAGGTAAAATACAAAATACACAAACAAATTAGTGGAGTTGCTATGGGAACGAAAATGGGACCAAGTTATGCATGCATATTTATGGGCCATTTGGAACACCTATGGAGTGAAAATTACAAAGGTATCTCTCCATAGTACTACAGGAGATACATTGACGATTGCATTGGAATTACAAAAATGAACATGCAACAATTGCAAAGTTTTATTGACTTCGTCGGTAACTTCCATTCTTCGATCAAATTTACTTCAACAATCCACAGGAGTGCTGTTAATTTTTTGGATATACAAATTAAATTGAAAGAAAATAAAATATCCACATCAATTTTTTACAAGTCTACAGACAGCCATAGTTTCCTTATGTATACATCGTCCCATCCTGAATCTTGTAAGAGCTCTATCCCATTTTCGCAACTATTGAGACTTAAAAGACTCTGCAGTGATGAGGCAGACTTTTTGGAGAAAAGTAATGAAATGCTGGACTTTTTTCGAAGAAGGTCATACCCGGAAACAGTTTTAATATCCGCTGTCAATCGAATTAAAGGCATGACCAGACATGACACATTTAAATCATCTGTTTCTGATCAATGTGATCGATCCAAATTTATTTTAACTTTTCATCCTCATAATTTAATTTTAAAGCCCGCCAGGTGATTCTCACAAACCGACCAATCCTTATGGCTGACCCTCTAACTCAGCAGGTCTTTAAAAAACCTCCTCTTTTTGTTTTCCGGAGAGATAGAAGCCTCAGAGATATTCTTGTAAGAAGTCACCTTCCCACAATGAAAGCACATATTGGAACAAAAGGTTGCAACCATAACCTTTGCAATACAATGTGATGGAAATTAACAACATTTCTTTCCCTCTTGAAAAATTCTTAATAAAAGATGGATTCACTTGAACAAGTCGCAACGTGATTTATGCAATTCTTTGCAAGAGGTGTAATAAAATTTACGTGGGTGAGACTGGTCGTCGTCTTGGTGTTCACATATGAGAACACCTGTATAATATAAATAAACAGGCTCAATGTCCTGTGTCTAAACATTTTAACAGTGTTGACCATAACGGCATATCAGATATTGCAGTAACTGGTATTTTATATGCAAGCAATACCCATGATAGAATCCACATGGAAAATAGACTCATAAAAAGATTTGGTACGTTGGCTCCATATGGAATTAACCAAATTCATAATTTTACTTAACAGCAGAATCTGTTCCCGTTGTGGTTTTTACTGTAACTTTGGATACTTCCCCCTTTTTCCTATATCCTGTGTCCATGTTTGTTTTTGTTTTTCCTTTCTTTTTATTTAACATAAATATTTTAAAATACAATATGTTTTAAGAATGTTATTATTACTTTATGTAAGTATTGTAAGAATGTATTTTATGTTGTACTGATGAAGGCATTAGCCGAAACGTTTACTGTCGTATCAGTCTAAAAATAAAGCTCAAATTTATTGTTTTCATTGCACAATTTGTTTGTGTATTTTGTATTTTATTTAAAAGCTTTATTGCAGTCCTATTCTATATGATGTAAAAGAGGTACTTCTTTTACTACAATTACAGCCCATGCCTCCTACATCCGCGGTTACCTGGATCGTGGGTGCCCTGGAGGGACGTGCCGACAGGAATTACAGGACCCGGAACCTGAGGAGATCAATACCCCCGAGAAACTGTTGCGTCTCATATTGAAGAAATGGGATGAGGAGAGAGACGCCACCACTCTAACAGCAGCCTTCTACCGCAGGCAACAGGGCCTGGGTGAGACAGTCGACGACTACTCAGCGGCGCTAAAAAGTATGTTTCAACTGGCAAACTCTGCACGACCGGGCGTCTTGGCGGACGACATGCTCCGAGACGCCTTCATCCAATGCCTTCAACCAGCCACCCTACGTCGTGACATGCGAGCATATGCGAGATTACACGCTGGCAACTCGTACGAAGATGTCCGGAAGGAGGCCCAGCGATAGATGAGGGAGGATTTTGCAGATGTTGCTGCCACGGCACAACTCTCCGCAGCACCTCTCCCGGACTGGACACAGATGTCGCAGCATCCGATGGCCCATCTGGACCAGCAGGTGGCAGCTGTGGCTGACAGACTTCAGCAATCCATTTACCAGCAATGATTGGACAAGGACGCCCACGGCGACCACCGTCCACCAGCACACTGACAGCCGGATCGACAATATCCTCACCGGTCCGCTGACTGCCTCTGGTGTAGACGAAAGGGCCACGTAGAGGACGAGTGCCAGGCCAAAAAGATGTACGTTGCCCACCAAAATGCTGCACCGCAACCCCAACCTCAGCAACGTCCACAGAAGCAGCTCAGACAACCGATGACGTATAAGAAGCAGAACCAGGGAATCTTCTTAGCCCCGTTGCTGTCAAGCAACGGGGAAGTCGATTGGACTCATTGTAAAATGCCCCACCCTGAACATAGCCTTAAATGGTCACCAGGTGGTGGCACTTATTGATACAGGGAGCGAAGTAAGCACCACCACAGAAACATAGGCATACCCACATCCTGGCCACCTTACCCTTGAAACCCTTGAACTATTTGGCCGGATAATAGAGACTGGTTTAAAGCTACGCCCCGACAAATGTCAGTTTTTGAGGCGGGAAGTAAACATCCTGGGTCACACCATCTCGGCAAAGGGCATTGGCTGTGATGTTTCTAAGGTGGAGGCGGTGAGAAACTGGCCCACTCCAACTACTACAACAGAGCTGCGCAGTTTTGTAGGCTTTGCCAGCTATTTACGGCGATTTGTAAAAGGATTTGCAGAAACAGCTGGACCTCTTCATGATCTTGTCACCCTGGGCAGTAAAAGGTCTAACAAGAAGACGGTGAAAATAGCTGAGCTCTGGGAATAAAAACACCAACAGGCGTTTGATCAGCTTAAATTAGCTCTCACGGCTGCACCCACATTGGGATATGCTGATTTCACGAAGCCCTTTATTTTTTAAACGGATGCCAGTCATGGGGGACTAAGTGGAATACTATCACAAGAACAAGTCGACACCTACGACCTACTGAAAAAAATCAGGCCTCCTACAGTAGTTTAAAATTGGAGTTTCTTGCTATGAAATGGGCAATCAGTGAAAAGTTCCGTCACTATCTAATTGGTCCCCCATCATTGTTTACACTGATAACAACCCATTGGTATATTTTCGTACCGCACCGCTGGGTGTTTGGAACAACGCTGGGCCGCGCAGTTGGCACAGTTTATCTTTGATGTTAAATACCGGCCAGGAAAACTGAATCCGGCAGATGCCCTATCCAGGCTGCCATGGGATTTTCAAACGGCCACCGCGGTGCCAGCAGAACTTGCCGTGGCACAGAAAGCACAATGTCAGAAGCTGGAGGCCGCCATGCCAACCGGAAAACATACAGGGCCCGCGGGAGAAGAATTAGCCTGCAAGACTGAAGGGAATACTTTTCTACCTCGGTGGTCCAGCAGCGAATTGATTTCAATGCAGACAAAGTATAAACATATTGTTCCGCTGCTGGAGGCATGACCAGTGCGCCCCCGACCAGGTCAGGGAAGCAGGACATTAAGTAACCAACACAGAAGATTGTTGCTCCACAAAGGTCTGTTGTTTAGGAGGATCACGGATCCAGCCCAGGGCTCCTGTGATCAGTTATTGTTGCCTTCCAGGCTTATCCCTGAAGTATTATATTCGCTTCAAGATGACATGGGTCATCAGGGCTTGGAACGAACAATTGGGCTCCTAAGATCGCGCTGCTTCTGGCCTGGCATGTATGCACAGGTACGAGAGTACATATCCACATGCAGCTGCTGCACAATGGGACGTTCTCCTGACACACTGCATACTACGTCAACTCCGATTATCGCGACATATCCTTGTGAGATAATAGCTGTTGACTTCACCAAGCTAGAGACCGCCAGTGATGGCAGAGAGGATGTGTTGGTAATCACCGACGTGTTTACACAATTTTCTCAAGCTGTACCCCCCCGTTATCAGGAGGCGGTCACAGTGGCCACCGTACTAGTGAGAGATTGGTTTAAAAAATATGGCTGGCTTTCCAATGCGAATTCATAGTGACCAAGGTCGGTCTTTTGAATCGCGACTGATGGCTGAGTTGTGCTCCTTATACAACATCAAGAAATCGCATAACACGCCATACCATCCTCAGGGAAATGGACAGTGTGAGCGGTTCAACCGAACACTGCACAATCTACAGCGATCTTTACCACCCGAAAGGAAATGTCAGTGGCCTGTGTTTCTACCAAAATTGGTACAGCCATACAATAATACACCCCATGCCTCTACGGGATTTGCACCTTACCATCTACTATTTGGCAGGGCCCCTAGGCTCCCCATTGACGAACTTTTAAATCGACCCATGGATGTCGCGGTAGCAAGTACCGACTGGGTCAGACAAAATCACTACCGGCTATGAGAGGCACAACGCTTCGCTTTACAGAAACTGAAACAGGAGGCTAATGAAAGGACATCGTTCAAGGACAAGCATGCGAGTGAACATCCTCTATCAGTAGGCAACTTTGTCTATTTACGTATTAGAGCACAAGTACGGAATAAATTCCAAGACTATTGGAAACCAGATTTATACTGTGTCACTGCCCGCCTACCAGACAGGCATGTGTACAAAGTACTACACCTGGCGGGAGGTGCAGAGAAAACAACAAACAGAAAAGATCTGATTCTGGCGAAGGCACCTCTGTCAGATCTAGTTCCAGAGGCAGAGATAGAGCCGCCAAATACCCCATTGGAGAACGAAAGGGGGAAATGTATTACGCGTCTCGTGTAAAGTTTCCATGTAAAATTATCAACCAGGAATTCCCACGTTGGAGTAAGGGGGGTGAAAATCAATTCTATCACGGAGTAACTTTCTCTGTATCATCTCCAACGGCTATGTCCCATTTTAAAGGAAATGTCTCTTTAAAGCTTTTTTTTTACAAATGATCGCCGTTGTAAAATTTACTTCACAATTAAAGTATGTTTAAGTATAATTACGGGTTGATATAAAATATGTTAAAAGTATTGGTTTAAATATATAAAAGCTCTCAAGTCCTATTGTATCCATGCTTGTATGTCATATTGACTACTTTGTCCTGCATGCAACAATGACGTTTATGCTTCCATGCAATGTCAGTTGACATTTTGATTAAGATAATTCCTTTATATTTGCTATGTATGCATCCATGTCACGTACGCCAGTAAGGCGTAGCAATTGTGTGCATGAATATGTGTTTTGTTTGTGTGTATCTTTTATTTTTAATTATTATCTTATCTTTTACAGATGCTTCTTCTATACAGCAGATTATTGTGTTAGATATATAGAGTTAGCTTGCAAAGTGATTAGCAAAGCAACATTTATTTTGCTGTTAAACACTTTACAGTCTGCCATTACATTTGACTTCAAAAGATGTAGAGTCAAAGGGTAATTATTAGGGCGGAGGAAATTAACGATTAATTAATCGATTAATCGTTAAAAATGTTAATCGATTTAAATTAATTGATCGATTAAAATTCGATTAAAATTTAAGAAAATATTTCTAATATTTTTTTTCCTCGAATTTATTAATCATTTATATATTTTTTAAATCCTTTATATTAGCTGCGCCGCCGTCTCTCTCTCTCTCTCTCTCTCTCTCTCTCTCTCTCTCTCTCTCTCTCTCTGTCTTGGGTTCGCGGTCGGTCGGTCAGGATGGCGGAAAAACAAAAGTAAAAAATGACACACTTCCCGTGATGCGATGGAGCTGAAATTGTTCACATATACTCGTGTCACCTAACAATGCATTGTATCAACATTTCAGATCGATCAAATGTACCGTAATTAAATTAAAATATTAATGCAATTTTAGTTTATCTCTATATAACTCAATGTAGCGTCTGTTATTTACAAAAACGTGTACCTTGCTTGAGTTCACGCCAGCCATCGATGACCACAACGTTTTTACAGCAAGGGGAGATCAGTCGGTTTCAGTCTGTAAATTTTTGTCGCGTTTTAACATAATCAATACTTTTAGTTATGTTTCATATATAAGGGATTTAGAGTAAAAAAAACTTTGTTTTTACGGGGTTGTTTAATTAAATCACTTATTTAAACTTCACATTCTTGTCTGTCGTGATCTCTCTCTGTCGTCATCTCTGTCGTTCGTCATCGGGCGGGCGGGCCTTTTATTTCCGGTAAAACCACATCATCCAGACAAAGCAATGTTCTTTACGACTACCACATCCTACAGCAACAGGCTTTTATATACATGACCAATCTATGTTGTTCACGTCTAAAACATCCTACACTAACAGCCTTTTTATCTACCAGACCAAGCAATATTGTTAACGACTACCACATACTAAAGAAACAAACTTTACTCTATTTGACATTGTTTTTAGAGTTCTAATGCACTAATTGTTCATTAAAATAAATAACATATTTGGGAATAAGCAAAGTACAAACTTATATAATTTGCAAGTTTAGGATAAGCAGAGAAAAGAAGAAAAAAAGTTTCTATTTCTGTCCTTTCAAAGTACATGTCAATGTATCTACCGATGGAATGAATGTTAAAAAGAAAACGGTTACACACAATTTTTAATGAACATTGATGGAAAAATGAACTCTTGAATTATACACCTTTTTGACCCTGAACCCCACCAAAATATGATGCCATAGCTTGCTTCAGTTGAAGTGAAACCTCCTTTGCTAAAAGTAGAAAGTAGTGTCTCCTGCTAACTATTCTTTACTTTAACTCAGCAAGCTTGCTTTTTCATAATTGAGATTAATTGAAGATTATTTTCAACCCTTGGTTTCAGTAAAATAATTTTTTTAAACTTTCATTTGTTTTAAAAAAAAATTTAACTAAAAGTTTTAATTTCATAAATTCTTAGCGAGTAGCGTTATGCCAACGTTGGACTACAGTTAAGACTTAGGCTAACAGGAAACAGTAGATACAAGTGCATCAATCGTTGCTTCAATCTATCCTTATGACAACCATATCTGAAACAGATCTAACATTTACAGTGTTTTTAGTAATTTTGGACTTCCATACTCTTAAATCTTTGCGATTACCATTGATATTCATTAAAAACATGAATTGGCTACAACGTTGTTTATAATTGAATGTTTCTTCACAAATACATGCGCAAAGATTTTTTCCTTGATCTTAATGTATATAGTGATTTAAAATCATCTTAATTATTGTAACTTATAAATAAAGTATTTTTTTACATGTTCATGGCTATTTTCAAGCGAGAACATTTTTTTCAGACTTAAAAAAATAATAAAAATTTCAGGTATAACAAAAACTTATTTAATAAAATTTATATTGTAGTTTTTTTCCTAAGATATATTGTAAACTGATCCACCTGCTTCAAAACTACCTACTAGTATAATCTTTTTAAACAAATTACGAGAAATTTTGAGTAATTTGTCTGGGTTTAAATTGTAGCTCTTTTTGGCTGAGAAACTTGACATTTTCTGGTTTGCTTATGCATAAACCAAAATCTACTCTTTAGTACATTCATATTTCTTGATAAGAAATATAATTTGTGTAATTTACATCACGAAAGTTTTTTTAATTTATTTTGTTTATCTATGTGTGTTTTTCTTTCTTCATTTGCTATATTTAAATAAGCTTACCCACGCAAATTTACTCACCTAGTTTCTTGATGTTTCGTTGTTGTCATTTGATTGAGCGTATCATGAAATTGTATCTTATATTGAAATACATCACGATGCATGACCCAGTTACATTGAGTGCGACGTAACTTCTAAATGTTCATTAACAAAATGTGTTTGTAGATTTGTTTAAGAATTTTAACATTTAGTGAGGTAAATAAATCAGCTGTTTAAGGGGACGTAAATTCATTAGGATATTAATAGATACCAAGGGTGAAATAAATTTGAAGATTTGGTGTAAACTTGTTAAAATAAAAATAATCTAAAAAACTTAATACAAAAATCGTTAACGTGACGTGTTACCAAAATAAAGACACACAGGTGAGAATAGAACACAGCTAGTAACAAAATAATGAAGTGCTTGTTTTTAAAAGGAAAATAGTACTCATAATATGAGTTAATGTGGAATACACTACTTTTAAAGCATGTAAAATTTAAAAAAGTAAAAATCTTGTCAATTTTATGATTATTTTTTCAGGTAATTTTTTCCAGGTAATTGGACCTTAAATCTGCTGACAAATTGTAAATAACAATAATAAGAGACTTATAGCTTTTGACAATGTCTTTTAAAATCATTAATGTTGAGCTGAGGCCTATTGAATAAAAGGTTTGATTACAAAGTACATGTAACAGATAACGTTTGAAAGGTAAAGGTGCTGAACTGAAACCTTGTCCTCAGGTAGTAGCAGAGAATTTAGTTTAAAATAAAGTAAACTTTCTGAAAGCTTCGGAACAGCATTATAATTGTTAAATGACTACAGTCATTGAGATGCATGAAAGTTGTAAGTCAATGGAAAGTCACGGTCACTGTCTACCTATTTATCAAGTAACCACAGACAATTGATGAAAATACAAAGGTATTTTTGAGTTTCACACCAGCAAGCAAACTATGTTTTTTTTTAAAGTTTCCACTTCAAACAAACATTTCAACTGATTAAGTAAGTATTAGAATGGAAACGCTTTGTTTGATTATAATTTGCTTTAATTTAATTCAGAAACTTAGGAAAAATTATTACATTTTCTCGTGACCATCACTTGGTGTCGCTTGTCTTATATGAACATTGTCCTGGAAAACGAAAGCCCCCTGCCCAGTCAGTCTAGATATAAAAAATGGAAGAATTATATGTAAACATTGAAATTATTATACAAGGAACTGTCATGTGTCCCCTTTTCTTCTTAATTCATATAAATGAGTTACCCAACATAATGTTTTCTGGAACAAAAAATAAAGTATTTGCTGATGATTGTATAATCTATAAAACAATTAAATCAGAACAAGATATTAAAATCTTACTCAGTGACCTAGATGAATTATTCAATTGGAAAACTAATAGGAGTATGTATTGTTAGCCAGAAAAGTGTCAATTTTTAAGAGTAAAAAGCAAAAAAAAGTAAACTACTTCATTCGTGAAAAAGAATTATCTAAACTAAAAATGCAAAACCCTTTGGGGTAATAATAATTAAGACAGTATAAAAAAATTCTAATTTCAAAGAAGCAATGGAAAAATCAAACAAAATTTAGGATTTTATAAACTATAATAAAGATAAACTTTTACAGATTATATGTAATAAGAATATAACATTATAATACAGCCTTTTGTTGTTGAGACATGTACTATAATATGCATCTTCTGTATGGGACCCATCCACCAAAAAAAACAACAACAAAAAAACACACATAATAATCAAGAACCAATTCAAAAAGAGCCGTCACGTTTATTACAGGAGAAAATTCTCGATAGAGTATTTTTGCCCATTTTTTTAAGGCAGACACGCCAATGGAAAACTTTATTGTGAACGAAAATAATCTTGAAGACTGCACATGAAATCAGGGATCGGCTGGTTATCGTTATAGCGGCCAAGATGGCGACCGACGCTATTGACGTCACTTCGACGTTGTCGTGATGCTACCCAGTTAAGGAATTTTTTGGAATTCTAAAGTTGTCTCCCCTATCACCACAGACACTGCAGTTACTGAGTGATTTATGGGTTTCTGTTCTTTCACCGATAGTGACAACTACAGCAAGCTCAGGGGTGTGGCTTGGGGAGGGATACCGAATTTAATTAAATTTACTCTAATTAAGACAATTAGTAAGGAAATATCTAAATTTTAAAAAATGAAAAAAGGGGGAGGGGTGAAGGGGAGGGTCTATCTCCCTTTTAACATTTCAAAATAACCGAAAAATTAGGAACTATATGATATGCGGACTTGATAGGGGTACTGCGAAATTACCTGGGAATTGCGTTCTTTTGACCCGTAGCGTCGTGGTAGAAAAATTAGTTAATTTTTGTGTAAAATTTTTCAAAATGAGATGAGAATTTTCAAAATTGGAAGGTTTATTTTTAGAATTTTTATTTGTGAATTTAGGGTTAGGGTTAGGATTAGTTTTAGAATTTTCATAGTTGAATTTTCCAAAATGGAAGGTTTTAATGTTACGGTTAAATTTAGTTGTAGTGCTTCAGACGCAGAAACTGTGAGTACTATTTTTTCCTCATTTTTCCATTTTATTTTTACAAAATCGGCATGTTGCTAAATAAGCTAAAATTTAAGAATGTCCCACACCCCAGCCCCACGCCCAATTTCAAAATCACCGCATCGATAAAAAACCGACACATTTGAGAATCTCCACCCCCACCCACCCCCCTCTTTTCTTTTATTTTCGCATTTACGCTGGTTTTCAAAATCACCACTTTGATGAAAACACAGAAATTTGAGAAGCTCCATTCTCCCACCCCCCACCTAAATTTCCGTTTTAAGAACTACCTTTTCCCTAGGTTACATGCTTTAGCGACCAAGATGGCGTCCGGAAATAACCCTATTTCGGGATCGGCCGTCATAACGCTAATTTACCCAGGTATCAAATGCGTACCTTGGCATTCCTTGACAAAAGACAACGATCTATGTATAACAACGCATATTATTGTGTTCCCCGGACATGCTACTAACCACGTCTACAATCTGCCCCGGCGATTATTGTAACATCAAGAAAGATTTCAGACATTGGGGGTTACAAATGGCATGAAGCTTCGCCACCAAAAATATTTAAAACAGCAAAAACCAAGAGCCTCTGTTTAGTAAAGACTTCATCATGCAAAATGAAATGATTATCTTTCCCATCATTGCATCTCATAAACAATATGAAAGTTCACATTTTGACATATGAGCACTTGAAATATAAAGTATGTCCATTTTGATTTCAATTACTTGAATATTCTTCCAGTTTGAGTTTGTATCAGTGTTTACAAAATATTTTTACATTATATTTATTGAATGTTTATCTTGTTCCGAACGCAGCCTTCTGTGTAATTTGAGTTTTTGGTCTGCTAAACGATTGAGTTTGACATCTCTGTTCTAGTCTATTTACTTCATGTAAATTTACCTTTCTACACTATTTAAAACTACACAGTTACCTGTCTTTTTTCCTTTTTACCTCCTGTGCAACCTCTCTGTTTTAGTCTTTTTACCTCCAATGGACAAAAACTGTCTTATCATATTTAACTGATGAACACCTAGCTGTCCTTCTCTTACCTCAAGTAAAGCTAATTGTTTTAATTATACCTTCCGGAGGCTGGTCTTTGTGTTAGTTGATTGGATTCATGATAATTTTTTTAAATATTTTTAACTATCATGTTAAGCACTAAATAAACAAAGAAAGAAATAAAACTCACCGTTGGTTTATAAACGGTTCCGTCTTTTCTCAAGCTTAAATGTGAAAAGATAAATCCCATGAGTTGCTTGACTAGATTTAAATCTTGGTTCCTTTAGGGGTGCGAAAATAAACGATTAATTAATCGATTAATCTTTAAAGATTTTAATATATTAAAATTAATTTGATCGATTATAATTCGATTAAAATTTAAGATAATATTTATATTTTGTTTCTCCAATTTATTAATAATTTATATTTTTTGTTAATTACATACTCTCCCACGTATTATTATTATTTATTTAGACATGTATACGTAAACAAAAAGGTTTTTCTGCCTTACTTTTTGCATAGCAGAACGAATTTGCTGTGTTATGTCAAAAAATTTGAGAGCCATGTAATTACCGCGATTTAACCAATTTCGCAAAATAATGAATAATGAATAATGCAAAATAATCGCAACTTAACGGGATCTATATAGGTATTATAAAAATATAATTAATCGAAATTATTCGATTAATCGATTAAATTTGTTCCCGATTAATCGAACAACATTTTTTAATCTGTACCAGCCCCAGTGTTCTTACATTATTTAGTTTTGTGTTTATTTGTGGTGATGAGTTTTTGTTCAGGGGCTTTTGAGGATTTTTGAAATAAGCATATCGTCTAATATTTGTAGTTTGTATGAGCGAATACTGCTATCGTTAATTTGAAACAATAATTAGTAGTATGTATGTATAAATTACTGGCAAAATGTAATATATTTTGATTATCTATACATTTCTCAATAAAAAGATACAAAGACTTTCATTTTGGTACAAGCTACCAACATATTAACTACTAGATACAAGCAGAGGCGTAACTGGGTTTTCGACGCCCTTGGCTAATGCATTTTTGGCCCCCTTGATAAATTGACAAGTTTCAGCTTTGCGACTTTTTCATTTGTTAGAAAAAAATAATTGAAGTTCTCTTATTTTATTTATGACAATAATTACGCAGTCTGACAATGGCAGTCATACAACATGAATATAAAAATTCAAAAGACAGGAATAATACTAATTTACAGTTTTTTATTTATTAAATAATACCAAATGAAACGGTGTATAAAACTGGATATTGTTGCGTTAATACAGACAACAGCAATACTTAAAGTATCATGTATTATAAATAAAAACAATAGTGTCAATGTTTGAGACTCACTATTTCATGCATAACGATAGAAACTTATAATTAAAAGTTAATTTAAGTAACATTCCACGGATCCACTCATATTTCCTATTTCAAAAGCTCAAAGCTAAACTTTTCTTGCTTTAATGTTTGTTTGCAAAATTAGTATAGTATAGTTTCGAAAAATGTCACAACATCTGCATCAATGCTGGCCGCGTGCACACCTACCAAATTAAGACTATGTGCATTTGTATGATAAGAAACCCCGCAAGGGCCACAAACATAATAAAAAATATTATAATGGTTTAAATGAAATATATTTAAATATAATTAATTATTCACTATTTTTATTTTTTGTTATCAAGGATAAAAGTGAAATATTTATTAAAATAAAAATTAAAAATTAGAGATTTAGCGGCGCTCTTTTGAACTGGTGCAAGCAGGCGCCCTTGGCAACTGCCCCCAATGCCAAGCCGTTGTTAGGCCACTGGATACAAGGATAACAGATTGTACCGTCTTGTGTCGTATTACTTATAAATGTGTGTTGTAGGCGTTCTCACAATACACAATCTTGCATGCAATAATCCACTGAAGAATTAATGTCAACAAAATAACTTTAATATACACATAATTTACAGATATATAACTTCGAGGTTTCACAACATAAATACATCAGCCACACAGTCGGCCATTATTCTCCAAACCCCTTTCGCGCGTTTTACCCATGTGACCTCTCTGTCACTAATCTCGTGATTCTCACGTGACATTCACCCCCATCCTTCAAAAAAAATGTTTATGAAATGCAACATTATTGTTCTTAATAAAATCAAATTAATCTACATGTATATTCAAATTTCAAATATTTACTATCAATGAACATTCATTGCCTTACACACAATATCCAGACATGAAAATAAAGAGAAGAAAATCTGTAGGACTTCAACAGTCTACCTGTACTAGATAAGTGAAACTGAAATTTTAATACAACTATAATTTTGTGTATGTAAAATACTTTTAACTATCAATATTCATAAAATTAAAATTAAATATATTGTCCAGTGGAATTCAAGCACCGCTCCCTGTTTATTGTTCAGCGAATAAAAATACTAATATTAATACATTCTCTGGTTTTATCATTTAGGAATTCACAGAATGTATGTATTTATTTTCATTCTACTTAATATGTCTGCAACCACATTGTCCTTTCCTTTAACAGGTTTAATGTCAAATTTGTAGTCGGCTAATAGCATAGCACATCTATTTACTTTTGCGTTGCTTATTTTCTTCTTGTTGAATGCCACACGTGGTTTGGGTTCTGTTAGAATAGTGAATGTTCTACCTAGAAGGTATTTTTGAAGTTTTTGTAGAGCCCACACTATGGCTAGACATTCTCTCTCTATGGTGCTGTAGTTACACTCTGTTTTTGTCAAATTTCTGCTAAGATATTGTATGGGGTGGAGAATACCATTATGTTCTTGCATGAGGCACGCTCCTAATGCAATAGACGATGCATCAGTAGAAACAATGAAAGCTTTGTCCCATTGTGGTGTAACAAAGATGGGTTTCTTCCTAAATGATCCCTGCAAGTTTTCCAATGCGTTGAGGCAATCTCCTGAAAACTGAAATTTTCGAATATCTGTGTGTTTTGTAATTTCTGTTAGTGGGTGAACAATTTCTGCATAATTTGCAATGAAAGGTCTGTAAAAGTTACATAGTCCCAGCAGGGCTTGCACTTGTTTCTTAGATTTTGGGACTGACATGTTAAAGATCTTGTTTTCATTATCTGCAGTAGGAGTGACTGCACCAACTCCTATTCTGTATCCCAGAAAATCAATATATTTCTTTCCAATGTTGATCTTTTCTGGTGAGATTGTCACATTATGTTTCTTGAGTCTATCCATTACAGCTTCAAGTGTATGGATATGTGTTTCCCAATCTTTAGTGTGGATTCATATGTCGTCTACGTAATGTACCACATTTGAATGCCTTGTAACATCACTTTCATAAATCTGCTAAAAGTTACTGTACTGTTGACTAATCCCAATGGCATCACTAACCATTCATACACGTCATCCATAGCTATAAATGCAGTATATTTGACAGAATCAGGATCCATATTTATCTGCCAAAAAACTCTGTTTAAGTCAAATGTAGTGAATATTCTGGAATTACCAATTCTGTCTATAATGTCTCTTGGGTCTCCAATAGGTTCATGGTCCGATTTTGTAATATTATTCAATTGTCTGTAATCACAGCATAGTCGAATTTTTCCATTCTTCTTTTTTACTATGACAGTTGGGGAGGTATAGTTAGCTTCAACTGCTTTTCTTATTTTGTTTTCTTTGAGTAGGTAATCAGTTTCTTTTTTTACTGTGTCTCTATGTACCATTGGAATAGGGTATACTTTAGTCTTGAAAGGTTCATGTTCTGATAGTTGTATCTTATGAGTCACAGTTTTTGTGTTTCCTGTTTCTTTTGTGATGACACCTTTGTATTTTTGAAAAAATTTCATCACTCTGTGTTTCATATTATCTGGTATGTCAGATGATATTCTTTCACTGTCAGGGCTTTTCTTTTTCATTGTGCTGTCATTTTCATCATTTTCTTTGCTGATGATATTTACGGTATGTTTTTCTTCTTTATTTTCCACCATATGCTCTTAGTTTATCAATGTGTAATTTTTTTACATGTCCTTTTATATTGACACTATATATTTCATCACTAAGTTTCTCTTCAATGTTGTATGGACCTTCCCATGTGATTTCATTCTTTGCGTTTGGCAAAAATACTAAGACTTGTTGTTCTGGCTCAAATGTTCTTAATTGTCTGTGTTTATTTTTGATTTCTCTATGTCTTGTACTTTGCTTGATAGTCTTTGTTTTGCTGTTTCAATACTGTAGAGTATTTTATCTCTAGTTTCTGACATCAGCCATCTGTCCTGTATGGCATCTTGCTTGCTTATCATTCTTTCTTTGAAATTTCTCAAAGGACTTGCAGGGTTTTGACCAAACATTAATTCAAAAGGACTAAAACCTGTGCTTTCATGCTTGCTGCTGTTGTATGCAAATAGTACTAAAGGTAAATATTTATGCCATTTGTCTTCATGGTCTATTGTAACCTTTAATAGCATATTCTTGATGGTTTTGTTTAGTCTTTCAATCACTCCATTTGATTGTGGATGGTTAATTGTGCGAACCCCTTTCGCGCGCTTTTACCCATGTGACCTCTTTGTCACTAATCTCGTGATTCTCACGTGACACAGGCCTGGCTTTTTAATTATAAACAACAAGATACACGGACTATAAATGAGTGAATAGCTATGAATTCATTTACTTCTAGATAAGCGTTATATAATGGGATACTAGCCAAAATCCTCGATCGTTTAAGAACTGGCAGAAGAAATGTATATAGAAATACAAAGACTAATCATGGACATATTGTATTTCTGCCAGTTCCTACTTACAAACGAGAGAGCAAATCAGAAATGTACATTTAAACTAAAATCTTCCAAACTCACCTGCGGGTCCATGTCGCGTTTCAGGTAGTCCTCCAAATCGTTATTCTGAAATATTCATAAATATTGCATAGATCATGTTATTTTGTCATTTATTAATTCGTTCATTTTCAAACTTACGCCTTAATAATTGCCGTAATGTGTCACTTTCTAAACTTTCATGGTTTCATTTTTTAAAAAATACTTCACCAAATTAGAAGCGGACAATGCATTCAAAGCAGTGGCGAGACGGCTGTCGCATTTTTTATTTTACCATAGTTAAAATATTTGAAAAAAATTGGTTTTACCTACCTAATCTTCTGCTAAAGAATTTGTTTAATGGCATCATCATCATCATCATCATCGGCATCCTTCCGTCTCGAGAGACGCTGGCGCATCACCGTTGGGTTGGGTTGAATTTCCTCGTGTGGCTGAGCAGTTCTATCCTTGATTGACAGTCTTTTCCACAGCTTTTGCACACGAGTTCTGTGCTTCCCAATGTTTTGTACTTCTCCTATCTCTTCTGTCTATAGCCTCCTCAATCCTTCGTTCCTCGGCTGCTATGACGCCCTCTTTGACAACTGTGCGCCACTTAGATATGTCTTCTGCTTTGCATTCCCGGTCACTTGTGTTTATTCTGGCTGCCTTCATGTCTCTCTGGCAAACATCTTTAAATCGGAGACGTGGGCGACCTGTCTTCCTCTTTCCCGATGCCAGTTCTCCATATAGAGGGTCCTTGGGGGTACGAACCGGGCTCATTCTTTTTACATGACCTAGCCATCTTAGGATGTATGTTTTGTATAATAAACACAACTTATTAATAAACTTTTTGTTCCAGCAATGGATTTATAACTGGCGAAATGTAAATCTAAAAGTAGTCAAACATGAATAAAGTGCTCAACACGACCAATTTTTGTTTTTTAAATTTGAAGACATTTTTTAAAAAGCAAATTAAAAAAAAATCATAGGCTATTTCCTTTTAAAAAGTAATACTGTACGTTGTAGCAAAATTTAATAAGTGGCTAAAAGTTCGGTTTGAATTCTTGACATTATTAAATTCCTGTAAAATAATTTGTCTCTTCGCAGTCATACGTAGAGAGAACAGTGGAAGTCGAAACATGGGCTTATTCTGTAACTGATATTTATGCTAGCAAAGTACGACCCAGTATTCCAAGAGTACCATGAGAAAATGAAGCATATATATGTCCAACTCAAAATTCAAACGAATTCATTGCAGTTATGCAATACAATAACTTATAACATCAATGGAGCTACAACTCGAAAGGCAGGCATTTCGTCACACTTCGAATGAAAAATACCACACAATAATTTTGTGAGCAATTTTTCATTAAGTTAGTTACGTTCCAACGAATCAATCCAAAAATTAAAAAAATCATTTTGTAATTCTTTGGGAATGCTGGCTACATCAAGGGAAGCAGCAAATGAAACTCGTGTCACTGTAGTTTTTTCTTCATTTAAGTCATGGAAGTAACGCTGGAGTTCGTTTTCGAGAGATTTGAGGAGATGCCCAGTAATCCCATCTTTCAAAATTTCCCTATTTCCACATTCATATTCATCCACCACACTGATGAAGTTCTCAAACATGGCGATGTGTCAATTATTTACTTATCTTTGAAGATTGGATAAAAATGCAACAAGATCATCATGAAATGCAATATTCCTTAAATTTTCCCGACGTTTTTGTGAAGCCTTTTGTCCTGTCCGCATATATCTGTTTGATATTGCTACTATTTTCAAACATACCTTGTCGTTAAATATTACCTTAAGGTAATGTTTCAAAGACACGATTCACGTTTTCACGTCTAGACACCATTAACAATAAGCTGCATTACCTTGACTTTAAAAATAAAATTGTTTTCAATGCAATTTTCTTTGCTAAGCCTTATCTAAACTAATATTTTGATCCTAAACAATTTCAATTTAAACCATGGTATCTTTAGTTAATATTATCCAAAATATTAAGCCTTTAACTCACTCTTATAAAACAAATGTATATATGAAGTTAATTGTATAACATTTATTAGTCATATCTTATCTTTGATATTTTTATTTTATCCTATTACATTTAATAAAACTTCAGTTTGCCCCATATTGTCTAATATATATCCTAAGTTAATTTTGGAAAAATTAAGTTAGCAATATCTGAAACAATATATATGTAATTAATTTATCCCTACTATTAATTCTTAATTATTTAACCATATCTAAGCTATGATATCTGTAGTTAGTCTAATTATAATTTATAAAACTTTTGTTGGCACCACCTCTATCAAAATATCATTTGTATATCCTATTCGAATTCTCTCAAAAGTACTTAATCCTATAAAAGACATATTTAGATGGTTCAAACTTTCTTACACATAGATACTCTTAACTAAACATTCAAATATTCATCTAGGCTTAGTCAAAATATACAAACTCTGATATCTTTATATAGCGGTATCTAAACTAATATATATGACCTAATTTGTCATATCCAAATTATGATATCATTTGTTATTCGTATTTAAATTACAGTATAATTAATTATTCTTAACAAAGCTATCATTATGTTATCTAAACTATCATATTTTTAAAGAAATCAATTACAACTCATCACTTGAACCAAATAATGTCAACACACTTGTCTTTTTGCGTAGTTGGTTAAAAGATGACATATAAAGGAGAGATTCCAGTGTTATTTAGATTTTTAACAAGAACGTTAAATAAGTGTTACTTATGACATCATAAGTGTTACTTATGACATCATACATATTAATTGTTGGCTTTAATCGAAATTAACGATTAATTAATCGTTCATTTTTCAAAAGTTAACGATTAAATTTAAATTAATCGTTAACAGCCCTAATAAATGTATATAATACAAAGAAAAATAATCCGTTATTTAAGTGAAACAAGTATCTGCCAATTTATTGCTTTGTTACTATGCTAAACATAGCCTATTCGTCTTGAACTAATTTCATACTTAGCTTATAAAATGGCGTTGGTGATTTTAAGAGCTTTTTCCTAGAACCAAATGAATCAAAGATATTGTTTTCATTTTTTGATTCATGTAAAAAGAAATTGAGCCTTGCCCATTAGATTTTTGTAACTGTTAAGGACCTTTGTTATTCTGGTAAAGTATATAGAGAAAAGCGTGCGTTATTAAAGCAGAAATACCAACATTGATGGGTAATAGTTAAATTCATCATACTTTCTATTTTCTAGACACACATATCGTGATTTTTATATTTAAAAAAAGGTGTTTGATTTATCACTACCCTAATTTCCTGATACGTTTACACTCATTATTAAGGGGAATGTGAAACTCAAATCCTAATAAAGTTATTTTAATTGTGCCTACCCGTAGCATCGCACGGGCATTGCGAAATATACCCGCACTTTGTAGCGAGAGTGTGCTGACCCTTTATACCATTATTAGTTACTGGTTATTACAATTTTTATTTGCTAAGTTAAATTTCAGATTCATCTATTAGTTAAAATCTTATGGGAAACAGAGATATGCCATTGTACCGTCTGAGTTGTTTTCACTTAATGCAGTGCCTTTTAACATTACCTAACTATTAAAAGATATGATTTATTAAATAATGAATCTTGACGACCATAATAACTAAATTTACTATTTCTTTCCCACTTGTACAAATTAAAAATAACTTATAGGTTTTCCGAAAGAGCTCTACCATCCTCGTCACTCAAAAATTTAATATATAATTACGAAATTGCATCGTATCACAATTGTAAGTAATATAACATTTGTAACCGTTCTATGAGATAAAAAAAACATGTGGCACTATGCCTTAAAAAGGCAAAAGCTACATAACTCATGGCGCAAATAAACAAAATTATTAATGTACTTTCTAAAATACTTTTTAAAAAAAACAAAAGCAGTCGTATTAAAATGATATCAAGAAAATGTTCACACCGCATAAAATAAAGTCTTGTTATAAAGTAAATGTATTGGACCAAAATAACTCTTCCTTTTGACGTATTCATAGTTGTTTTAACAGGGAAATAATATTTAACATTTTTTATGTCTCTATATTTTACAATTTATATTTACAGTTTTTATGCAATGTGTTTAATTTCATAAGGGAATATTTTTTTTTATTCCCTATTTCTGATAAGGCATCATATTTTGTAAATTATATTCAATGCACACACACACCAGATTTTGTATCTGAAAAAAAAGAATAGATTCAACCGTCTGTTACTAAGCGCATCTGAAAAATGATTAAAAGCAATTTTAGAAATGGCCTATGCTATTCCGACTACAAAGGATTGAACATAGCTTGTTCAATTCGCAATTCATATTAATTAAACGTTTTCAGGATCACTTTATTAAATTTAGTCAACTTCTGTTAATACGTTCTGTAGCGAAAGTTTATAATGTATAGTGTATATATAGCTGTTGTAAACTGTTTTAAAGTGTAAGTTTGTTTGACATAGGCCATCGCTTTCAACATAAAATAAACTCGCTACATCTATAGTTTTTAATTAAATGTCGAGTTATGAATTAAATTTTTAAAAATCGCAATTTCATTCACACATGTAAAATATTAAGACAATGCATCGTGAAAAAAATTTAAATAAAATAATATAAACGCATATGTATTATATAAAGCTCAATTGATGTTTGTATGTTTGTTTGTTTGTATCCATTAATAAAAAGCCACTGCTTTGTTGACATTTTTCCAAAAGATCTCTGCCACTGTCGTCACTAAAAAAAGCTCTTATATATTTATGACACTGCATCGTAACACAATTGTAATTAATACAATATTTGCAACAGCATCTATGAGATAAAGATAATATGGCATTACCCCTCTCAAAGGCAAAATCTAATTAACCTATAGCGCCAATAAATTAAATTATAAATGTTATATGTGAAATGTACTTTCTAAAATACTTGAAAGAAACTAAAGCAGTCGTTTTAAAAAGAATTCAAGGAAATGTGTGCACCGTATTTAGACAATAATAATAAATGGTTATAGAAATATTCCACTCTTCGTAGTTTGCTGAGACCGGTTGAGGCAATGAAACCGTCAAAACTGCTTCGCCACATTAACGCCAACCACTCTCAACAAGAGGTCATAGAATATCTTGACATCCCTGATGATTCAGGGTCTGAAGATGATGAAGAAGACAATAGTTACAGGGAATGTGAAGATGTAGATCCAGAAAGATCTTATCCTCGTCGTGTGTCCAGCAATGAAAAAACTCAACGTGACCCTGAAAACAGAGCTGGCGATTCTTTTCTTACATTCAGAAAATAATGAAGAGTTTTCTGCTGACAGTGAAACTGATTCACCAGATGATGAAATAGCTTCAGATGATGAAGATCTTCTTTGGAAAAAGATAGACACCCCCCCCAGTGAAACAATGGTGAATTTAGATTTTGATGACAAACCGTTAAAACCAATTCATCAGTTTTCAAAAACAAATTCAGCATATTTTTACAGATTTTTTGACAAAGAAGTTATTGATTCTATTGTTGAGCAACTAATCTTTATGCTTCCCAGAAAAAAAATTAAATACTGGAAATGCACAGAAACATGGTTCCAGGATGTCCATCAAGTGCCCCCGCCAGTTGCACAGTACACTAGGAGGATGGGTGGTGTTGATAGATTTGACCAAAAGAGATCGTTTTATGAAGTTGGCAGAAAGTCAAAACGGTGGTGGCTACGTATCTTCTATTTCTTGTTGGATTCTGCTATTGTGAATGCGTTTATTCTTCGCAACATTGTTCACAAATAAGCTCCAGTCCAAATGATTTATTTAGGAGACTGTTGGCTAGAGAACTGTGTGGAACATTCTGCAGCCGTAAACGCCCCAGTTCACACTTCTCAAATTTCTAAAAAAAAATCCAAGGCAAATGCTCCCACAAAAGAACTAGGGGTTCCTCTGGCAATTCGTCTTGATGATGTCGGCCTTCACCTACCAGCTGATCTGGAGTCCTTCAGAAAATGTCGGTACTGCAGTACTAAGACTAACAACAAAAGATCAAAGATTCAATGCACTAGATGCCAAGTTCCATTGTATGCCACTCCCTTTGACTAATGTCATCAGTAGAAATTGACTAAGATCATCTCTTCTGATGTTGTTCACAGTTGTAATGTGTGGTCAGTGGCGTCTATATTGCCACCTTCACTTTACTACATGGGCAGTGGCAATCTTATTGCCACCCTCCAAATACAAGATAGTCTAAATATGTAATGCTAGTAACTTGTTTTTATGTCATTTGAGTCACATTTCAAATAAAATGATCGAAAAAAAAACTTCAAACAATTTGAACTTTTCTCTGCCCTTTAAAGGGTTAAAAGATAAGCCACTGGAGTATTTTGCAAGGAGAAAATGGGAAACGAAGGACAGTATAAATCTCTCAGGGCCACCCCATCAGTAAATGGCAATGCCCTGAGTAGGTCATACTTGGTGGCTAACCGTTTTGCTAAGGCTAACACACATTCACCATCGGTAAAAAATTTATCTTGCACTCAACTGAAAACATTTACCGCGAACTTATAGGAGAGGCTGCTAAAAAGAAAGCACATGTGCCTTTGTAGGCTAGCACTGTGACTATGCGCATTGAGACACAATTGTTGGAGAGTATTAATACATCACCGGGGTACGCGTTCCACGCTGGTGAAGATGTACCTGATAATTTGTTATGTTCTCTGTCTTTGCCAACCAATGCGCATAGTCACAGGATAGTTATAAATCAGAACAAATAAAATGGTCCTGTTGTGTTAGCATTTGCACAGATGGATGACTGTTTAGCTTAACTGCTTGGATTAAAGAGGGTGCACCTGAGAGTAAATATACGCATTGTATTATTCACAGGGCAAGGTTGGCAAGCCAAAAAATGTCCACAAAATTAAACAAAGTATTGATTGATGTCGTTAAAGTTATTAACTACATCACATCACACGCCCTTTAACTCAAACGTGTTTGAACAATTTTGTGACGAGATGGGCGACGAGCAGATATGCATTCTTTTGTACACAGAAATAATATGATTTATCCAGACGAAAATCGCTAACCAGAGTATTTTAAATACGAGAGTCATTGCACAGTTTTCACCTGAAAGAAGAATTTACTGCTGGCAACACAGTTCGGTAAGAAGGTATTGGTCGCAAAACTGGATAACCTGTGTGACATATTTAGCCAGCTCAATGAACTCAATCTGTCTCTTCAGCAAATAATTACACTGGTTTTCAATTTGGCAGACAAAGTACCTGCGTATAGGCCTTGTCATAATGTAGCGTCCTTTCAACTCTATAACAGTCAATAACTTGATAACCTAGAAGTTCAACTATACTACAGTTAAGCATCTTAATAGCAAGAAGCTGAACTTAAAATACAGATACTTTAAAATATAAAGTGTTTGAGCATAGTTTCGCAAAATATTTTTTCTATTTTATTTTTAAATTACAATTTTTTTCTTCTTCTATAAATTATGTTCTTCTTTATTTTTAAAAAAAGTAATAAGGGTGAGATTGCAATCAGGCTTTTAAATAGGTAAATGTATAATATAAAAACAGGGTATTAGTAGGACTGACAAGACGTAACACAACAGCGAACGTTTCGGCAAAGAGCCTTCCTCAACGGACAAATAGTACACACATGAAACGAATAACACGAAATAATAATAATAAAACACTTAGCTGCGGTGAAATCCAAGCAGTCCAGTAGGGATGTTTCACGTCTTGTCAGGCCTACTAATACCCTGTTTTTATATAATACATTTACCTAATAATGTCTACTTCACCTAATATGAATATGTTAAAACATGGGGCTCTGTATTTATTATGAATTTATATTAATTTATTCACATTATTTATTTATTTATATTAAATATTAACATTACTTATTTATATCATTATATTATATAACACAATATGTTTATTATGTTATATTTATTAGGTTTTTATCATAACCTTAAGAAGAACCTTAACGACCAGCAACGACATAGGAATCTGTTTTTTTACAACGAATCAGCTTAAACTATATATGAGCTATTCGTTGAATTAATCCAGTAAAAGATAAGGTATGTAACAATGTGCAAGACATATTGGACAATTTGTATTGCAGAAGGCTCAATCAGAGTCCTTGTCTAAGGCAATCTAAATGCCTTAGGCAAAATCTAAAGGCATAATCTATAGTTGGTTGAAAATAAGTGGCGCACATATTTTTTTTCTTTTTTAATTAGTTTTACATAAATCTGATGTCATAAAAAACTTGCTGAAAAAAAGGTTAAATCAAAACAATTTGAATAACTATCGACCTGTTTCTCATTCTTATCGAAGGTCATAGAAAACTCGTCTTAAAATAACCTTTTTCTTATCTTAACGACGACACTCTTCTAAGCCCAAATCAGTCAGCCTACAGGCCTTCTTACAGCACAGAGATCTCCCCGTTAGAAGGACCAGGTAACAAATGACCTCCTACTCGCACTGGACAGTGGGAAAATCTCTCTATTGGTCATCTTAAAACTTAGTGCAGCCTTTGACCCATTGACCATCAAACACTGCTAAAAACCCTGCAAAAATACTTTGGAACGTCTGGCTCAGCTCCAGCTTGGTTTCAATCATTTTTGTCAAACCGATCACAGGTTGTCTCAGTAGATGGTTGTGTCTCTCACAGAACTGACTTGGTTTAGGGTTTGCCTCAGGGCTCCGTTTTGGGCCCGGTACTTTTTGTACTGTATACATGGCCACTACTTCTACTGCTCGAAAAGCATTCAGTTAAAAGCAAATCATTTGCAGATGATACTCATCTATACACTCACACTGATCCCTTTGATATTGACTCCAATGTCCAATTGATGCAGGAGTGAAGTGGTGAGGTAAAGTCTTGGATTTATTTTCAGCCAGCTAAAGCATAAGGATGACAAGACTGAAGCACTCCTATTTTACAATAAATCGTGCAGTCTTTTTCTCTTCCGAATTCTATTCAGGTGGCTAGTTCTGATATACTGTTCAAATCATCGACTAGGAATCTTGGCTACATTATTTCTGACAACATGTCTATCAACACCTTCATCAATCACATCTATCACTCTGCCTACACTGCCATTCGTCAGATCACCTCAATCCGTCACTACATAAAAGTTAGTGCAAGAACAACTCTAGTCTGTGCTCTTATACTAGCTCGGATTGATTATTGAAATTCTCTTCTGTCAGGTGCCCCAAAACAATGCATTGAAAAACTACAGAAATGTCAAAATTCAGCTGCCAGACTAGTTCTTAAGGTAAAAGAATATGACAATGTTACTCCGCTACTGTACGCTCTTCATTGGCTACCTATACACACCCGATTTGATTACAAACTGCCCGTTCTCTGTCAGAACTTCTTTTCCAACTCACGCCCTTCCTATTTTACTGAACGTCTGACGGTCTACTCACCCACTCGTCAGCTACGCTCTTCTGGAGACCCCCGCATTATTTCTATTCCAAAGACACGCAGTAAAACATTTGGCGAAACGTCTTTCTCTTTTTGTGCAGCCAAACAATGGAATTCTCTACCATTACACATCCGTAGTATTCAAACAACCAAGTCCTTTAAGACTGCACATAAGACACATCTTTTCAAACTTTATTTTCAAATTAAATGAAACAACATTTTCTTTAATGATTAACGTATCTTATATGTAACGTACTGTTATTTATGTGGTTATTATGATATGAATGTTTCTTTAATATTTATATGTATGTTATTATCTAAATGTAAAGCACTGTGAGCCCAGGTCCTTACTTGGGTACATTGCTATATAAGTAAAATTAAATTATCAATTTATTATTATTATTATTATTATATTTCAGGGGGGCATTAGAGACCTGATTTTATTTCCATTCTCATTTTTATAAGGAGGCGGCAAAGTGCTTTATGTAAAATCTCCTATTACATTCTTGTGTTTCAGAACGCTCCAACAATTAACTACTCAACAATTATTGATTTTTTTATTTACCTTTAAAGAGTTGGGATGATCACATTGTGGAAAAAGAAATGCTTGAAAAGAAGTACTATGCGATAGTGCTTTCAGGTTGTCGTACTCTAATTTGTCATTTCTCTGTGAAGTTTTGTGTGTCACTGTGGCTAGTCAAGCACTATACTCCTATGGATGGCTCAGTATTACCTCACACACTGTAACTAAGTACTGAACTATAACTTACATAAAATATCTTAAGCCATTGTGTTTATTCCGTTATAACAACACAGCAATCATATATACAATTAGGTTACATGGTACTCACATATATTTATTGGATAAAATCCAATCGCATAACAGAATACTTGCCAATAGGGATTCAATGAATCCCTTAAAATACGCCCTACCTTTCATAGTACTAAGCTCTCGCCCTTCTCTCTGGAACCTCCACACACGCTTTATATTACAACCCCACTTTATTACCTTGTGACCAACACACGTCCTATTCACTCAACCCCCCCCCCACACACATGCAATGAAAACTGTTGACATTTGGCAACAGTGATTCTCATATCCTTGACAGTTAGTTTTTGTAGATGCTATTTGTGAGAAATTCACTCATACATTACATAGGTACATTGGTACATTTTTAAAGATTTAGTCGAGATTTTAACAAATGAATTTAAAAATAAAGGTAAATGTATACTATAAAAACAGGGTATTAGTAGCCCTGACAAGACGTAACACAACAGCGAACGTTTCGGCAAAGAGCCTTCCTCAACGGACAAATAGTACACACATGAAACAAATAACATGAAATAATAATAAAATAAGAAAAACCCGTAAAAAACCAAGTTTTTGACTATAATCCTTTATGTACGAGACGTAACTAAAAGAATGTTCATTACAATACGCAGCGCCAGACCATCCAGAAATACAAAATTGCAGTTGTGTCGTAAAACATGTTTAATATAATGCGCACCCATCAGGAATATGTTTATAAAAAGAGTTGTCAATAAAATACGCACCTTATTGCGCCACAGAAAGGTTGTTCAATATAATACGCACCGCGACGCTCTATCTCAAAAAATAGCATGATACAAAGAAATAAATAAAATAATCTAAAAAATCAATAATTTAATTACGGTACATGCGATCGATCTGAAATTTTGAAACATTGTTTTTATCATCGGTACAAAACTGCCTGCAAAATTTCAGCTCGCTAGCTTACGAGCAAGTGGGTTAAAATCAATCAAAAGTTTTGGCGACAAGGGCGGGCGGTCGGTCGGGCGGTCGGCCGCAGACACCACGAGTTAATATAAAGGATTTAAAAACACTTAGCTGCGGTGAAATCCAAGCAGTTTTTATATTATACAATTACCTATTTAAAAGCGTGATTGCAGTCTCACCCCCATTACTTTAGACATTATTAAATTAACTTCTCAGGCGAAACAACTTTAGCTCAACACAGAGGCGTCACTATGGTTGTTGACACCCGGTGCGGTAGCTCATGGTGTCACCCTTTCACGTCTTTCCCCATAGCTGTCTGTCAGGGCCAAAGAACGGGAACAAAAAGAATTTTACATTTTGTTGTTATCCCTTGTGTTGGTGTCACTCGGTACGTCCGCACTTCCCCTCCCGCACCCGTAGTGACGCCTATGACTCAACGAGTGAAGTTGACTGAATTTAAAATGCGGTGGTTAAATAAGAGATTAAATTGCTTAATATTTTAAAGGAATCAATAAATTCATTGAAATGTCTGTAGAGAGCGAACTGCGAAAAAAAAAGTATCAGAAATAAAGTTTTCAGTGAAACATGGATAATTAAAATTATTTATTTATCAAAATATTTTTTAAATCCTTTATATTAACTCGTGGTGTCTGCTTGAGGCCTTGAATGCCGAAAAAACTTTGGATCGATTTTTAAACCCCTTCCTTGTAAGCTAGTGAGCTGAAATTTTGCAGGCGACTCGTGCCGATGACAACATTGTTGTATCGAAATGTCAGATCGATCGTATGAACTGTAATTAAATTAATGAATTTTTAGATTATCTCTATTTATATCTATATAGAATGTTAATTTTTACCTAGAGTGTCGCAGTGCGTATTATATTGACGATACTCTTTAAAAATATATTCCCGATCGGTGCGCATTATATAAAAGTTGTTTTAGGAGACATAACTAAAATTTTGTATTTTTTTATTGTTTTGCGCTGCGTATTACAATGAACATTCTTTTAGTTATGTCTCGTATATAAAGGATTTATAGTCAAATTTTTTTTTATTGATCCACACAAAACTTCAATTATCATAATATGAATGCCGATAGCATCAAACGTTGCATTAGTATATCTTTACGCTGCAGCTCTTTTAGCTACCAAATTTATCGGCGTATAACATGCAAAGGCGTATAAGACGCATTTTCATTTTAAGAGGGAAATTTCAGAAAACAAAATTAACATTATATCGGCGTATAACACGCATACATCATTTGCCCCCTATTTTCATTGCGTGTTATACGCCGATAAATACGGTACATCTGCAGCTGTGCAAGTTGAGTTTCGACGTTACTGGACCTACTGATCAAGTCCACTGAGATGAGTTGGGTGTGACGAAATAACACACTTTGTTATTTAAAATATTTACAATAATAGACCTCTGAGGGCTTTCTCCAGGTGGATGATGGCAGCTTGTGTTAGCTCAACAAAATTTAAACAAAAACAAAACAAATAAAACACAACAAAAAACAAAAGAAATACAACAAGATATAGAGGAATGACAAACAGTGAATTTTAGTTTCAAAGTTTTCAGGTTTGTTTCCACATATCATTGATTATCTGTGAGGTACCTGGCGAGGACGTAGGCTTAAAATAGCTTACCTAGGAGTCCACCAGGTATACTACGTTTATCATTGCGCCACCTGACGGTGACTTGAATAAGGGTGTTTGTGTGGCGGGCGAGGTGGGGGAGGGGGGTGGAACTGTTACCAGGAATTCTATTTTTTTTTAATTGGATCTTTCAAGCTATTAAAAAGGGAAGATAGGCAGATATCTTTATAAGCCATTGACCATTACTTTATTACAAATATTATTCTTAGTAAGTGGATAAAACTGTAAGTACTTTATATAGAAATAAGCTGAATGAGTTTTTAACAGTGCTTTCTAAAAAAATTATATTATGAAGCCCAATACCAGGGTAAAAGAAAATGATATTTAGAGAAAAAAAATATTTATAACTAAACTGACAACTTACTTTACTTTATCATCATGTTTCAGTGGTGTATATAATTCGAATTCTTACATTCCTAGTTCATACATAAACATTAAATTTTGCTGTCGCTTTAAATTCTTTTTCATATTTAAATGACCAGCTTAAAATATAAGCTAAAATAATAAATACTTTATTTAATTGTAAATATAATTTATTTACAGTTATAATTACAGTTATAATTGAAAGAAGCAAATAGAATATGATTTTAAAAATTAACAGAAGAATCTATAATTTTCAAAAATTACCATTATAAATGAACGTTCACCATTTAGGTAAGTCGTTAGTGTATTATGAAAACAAACAAAAGATTAACGCGTCCTAAGCTTATTCATGGTTAAGTGTCTAGTCTTAAATTTTTATTAGAGTTTTAAATGTTGATAGTGTGTTGGTTTTCTTGGTTTGTTCAGACAACACATTTAAGAGTGAAAGAACGAGATTGTGTATAGGTTTGTTACTACATATGGAATAAGAAAAGTGTTGTTATCCCAATGTCTATTTGAGTGTTATTTTTTAATATCGTTGTTATTAATTTCGAAGTCGGATTTAATTTCCTTATATTTTACAGTTACTTAGCTCTTTTTTCTTCGAGCCCATACTGTTTCTAGGCTTAATGATTACACTAATGGTGGTCCTCGTGTCAATTAAAAATTTTCACCAGTAATGAATCATGTTGTTATTTTTAAAAAAATGTCTCTGTTAAACTATACTTTCTTCGGTGAATGCTTCCTGTACTAAAGCAGGCACTGTGTAGAGAGGGTATGTGCCACCCGGTGCAGAAGTCAATCCCCCCCCTTCCCAAACCGTTAAATATGTTGATGCTATAAAGAAAAGAGTATTTTATTTATAATATATTTATATATATATATATATATATGTGTATATATTTTCACCCATATCACGTTGGTTGGACACGTCAGCCCGTGGACGAGTCAACGCCTGACGCAGGCGTTGGTAGTCTTAATTTACTTGTCCGGATTGCCACTGTTTGCGCAATCTCGGCTGGGGTCTTATCGCCGCTTGCTTTCGGCAGTTGTTCTGTTTACCTTCTCCTGGTTACTAACAAGCACCGCTTGAATAAATGACAGCATACGTTTGTTTAGACAGTATGCATGATCAGCTAGCGTGCAAGATGAGTCAGTGAATCTCAAAACACGAGACCCAGCGGATCACCATAACATCGTAAATGTAAGATTTTTCGGAGTCATTTTTTTCCCCAAAGCGTTGACCGTTGAATTGTTAGCCTGTTAGCTTAGTTGCCGTCCAGCGTTTGCAAAATGTTAAGTTTGGTATTATGCACAGTTAGTAGAATTTCGTTTGATATTTTTACTGACTGTCGACGAGGTTTAGATGTTAGCAAGTTCTTAAGGGTGTTGGATACAACGGCTACACGTGTTGTTATTTCTGTTGTTAGGTCTCCTGAGTTTGATATTTTAATTCCTACTCCTACCTATGTGAAGCTGGGAACATTTTCCAGGACACGCTTATTTATAAACACGTTATCTATTATTCTTTCTTCTTGTTTTGTAATTTCGATAAACTGATTTATTTGTCGAAAATGAAAATCAATAAATTTAACATTAATAGTTTTTTAATTTATTTTTTATAAGGACTCGACTTATGCAAAGTACATTTCTATATTTTCGAGTTAATCAAACTTAACTTTCCTATTTCGAATTTCCGAACATAGATTGTAGGTCAGGCAATCTTATCAAACGGAGGCTCTTCCCTCCCCGCCAAAAATATTTTTTTTTCAAATATATTTGCAAACGTATCACTTAGTATTTATCGTTTTCTCATATAGTGAATATGTGTGGTTGTTGTTGTTTTTTGGAAGGGGGGGGTTGTCATAAATATTTTGCTGTAACCATTGTAACTCAATTTCATAAAATTTTTAAAAAATATACACCAGTAAATACTTCTATAAATACAATAATCATCAACAATGAAATAAAAGTTAAAAAATTATAAAACTTTAATTTGAACTGCTGAATCTTCATTTTGCTATAAATTAATTTTATTAAAGGATGTTAGGCAAGAAATTTAGTTCATTCGTCTAATTACTCTAATTCGAAATTTGCCCATAATTAAAAAAAAATTATCTAAAATATTTTATTTATTGCAGAAAAAATGGTACATTCTACAAAACTTTCTGAATCAGAACGAATGTGCCTGGAAAGCTTGAGCAATGATAAAGATTATACTTCTTTAATACTTTCTTCATGTAGGGGCAAGACTGCTTTAATTAAAGCCTTGGAGAGTAGTGATCAGTGCAGTGTTAAATTTCTTCTTAATCTTGGTGCAGATGTTAATGCTGGAGAGAGTAATGGCAAAACCGCACTTATGTCAGCGTCAGCCAATGGTAACACAAGCGCCGCCCAGCTGCTCCTAAAGCGTGGAGCTAGTGTCAACGATAAAGACGAGGATGGTCAGACGGCACTGATGACAGCATGCAAATATGGTCACTTAGAAACTGCTGAGCTACTCATTAAATTTCGTGCTGCTGTAAATGACGTATGTTGCCGCCGAGTGACGGCCTTAATGTTTGCATCTTATTACGGCCATACAGACATAGTTGAAATGCTTATTAACCACGGGGCAGGCATTGATGATATTAATGACACAGGCGGGACAGCGTTAATTATAGCTTCACAGGGAGGACATATGGAAACTGCGAAGAATTTAATGAAGTGTGGTGCAGACGTCAATGTTAAATCAAAAGACGGCTGGACAGCATTAATGATAGCATTACAAGAGGGACATAAAGACATCGCGTGCCAGATAATCAGTGCTGGAGCCGATATTTCAATCACGACTACAGATGGCTGGACTGCACTATTGATTGCCTCACACCTAGGCTATGCAGACATTGTACTCAAGCTTGTCGAGCGTGGCGCAAAAGTTAGTGATAAGTATAACTGTGAATGGACACCATTGATATTGGCCTCGCAAAATGGTCACAAGGAAGTTGTAGAAATACTCATTAAAAATGGAGCGAATGTAAATGAAACACATCACGATGGATGGAGTGCACTAATGATGGCATCACGAAAAGAACATTGCGATATAGTAGATGAGCTAATTAAATGGGGCGCAGATATAAATGCCAAGCATTGTGATGGTTGGACTGCACTGTTGTATGCTTCACAAGCAGGAAACAAGGATACAGCGAAGCATCTCATAAATCTTGGGGCAAATGTTAACGACAGAACCAATGATGGGTGGACGGCGCTTATGCTGGTGTCTTATTATGGTCAGGAAGACATTGTGGAAATGTTGATCAAATCTGAAGCGAATGTCAATGACAAAAATATTTTCGATATGAACGCACTCATGGTGGCATCACAAAACGGACACAGTGCAACAGCGGAGATACTAATTAAACACGAAGCTGATTTAAACAGTAAAAATAAAGATGGCTGGACGGCTCTCATGTTGGCGACTCAAAATGGCCACCTACTGACTGTACAGTTGCTAACTAAAGCAGGAGCAAGCATATTTGAAAAAAATGATTTTGGGTGTGCTCCTCTGATGA
This sequence comes from Ampullaceana balthica, assembly GCA_944989445.1. NCBI lineage: Eukaryota > Metazoa > Mollusca > Gastropoda > Lymnaeidae > Ampullaceana > Ampullaceana balthica. The sequence continues at coordinate 798,781 of CALYLW010000010.1, read as the reverse complement.
TAGCAGCTTCAAATGGACACACAAACATCGCTGAAATCCTTATTGGACAAGGTGCTGACATTAAGGACAGGGAAAATGAGAAATTGACATCTTTGATGATTGCCTCTCGTCAATGGCATAGCCAGACAGTTTCATTGCTGTTAAGAAAGGGCGCAGATATTAAAGACACAGATACAAAAGGCAACTCGTCGATCATGTTGGCATCCTTATATTGGGATAAGGATCTATTACTGCATCTTATAAAACTACAGCAAAGTAAAAAACATATAAAAGAAAACTTATCGAATTCATTAGCCCGACTGGAAATAACTATTTTGACACTAATAATATCTGGAGGGAGTGTCAATACCAAATCAAACAAAGGGTTAACATCGTTGATGCTATCTATTGTAAGTGGACACAAAGAAATTTTCCAAATGCATCTTGCAGAAAAATTAAGGGCAAATGAGATTAATGAAAAAGAAGTTGATAATTTGGTGGAATTAGCAAGAGTTAAGGTTTTTACAAATGTATCTCTTTTACTAGAAAATGGAGCTGATGTCAATACGAAAGACAAAGATGGGTGGACAGCTTTAATGTTGGCAGCAGAATATGGAGATGTGGATTGTGTTGAGCTCCTATTAAAGTATAAATCGTCTGTTAATGAAAAAAATAATATGAGTTGGTCGGCTTTGGGTATTGCTTCGCAATATGGGAACAACAATGTTATTAAGAAACTTATTGAGAATGGAGCTAATATCAGTGATACTAATTATGAAGGATGGTCAAGTCTTATGATAGCTGTATTAAACAAGCACGCACACAGCGCAGCGCTGTTAATTGAGAACGGCGCCAACGTTAATGACAAAAATATATATGATGTGACGTGTCTTATGATAGCTGCAGAAATCGGTAATTTAGAAATAGTTAGGTTGCTGGTGGACAACAAAGCTAAATTAGATAAACACAATACAGATGGATTCACTGCTTTGATGCTAGCCGCTAAGGTTGGACATTTCGACATTTTTCAATATCTTATTGGAAAAGGCAGTGATATCAAGCGGAAAAACAACAATGATATGACATCGTTGATGATTGCTTCCCGATATGGACACAACAGAATTGTTGAATCTCTGATAGAGCATGGAGCAGACATTAACGAGAGGAATAAGTATGGTTGGACACCGCTGGTGCTTGCTGCAAAATTGGGCCACCTCCATATTTTAGAAATGATACTGATCAAGAATTCAAATGACAAACATTTAAGAAAAAACATTTTCCTCGCCCAGTATTTTGCAAACAGACACAAACACTTGGCTGTGTTTGAAGCTCTCATTAAGAAATGCGGGATGTCTGAAAATGTCAATCCACATGAAGCAATGTCAATGATTTTTAAAGACGATCTTCCAACCTGTGGATTCGAGAAGAAGCATGAGGATTTGCATCTTTTGCTATTTAGTCCAATTTACTGTAAATACTCACTCACTTTGAAATGTCTTACACAAAATTATCCCGAACATCCAATTAGAAGTTGCGTATTTTCATATATTCACCTCGACGAAAGCATGAATACAGAAACGGCTCGCACATCAGGGTCAGTCATTTATTATATTTTTTTCAATTCTGATTTTAACATTACTTTTTGAAGGAAAAAAAAATACCGATATTCTCTTTAATAAATTATCTCAAAGAAATGATATCTCAAATCTTTGGATTAACGAACCTTGTTTGGTAACATTAGTTTAATTAAAGCATAACGTTTTTACGTCCTCGCGTGATAAAAAAAAGGCATCAAACAATGATTGCTCTTAGCAAAAGAACATATATGATCATTTTGTATTTGCTTCACACATTAATATTGTGTAATTATCTTAACATTTGGATCTCCTTGTCAACGTCTGAGTTCAAAACAAAATATGTCTTATGCAAAAATAATAATAGTATTAATAATAATTTAAATATAACCAACCTAAGTATTAAGATACCTTATTATAAATCTTTTTGCCTGTGACCTGAACAACCATATTTTACGAGCGAAAAATATTTTATCTTCAAATCGTATTTTATTTCTAAAAATGGCTAAAATACAAGCAATTATCTAATTTTAACAAAAAGTTTTTAAAAAAAATAATTTTTTCTTGATTTAAATATTTTATAAATTTATGTGTTCTTAAATTCGTACAAATGTTAAATATAACCCCCAAAAAATGTTACACAATACACACGGACAAGAGTTTACACAAATCTTACATGTAACAAGAGCACCAGGAAAAATGTGACATTAAAATAACAATAATTGTTGGAAATTTGTAAATTTAAAGACAAATATAAAGTTAATATTATTATATTTCTTTAACGAAAACAATAAACGACCGAAAAGACAAATACTTTCTCTCAATAATTAACACTTAAATGCTTATATTAAAAAAAATGTATTCACTCTAAAATAATGGAATTTCAAAAGACATAAATATCTTTGTAAGGTCAATTATTGAATGCTAAAATGTATAAGTAACATTTTCACATAGTGTTTGTTCTTGTTACACACATTGATTTAAGTTTACACTAATATGTTCAATGTTTCAGAGTTCTGATTTACTTTATGTACTACTTTACTTTAACGTCTAAAAATACTTGTTGAGTAATTGATTTTTAATTTATCTTTCAGGGTGCTGTATTCTTATCCATTACCTCAAATTGTACATCACACAATTAACATAAAAAACGCAGAGACCGTTGTCCTTGATGGTACAATCAATAACACAGGCAAAGGCAGAACCGAAACTACCAGGAGGACGTCAGGGGATGAAAGAGTAACGGTACGGACAATAAACTCTGACCTCGGCAGGATAAGGATACATGTGCCGATGGATGATTCCAGTGGTGACGACGGTGAACAGGGAGTTGGTTAGACAATATGATTTGTCTAATACATTTTAATATATCTATTTGTTTATTTTGTACAAATCTTATGGTTATTTAAGGGAGAAAAACAGAAAAAAATGTTTGCTTTTGTAGCATAATCTATATGAGACGGAAGTTTATTGATCTGTTTTTAAAAGAGGGATATTTTATAATAAAAATAAGACATTGCAACAATTTTCTTGTTTTTTGGTGTTTAAAAAAAAACAGGATTTATTTCCTTTCACCATCCACTGAAAACAATTTTCCGTCCAAGAAGCCATACTGTAGAGACTTACGTAAAGTTTTGAGATCACACGTATATGTCAGTTTCTCAACCATACTCTATCGTTAGCTAACTACAGGCGTCCATCTCTCACCACTTAACATTTATTAAATAACATGGGGTTATTACGGCAATGAATCAATGTTTTAATGCACTGATGATTTTGATGAAGAAATGGTTAACCTTGATTTAAACAAGAGTCTATGAAAATACATAAAAAATATATAACAGCTTTCCTTATTTTTTTGTATCAATATTGTGTGGGATGGTGCGAGGCTTGTGTGGCAATATAACAAATGATGTACAAAGCCACACCACACATATACTGTAAACCAAAGTTTATATTTTGCGGGCTCGCTTGCTTAAGTCTCTATTCCCCATTACAATTAATGGTCTCTTGAGAAATCTTGGTACATAAATCAATCATCTTCCAGCTTAAAATCAGTGTATGTTTAGAACTTTATATAAAGCACAGTTTTGTGTCAAGGAACAATGGTATCATTTTTTATCATATAAGAAATGTTTATGTGATTTTTAAAACATTGGCTGCCTGGTCGATACAAGGATTTAAAAGAAAAATTGGTACTAAAAAGCTAGGTTGTCAATATTTTATATTTTGTTTATATTTAATGTGAAATTATTTTCATAATAACTTTGGTTGCAGAAAATCCTTAGTTTCGTTAAATTTTATTTCTCTACTCTCATTTTATTTTACAATTTTACACGATATCTTGACAAAATATTGTGAAATTTATGTAACATACTTAACTTTGCTTAATACATTGTTGGAGGCTGGGGGCAAATAATGCAGATTTATTTATATGATTTAGGCTTTACAACGATTGTTTTAAACATTGGTTAGTGGGGCGCGATGGTCTAAGTGGTAGCGCCCTGGACCATCGATCCGATGCACTTCCCAGGTCGCGGGTTCGAGCCCAGGTACTGTCAAGGCCCCTGGGTATTGTGCTGGCCTCACATTCCACTGCTCGTTAGTGGTGGCTAAGTAAATCTCGTGAACGCTACTTCACTTACCCCATAGTCCGTCATGGACTGGAACGGGGGTTATTATCGGGTGAATATAGATCAAAGTTTGTCAACTGCTTGAATCTACTCGTTTCTGGGCCTTTTTCCTTTTATTCAGCCGAGTACAAATCGATGTAGAATGTGAAATTTGAGATGGTGTCAATAGCCCTGTCAATAAGACTCTTATAGGTCCTCTCGGGGAATTCTCCGGCAGCTCTCTCCCCTCCACCAAGGGGAGCTAGCCGACGGGGACAAACTCGAGACGTTCTGCACAAGTCGACCTAGTCTGCCTCTCATAGGCGTTACCTCCCATTATAGGAGGTTGTGGATTTTCCCCTACTTCGACCCGCTATAACTGCAGATTTTCATTGGCTAACTCCTTGTAGCTTCTCTCTTCATTATCATGACGGGAATTTAATATTTTATCTTAGTATTCTCTTTTTTTTTGGTGTGACTTAAAATTTTCTAGAACATTTTATTATCTATGTTTTTCCTAAACTCGTACTTACTTCTACCTAACCTATTTGAAAAGTCCAATTATAGAGTTTGACCTAATTATTAGTTATAAATGATTTTCGTAGTCGTCTTGTGAATCAAATCATTTGATGATAATATAAAACATTTCCATTATCGCATATGTTTTTTTAAATGGGTATCTTGTAGACTGTCACACCTCTTTCGTTCAAACTATCACTCTAATATTTGTCTTATTATTCACTTCATTCAGTGATGATTTACAATGTTCTAGAAAATTCTCTAGACAAAATATTTGCCAGATCTCTATTACGTTTCAAATGGTTTGTATATGACACAAATTAAAGTTTTACCCCCATGTTTTTGTCAGACTTATTCAAAGCATTAAGAAATCGTCACTTGGCAGAGCTGTTTCTTTATTATTGGAAAACGTTAGATTTTTAAAACTAGAAAACTATAGGGCTATAAAAGTATCGTGTGCTTTCTGCTTTGATTCTTAAAGTTTTCTTAAAAGTCATGAAAGGAGATTGAATTGATCTTTAAAAAATAATCTCAGAAAGTGTGCTGAAACAAAGCATTATGTTTTGTTTTGTGGTGTCGTTTCATCTTATAATTAAATACGCTATCGTTTAATGACACATTAAACACACTGCTTTCATGCCTGTTATACCAATGGAATATTTGTGTGTCTATTATTCGAAACACATGGGATTCATCGCAAAATGTACGCTTTTTTTCGGAGGGTTAGTGGCCACACTTAATTTATATTTTTTTTACTTTACTGTAGCAAAGACAAAATTAAAATGAAACCGAGAAACCGGAATAATGCGTATTTGCACTGGCGTGTACTTGCATTGACAAAGCCGCTCTAATAAAACAACTCCGGATAAACTTTTGACCACGCACAAGAAGCAAATCTCAGTTCAAGTTCTTTGTTTTGAAGGTCTTGCCGGGCACAAGTATTTCTGTAACAAACAGACACTCATAAAACACAAGATTAATTGTAGACGAAATAAACATATCTAGAAGTCATAAGTATCTAAGTCAAATCCCACGATGTCTTAAAATAATTAATGAACCCATTAATAAAAATTTTATTTTCGAAATTTTCTTGCAATGTTCATGTTTATCTCTAATACATTCTATATCACGTTTTATTCACTCTAATTGTTTAATAATTTCTGTTAAATAATAACAAATGTTATATTTTGAACTTATGCATATACGTTTCCCAATACATATTTTGTATTTAATTAAGCCTCGAGAATTTATTAATAAATATTTGTTTAAAAAGCAGTATGCTGACGTTATAAATCTATAAAATATAAACCCGAGTTTCTAATCTCCTGAAGTTATGTGTCACTTCTTCAGACGTTGAACTTTTCAACCTAACAGTAATCAACTCAGCTGTTAAAGTTTGGAATTCTTATATAAGTTAATGAAATGTATCGGAAATGAACAGGAGTAAAAAAAATTTAAAACTTTAAAAATCTTCAAGAAACGCAATATTAAAATGAAAATAGACACAATATATCAAGTTTATTAAAAATATAAACATACAATTTTTTAAAAAGTACACATAATTTGTTGGTTAATGAAATGGTAATTTATTTGTTTTCTATATAAATCCATTTAATTAATTTTTATTTTTATTCATGGCATTTGAAGATCAAAGTACTTATGTAATTAATCAATTTAAAACATTCTTTTCATTTGAATGCAGCTCTATTCAAATAATAGGTTTTTATTTAATTTTTTCGCGTTAAAAATATTTCCTATTCATGTTTTAAAAATTTTAGAACCTAATAATTAAATCTTTTTGTACAGATCTTAAGAAACAAGAAGAAGTATTTCATACTATATGCAACTGTAATTGATGACATTTGTATTGTAGTAATCTTTAATCTACGATCCTATAGTTAATAATTGAGCAATCATGCCATGTAATCAATGATTAACATTTAAAAAATCTTATTAAATAGGTGAATGATGTAATAAATTGACAAGTAGACATATGCTAAAACAAACACGTTATCTACATTTAACACTACGATTGCAATTTTATAATGCTTTCGGCCAAAAGCAGCTATTACAGTTGTGCTTTATACTATATAAACGCTTTTAAAAACTTACATCACTCTGTATGTGTGTGTCTTTGATCGAGTTTGCGAGTTCTTATGTGCGCTTTTGGGTTGTGTTTTTTGTGTGTTTGTTTATTGTAGAATCTTGTGTTTTAGTCTAGACTATAGCCAACAAAATTAGACCAGCGGCCAAAGTTCCCTCTAAGGTTCGTTGGCCCATGCGCAAAGTAAAATATTCGTGTGCAAAGTTGCACAGCATCAATTTTTTGTTACAAAATTAGCTGCGTGATAATTCTAAACTACTGCGCAGCGTCGGTCAGATAGTTGCGCAGGCGCGCAGCTTAACGGGAATATTGCCAGCGGGTCAAATCCAAACTTTTATGTCAGCCTATCCACTCGCCAACGGTACGTTGAAATACTTGATAAAAAAGTACCTAACACAAAATTATGTGTTAAAAATAATACTAGAATACATGTCTTAAATACTAGGAGATCAAATTATAAAATAGTCTGTAAGATGGCAGAACGCGTGAGAACGTTTACTGATGGACATTTCATCAAACTGTGTGTGCTGTAAGATGAAAATAATTTGTTCCCAGAAAGCATATTTTCAGGAAGTTTGACAAGTTAAATTTTGGGAGAACATAAGAAATTCGAAGAGTACCTTAGTCTAAGGATACGCAAGAATGCAAGAAAAGTGTTGTACTTTTTATTGCTGGATCGGTTTTTCCTCTTTGAAATGAAACATTTAATTTTTTAATAATACCTAATATTTATATAAAGGTATTAACATCGAAATACTCACTAATCTCCCTTTCACTATGGCATTCTGGTGTTGACTCAACAATAACAAATAATTATAATTGAAGACTTCATAATGCACAGTATCCATACAAGCAGCTGGGCTCACAGCGCTTCAAATTAAAATAGTTACACATCAATATACATAATTTGCAATGTATGTCCCGTCTGTGTGTCTTGTCTGTCTGTCCGGGACGCTACTAATTTTAGAAAGCACCAAATTACTGAACAAATTACTTATTTTTCGAAATAAATAGATTTCACCTGAAATGTATTTATTTTGAAAACTTCCGTCCTTTTTGACGGGTAATACACTAGTATATTTATAAACACCCCACAAAATCATAACTTTAGAAATCTTTATATGTATTTACACGGGGAGGACGGAGGGTAGCAAATCTGGGTTCTGCACCGGGCGGCGCATACCCACGCTACGCCGCTCACCAAAGATGTAGTGGTGAAAGGCGTACTTGTCTTGGGTCAACACAACGATGAAAACAATCCAATTCACAATAGGAATTAACATTCCAATTGTTACAGCAGTCTGCACCTAGGGAGTGGTAAGATTTTTAAAAAACTTATCAAACGAGATAGAAAAAAAGACAATATAGGAATGGATATTTTTCTATTATTTTTTTTTAACGTTGTATTGTAAAAAAAGAATTACAATTTTCAAAATGTTTTATTTAAAAAAAACAACTAAATAGTATTGTTGAAATGTTACAATTAAGATTATTCAAGGGCCGTCCATAAATTACGTCATGCGCTTTCGGTCGATTTTTCACTCCCCTCTGGTCACGCGTCGTCACAAAAACTTAGACCCCCTCCAATATGACGTCACAAATCTTAGCGCCGCCCCCCCCCCATAAAAGCAATTTTTCTGTTTGAAAAAGAGCGTTTTAAAAATCAAATTATTGTCATTTATGTATGTTTTTAATGTAAGGTTGCACTCTAATATTGTAACACGCCAAAAGCCACGTAAAACGTCATGAATACATTATAAGAAATCAAATATTTAAGTGGAACTTACATTTAAAGTGACGAGTTTTGATGTAACGTCACATTTCTCAACCCCCCCTCCAACCTCCCTCTCGTCATACATCGCCACAAATATGTGGACCCTCCTCCCCCTTGTTGCGTGACGTCATTTATGGACGGATCCTAAATAATCTTAAACGTAGATAATTTCTTTTTTAATTTTCAAATTGTCTGAGGCTTAAAAATGTAGGTACATAATCAGACATGTGAAATGGTACGGAGACAACTTTAAAATCATAATTATATCTTAATTTTTGTTAGAATGCAACTATGTTATGTAAATTTATAAATTAAAATTTGTTAACTTATTTCATTTCTAAATATGGAAGATTAATAACACTTTGTTAACAGTATATTTTGTCATTTCCTCTAATATTTCCAAATAAAATATGTTTATTGTGGGCCATGATGTAAATACCTGATGACTTTCAGTTCTGTCATATCGAAACCACTTGGCAATATGCTCACAGTTTTGGGTTGCGACGTGGTATTTTACTTTGCTAATCATTGTTCTTGCTCGTTTTATTATCACCCCTGTTTCAAGGGGTCTGATGAATTATTTAGATTATCAGGAAAATAAAGGCATTAAAATGTTCTATTATAATGAAGCATTAATCAATATTTCTGTCTTTGTATAGTATACATATATATAGTATACAAATATATATATATATCTTCTCTTATCTTATCTATACAGACGCTCATTCTATGCAGAAGATAGTTGCGTCCACAGACCATGACAGATGATCTGTTGGCAAGTGATGCAGCGTTCACAGGCCACGGCTTTTTGGGATCCACGCATTACCCAGCCGCCTAACTACATGTAGTGTTATGTACCCATTTGGAGCGGGGTGACTCAGGGACGCCCTAGCCCCCGGAAACAAACCCTTGCCTTCACACGGATTCGAACCCGTGACCATCGGTACGACAGTCCAGTGCGCTGCCACTCGACCACCGCGTATATATATATATACGATGCCACTCGACCACCGCGTAAATATATATATTATATATACGATGTAACTGATGTAATTAAAATATTAACTTAAATTTAGCTACTTTAGAAATAACAATTAGATTCAAAGTAATTGAAAATAATACTTTAAAATAGTTAAGAAAAACTAGAACAGTATTTTAAAATGGGAACCAGAATTGTATTCCTTACATATTTTCAATTGTTCGATATCAATTTAGATTGTATCTTTGAATTAATCACCATTTCTGGTTTTGTTTTATCGAAATTATAGTAGTATAGCATGTCAATCTCGGGTAGGAAAAGTATGGCGTTGGTGGCATCATGAAGTCACCACAGCTGTTGCCTTTACCGGCGGCGGCGCGCGGTAATTAATTATGTCACAAGTGTCAAGTTGTTATACAACATGTTAATTATCTTAGACAAGTTAATTAGGCTTTCATAAGAAAGGAAACATAAAAGACCTCTTGACTTAAACTATGAATCCAATTAAAAACTATTACAAAGAAGAAAGGAAACACCGTTAAACTTAGAAGATATTCCGATACTAAGATAAGAAGCATGGCTAAAGCTGTCAAATAAACTTAGTGGAAACCCTAGAATTAAGAAACACTACGAACAAAAAAAAAGACCTTTTCATAACATAGATCCCCACACTAAGATGAAAACTGTTGTTATAGTTTAGAAAATCCTATAAAACTACTATAATTATTTAAATTTATAAAGAAAACAACCTTAAATTAACCAGCAACATCTGCAATTGCCCCCGTCCTTACCCCTCTCCTCATTTGTACTATTGATTGTAACCTATAACAACGCGTTTCTTGTCCTGGGCCACATTCCATACCTCCACTAACTTATTAAAACGGCCATAAAACAAGTGGTAACATATGGTCATCCAAACCCATCGCCTCGTTTGTACTATTGATTTTAACCTAAACCAACGCATTCTAAATCTACTTCGTCACTTTTAGTACATACGTTATACCACCACACCTATGCTAACATCAGATCAACAGCCAAACTCTCACTTTTTTCCAACCCTCCTAAATTTGTCTAATTAATTATAATATATACTAAACCATTCCTGATGTAACCTATACCATCGACTGCCCCCACTATGTTATTTGAATTAAATTCACCACCAACAACATCTGTCCAGCAGAGTACCCCAAATAAAATACATCGCCTAACAACCTGAAGCACATAAAAACCGTACTTAAAACCCTTAAATAAGACCATTCAACAAATAAAATAAAATTCAAAATAAATAAAAATAGATTGAGAACCACTTAATAATTAAATGAGAAATAATTAAAAATATTTGAGAACCACTCAATTATTAAATAATTGAATAAATTCAAAAAAAAATTAAAAGGGGAAGTAAACATTAAATACAAATACACTATTATCCCTCTTTAAACACCAGAAAATAATATACCAAAAGAACACACGCACTAATTAACATAATTAATTAACAACATTGTTGTATAACAACATGATATCCTAATTAACAACATGACACTTATTAACTAATTAGCCTAATTAACTTGTCTAAGATAATTAACATGTTATATAACAACATGACACTTGTGACATAATTAATTAGCGCGCGCCGCCGCCGGTAAAGGCAACAGCTGTGGAGACGTCATGACGCAACCAATGCCACACTTTTCCTACCCGAAATTGACATACTATACTACTAATTATACTTTTCTTCAGTATACTAATGTGCATCCTTAACTAAGGCGACATTTCTCAAGATACAAGAATCTTTAATGAGTCTACGTCACATAACATCAGACAGTCTTCCGCATAATATTCATATATTTCATGCAGTTACGATGGTGAATAAAATTTATGGAGGAAATACGGAGACTTCGACCCTGGACGATTCGACCCTGCCAGCTCGACTCCGGACAGTTCGACCACAGGACGCTTCGACCCCAGGACGTTTCGACCCCGGACACTTCGACCACTTTGTATCTACACCGTAGACTTTAAAAAAAAATATATATACTTTTTAAAATTTATTGTTTTTAAAATTAATCTTTGGTATAAAAATTATTTAACTCAATATTAGAATCCATTAAAAATTAAATACAGTTTGAAATAGTTATTTTTAACGTTTAATTTACGATGATTTGAACAAAAAATACACTCACAACCAATCAACATTCAAAGCGAATTCATGATTGTGATAAATACGTCATTCCTCTAGCTCTGAGGTCCTTCCAACACTATCTAGCTCAACCCCAACCTCGTTCGTTGCAATCGGACAAGAAAAAGGTAATGTTGTCAGTCAGTCCTTTCTAATGGTGCCTACATTCTCTCTGCCGCAACTCACTTTATTTACCTTCCCCATAACCCTCGCCAGCACACGGCGTGCTGTTGTGGTCACTTAGTCTAGCCTTCGTAACGTGTCATTATGTAGCCCCCGGACAAAATGTAAACACCAATGACGTAACGTCCAGTCAGATAATACAGGTCCAGCAGCTTAAATTTTATTGTCTGCTAGGCGGCGGTATTAACTATTGAAATTTATTACCTTTAAATACCAACAACTTTGTACGTCTTATTAAAATCAGTGTTTCTGCGAGGGAGGTCTTCGCTTGTTTAGGAACACAAAAAAAAACAAAAAAACAAGTGAATGGCAATGCGCGGGTTTGTAATGGTTACAGCGCCTGTGAGGTGCGTCGTTCAGCATGTCAACAACTTTAGTAAACAAAAAAAACAGAAAAAAAACGAAAAAAACAAACTTTCATTTATTTTTGTTATTGCATTGACAATCTTTGAACGAATTAAATTTATACATTTTTAAAACCCAAAAATAAATGATGTCCTTTTTAATTGTGTTTGGGATATGAGTGGAGATTCCGTTTTTAATTCTTTTATGGATAATATAATAAAAATTAATTATTAAAAAATATAATAATAAAAAAACAAAGAATAAATACAAGATTTCATGGTGTAGATAAAAAAGGGGTCGAAATCGAAACGTCTGGGTCGAAACGTCCTGGGGTTGAAACGTTCTGTTGTGGAACTGGCATTGTCGAATCGCCCGGGGTCGAAGTGTCCGATCCCCTATATTGAGTTAGTGTCTACTATACATTGTGCTAATGAATTTCATAATTTTTTAAAAGATATTGTTGTATTGTTGATGCGATTTATTAATTCTACTGATTATTGAGTGCATTCGATTTTTAAAAAAATATTGTTCGCTTAACAAATGCATTCGATTAGTGTGTCCTAAAATCTTTTTTAAGTAAACGTGTACTTAATGTATTTCTTGTTTTCTTACTCCCATCCTTCATGTTCCATGTTCCCAAGATCAGCTTTATGCTGGCCAGCGACGTCCCAAAAGTTGTCCTCTTTAATCACAGCTTTATCTTGGGGCACACAAGACAGAGAAGTGTAATTTCCTTTTCCATTGACACTAAGGCCCGTCAGATGTATTACTTTATTGTCACCTGAAATGTTTGATACAATTGCAGTTATTTTGTTTTTTTAAAGGCTGATACGTTTTAGTTTTTAATTAATTATATTATACTTATCTATTACACACTTTCTTTCTATGCAAACTATTTTTGCGTTCGATGCTTATCCATGGTTTATGTTTGGTCTTGGATTAGTAAAATATAATTTTTATACTGTGTTTGTTTTCATTGTTTGATCAGGCGACCATTTCACCCCGAATTTCAGACGGGAGGAATGATAATTTTTGTTTTCTCTTTCGAAGGGTATAAGAAAAGTGTTTTATCAATATTAGATAATCTATATGTTAGAAATGACAAATAATTTATTTTACTTATTTTTTTATTTGTTCTTTAATCCTCTAACGTTTTAGATTTAACAATTTAACTAATGATGTTACTCTAGTCAATCCTCCATTAATGAATCCAGAAGTTTATTTTATATTCTAACAATTATATTTTTATATATGTTTTTTTTTGGTGCATATCTTTTCCACTAGCACAAGTCTCAACGTGAATTATGCAATTTCAAACAGTTTTAATTATGGCGTGATTTCAGAAATTACAGTTACTATCATTATAAACAATTATAGCTCCAGGGTTGGATTTAGACTTGATGGGGCGCTAAGCTATTTGAGATATGGGAGCCCTTTTGAAGACCAGATATTCTATGTCATTGCCAAATATGAAAAACAAATACCGGGGGGAAGAGGAGGTGGGGTCCTAAGCTATAGCTAAATATTTGGTGCATTAGGCTCAATATGGATATCAACTAATTCACAATTGTTTGTAGCTCTTAAACGTTTTTTCTAGTTCTGAATTTAACTATAAATTTTGATACTTCCTTCCTCTTCGTCTATAAAGTAAATATTATACTTATCGTTTCTGGTTTTTTTTTAAATTTAATTTTCTTTTCCAAGGTAGCCTATAGTATGTACTATAAAATGTAAATTAATTTAAATACGAGTGTGCATTTAGTTAAGCTGATAAAGGCAAAACCGAAAGGTCTACTTGCGTATTAGTCCACAATTTAATAAAGCTATAATTTATTGTCTTATCACAAAATGCGTGTGTGTATCTGTATATTATCAAAATTCTCGTACAGGACTTCTGACAGAGAAAATATATTTAATATGTATATCTTATTACGTATGTAAAAGTTTCACTTTATAAAGCCTGTGGTTTATTAAATTTTTAAATAACCCCATTTACTTAGAGATTACATTATAATTTCGTATTTATTAGGACCTATTTATGTTGCATCTTTATTAAAGTTCTCTGCCTAAAAGGAAATATTTGATCAAATAATGTATGGGCGAAGAGGTTCAAAAAATTAGTCATATTTTCAGTAAACTAGAGTTGTGAACTTTATCAAATGCTTTTGAGAAGTCCTGTAATATTGTTTCTTTATTATTATTATTATTTAAGCTTATTGATATATAGTATATTATACTACTTTATTATGTTTCACATGATCTATTTATACTGTCGCCTAGTTGATGTTGTCAAAGGAAATTATGTTGGACTAAGTGATTAACTATTCTAATATATGCTATACTAGTGTATTACCAGTCAAAAATGGCGGAAGTTTTCAAAATAAATATATTTCACTTAAAATAAATTAATTAAATAATTAAATAATCAGAAAATGTAGAGAAAAAGAAAGAAAAATTAAATCTCATTTCCATATTGAGCAATTTTATGCGGAGGATCGAAAATAGTTATTTTTGGTGCAGTAATTTTTTTTTCAAGGCTTTTTTTTTAAGGGAGCTCTTTCAAAAATATATAGCGTTACGAACGGGCATACGTAGCAAATTATGTATATTGATGTTAAAGTAATTTAAATTTAATAATAGTAAGGGAAATTTTATTATAAATGAATTGGTCATTTTTTGTCCTTTTAAAAAAAAGATAAGCAGATTAGCTAGTTTCCAATCATAGACGCTTGAAAAAGTATGTTCAGATTAAAGACAGTTCATTGTTTAGTTTCATTTGTAAGTACTCTAGCTGTCAATTAGTCTTGACCAGTAAATTTATGAGATGTTAAGTTTGTAATAGGTGTATTAATTAACTTTTCCGTTTACAGTTCTGTTACATATTTCTTCTATATTATTTAAGTTCATTTGGATGTCCTGTCACCTAAGGCTGAAAATGCTGATGCTAATTATGTTTTGGAGATGTTATCTTCCTAGGTTTTTTATTAGGAGATTTTAAGGGTATTTCTGTGTGTTTAGCTTAATAAGCCATACGTTTTCATTGTTGACCTTATAATAAATATTACATGTTCGTTTTTGAGATTTCGCTTACGTTTTTTCGTTAAGTGTTTAATATTTAAGAAATTTATAAAAATAAAATCTTATTTTGTTTACAACGTTGCTTTAATTTAGTATTGAATAATCATTTTTGACTTTTATTTTACGTCGATTTTTTGGGGTAATAACATTATCATCTTTTATTTGTTGTAATTTTTTTTTAAATTAAATTTCTGAGTTTATTCTACTGTGCTTTTTGTGTTATATTTATTTATTTATATGTTTTTTTTGTAGCGAGCAGCAGTTCGTTTTATTATTTTTTTTATTGCATTTATTCGAGAAGTAAATAATATTATAGGTTTCACATGAAATTAACTTTCAAATATGTTTTGTAATATATCATTAAAAAAGATTTTATTGTGTGGCTATATTTATTTTACAAGAGGCTTCGCCGCTCAAAATTTCATGTTTTAGCATTCATTATCCCATTGAATTTCACAATAAGTATAAGAAAATCTATTTTATCTATGTGTTTGTATTAAGGGGCCATCCATATATTACGTATGCACAAAAGTTGTATCTTCCCATCCCCTCCCCGTTTTACACCCTGTTGCACCCCGTACATTTTTGGGACCACCCTCCTGTCACGTGTGAATCACGAGATTGAGAGAAGAGAAAGAGATCATGTGACGCATGCGTGCTAGAGAAGTTTCTAGAGAGAGATAGATATATATATAGATAGAGATAGAGAGACAGAGAGAGAGAGAGAGAGAGAGAGAGAGAGAGAGAGAGATAGAGAGAGAGAGAGAGAGAGAGAGAGTTTAAAAATATGAGTGTATTCCGCCATGTGAACATTGAAATATATTATTGTACATAATGATTGTGTAATCATCGAGTATTCCAGTATTAAAGTTTATTTTATTAACATTAAGCGTTTCAAGGAATCATTGTCAGAGAGACTTTGTTATTTTATAACGCCTACTAACACACATGAAAAGTGATCATTGTCATTTTGGTGTCCGAAGAAAAACACGAGGCAGAAAACAAATTTGCGGAAGATTAACGTGTACTTTTCGGAAATTTGTTGTGAGCAAAGGTAAAAGAATACTAGCATTACTAGCAGAACTATCTCAAGTTCAGATATTTGTAGTTCAGCTATCTACAGTTATTAATTGAATAATGTAAGCCTATACATTATTCAAGAAATAAGGATAATTAAATTATCAAGATCGTACTGTTTTAACACGTTACTTACAGAAATGTATTCGTAGTTGAAGTGAAACAATTATTTCGTGTTTAAAAAGGTAAGAGTTCCTTAAAAGAAGAATTATTGTCAGCCATCGTAATTTGTGAATATTAAAGACCGTATGCAGCAGTGTAACCAGTGTATCAACTTGTTGGGAATTTATGAAATACAATCCCAAAGATTGAAAGCACACAGCGCCAATACTGTCATCTGACAAGGCGAACTTCTCATTTGAGAAAATTGCCATAGACCTAATAGGACCTTTCAAAAAGATGTCAAAAAAACAACATATGTATGCTCTTACCATAGTGGACATAGCCACCAGATGGGGTGAAGCTATTCCCCTAAACCGAATAGATGCAGAAAGTATACTGCGTTACTCAATGTTTTCAGCAGATATGGTTTTCCCCAAAAACCATTCTTTCAGACAATGGCAGCCAGATCAAGAAGCAGATGACGCAAGCTATTATGAAAATGCTAAATATTCTCTATCTATACAGACGCTCCTTCAATGCAGAAGATAGTTGCGTCCACAGACCATGACAGATGATCTGTTTGGCAAGTGATGCAGCGTTCACAGGCCACGGCCTTGTGGGTTCCACGCATTACCCAGCCGCCTAACTACATGAAGTGTTAGGTACCCATTCGGAGCGGGGTGACTCAGGGACGCCCTAGGCCCCGGGAACAAACCCTTGCCTTCACACGGATTCGAACCCGTGACCATCGGTACGACAGTCCAGTGCGCTGCCACTCGACCACCGCACAGCACAATTTACCATCCACAATAAAATGGAGTGATTGAAAGACTAAACAAAACAAGCAAGAACATGCTATCAAAAGTTATAGTAGACCATGAAGAAAAATTGCTTACATATTTACCTTTACTACTATTTGCATACATCAGCTTCAAGCATGAAAGCACAGGTTTTAGTACTTTTGAATTAATGTTTGGTTAAAACCGTGCAAGTCCTTTGAAAAATTTTAAAGAAAGACTCATAAGCAAACAAGATGCCATACAGGACAGATATCAGTTAATGTCAGAAACTAGAGATACAATACGCTACAATATTAAAACAGCAAAACAAAGACTAATCAAGCAAAGTACAAGACACAGAGAAATAAAAAATAAAAACAGGCAATTAAGAACATTTGAACCAGAACAACAAGTATTAGTAATGTTGCCATACGCAAAGAATGAAAACACATGCGAAGGTCCCTACAAGATTGAAGAAAAACTTAGTGATGTGACATATAGGGTTAATATAATAGGAAATGTGAAAAAACTGCACATTGATAAACTAAGAACTTATGGTGATAATAAGAAAGAAAGACAAACAGTAAATGTCATCAGCAATGAGAATGATGAAAATGATAAGGGTACAATGAAAAAGAAAAGCTCCAACATAGAAAACACATCATCTGATATACCAGATATTATGAAAGATAGAATGATGAAAATTTTTCAAAGATACAAAGATGTCATCACAAAAGAAACAGGAAACACAAAAAACTGTAACTCATAAGATACAACTGTTAGAACATGAACCTTTCAAGATTAAAGTATAAAGAATTGCCAGAGACAGCTCCACTTTTGGCAGGTTATACCCTAATGTCTGGAACAGAAGAGGCATTACCATCCAGACCAAGCTGAAAGTGTAAAGGGCAGTTGTGCTCCCCACACTGCTTTATGCTTGTGAAACTTGGACTGTTTATCAGCGCCATGCAAGAAAGCTGAACCACTTTCATATAACAAGCCTCAGGAAGATTCTCGGCATAAAGTGGCAGAACAAAATTCCAGACACAGTGGTACTGACCAAGGCAGGTCTCCCCAGCATCTTCACCCTCCTGATGCAGTCCCAGCTTCGCTGGGCAGGGCACGTTGTCCGAATGCCAGACGAGAGACTGCCAAAGAGAATCTTCTATGGTGAGCTCCAGTATGGCCAGCGGTCCCACGGTGGGCAAAAGAAACGCTTCAAAGACACACTGAAAGCCTCAATGAAAGCGTTTGCCATAAATCCAGACACGTGGGAACGAGTTGCAATGGACCGATCCACCTGGCGCTCTTCCATCCACGAAGGTGCCAGGTCATGTGAGGCAAACCGGATTACCGCCGCAGAAAAGAAGAGGCAAGCCCGAAAGGCCCATGCTGTCAACCCTCCAGGAGATGTCGCACTCGCCCCCTGTCCCTTCTGTTCCCGAACCTTTCGTGCAAGGATCGGCCTAATCAGCCATCTGCGCACGCACAGAAAACCCTCGGATGACTAGAGTGGTCCTCGTCGTATCGACGGACGAACGAACATATACCCTATTCCCATAGCATATAGAGACACGGTAAATCAAGAAATTGACTACCTACTCAATGAGAATAAAATAAGAAAAGCAGTTGAAGTTAACTATACCTCACCAACTGTCATAGTCAAAAAGAAGAATTGAAAGATTCGACTATGTTGTGATAACAGACAATTGAATAATATAACAAAATTGGACCATGAACCTATTGGAGACTCAAGAGACATTATAGACATAATTGGTAATTCCAAAATATTTACTACATTTGACTTAAACAGAGGTTTTTGGCAGATAAATATGGATCCTGATTCTGTCAAATATACTGCATTTATAGCTATGGATGAGGTGTATGAATGGTTTGTGATGTCATTTGAATTAGTAAACAGTATAGCCAATTTTAGCAGATTTATGAAAGTGATGTTACAAGGCATTCCAAATGTGGTACATTATGTAGACGACATATTTATCCACACTAAAGGTTGGGAAACACATATCCATACACTTGAAGGTGTACTGGATAGACTCAAGAAACATATTGTGACAATCTCACCTAACAAAATAAACATTGGAAAGAAATATATTGCTTTTCTGGATACAGACTAGGAGGAGGTAAAGTGACTCTCACTACAGAGAATGAAAATAAGATCTTTAATCTGTCAGTACTAAAATCAAAGAAACAAGTTGAATCCCTGCTAGGACTATGTAACTTTTATAGAAATTTCATTGAAAACTATGCAGAAATTGTTCACCCACTTAAAGAAATTACAAAACACACAGATGTTCGAAAATTTCAATTTTCAGGAGATTGCTTCAGAGCATTGGAAAAGATTAAGCAAGCATTTGGGAAGAAACCTATCCTATTTACACACCAGTAGGACAAACCTTTCTTAGTTTCCACTGATGCATCATCTGTTGCATTCGGAGCCTGCCTTATACAAGAACATAATGGTATTCTCCATCCAATACAATATCTGAGCAGGAATTGAAAAAAAAACATAACGTAACTACAGCACTATAGAGAGAGAATGTTTGACCATAGTGTGGGCTCTACAAAAACTGCAAAAATACCTGCTAGATAGAACATTCACTCTACTGACAGACCACCAAACCACTTATGGCATTCAACAAGAAGAAAATCAGCAAGCAAAAATCAATCGATGGGCTATGCTATTAGCAGACTACAAATTTGACATTAAACCTGTTAAAGGAAAGGACAATTTGGTTGCAGACATATTAAGTAGAATGATTTAAATTATAGACATTCTGTAAATTCACAAACAAGGAAAGCAGAAACTGTCTATGTCAAACAACTGAAAAGAAGAAATGTTTGAATTCTACTAGATAATATATTTAATTCGATGTATTTGTATTATAATTGTTAAAAGTTATTTGAATTGCCCAAAATTACAGGTGTGTTAAAATTTCAGTATAGTCAAAAACATTTTTTTAAGGATGGGGGAGAATGTCACGTATGAATCACGAGATTGAGAGCATAGAAAAAGATCACGTGACGAATGCGTGCTAGAGAGGCTTCTAGAGAGAGAGAGATAGAGAGAGGAAGACAATATGAGGGCATTCCAACATGTGAACATTGAAATTTATTATTTTACATAATGATTGTGCAATCATCGAGTATTCCAGTATTAAAGTTTATTTTATTAACATCAACTGTTTCAAGGAATCATTGTGAGAGAGATATTGTTTTTTGATAACGCCTACTAACACACATGAAAAGTGATCAGTGACACCCCCTAATGCGTACGTACAAATTCGCTGTAAAAAATTAAGTTTTAAGCCAGAGTCAAGAGATATTTGTTTTACTCTTTGGCGCAGTCCATAAATGACGTCACGCGCCAAAAGGAGAGAGGGTCACGCTTTTGTGAGGAGGTAGAGGGGAGTGTTACGAAATATGACGTCACATCAAAATGCGCAACTTTAAATAAAAGTTCCACTTAAATATTTGATGGCTTTCAAATACGGCTTTAAAAGTGGGGGTGGGGGGTAGACCAAGCTTTGTGACGTCATATTGGAGGGGGTGTCTAAGTTTGTGTGGTGAGGGAGGCGGGGGTAAAAATTGACCAAAATTGCTTGACGCCATTTATTAGCAAACAAGATGCCGTACAGGACAGATATCAGTTAATGACTTTATATTTATAGTTTTCTGTAATATCGTGTTTTTCATGTTGAAATTATTGAATAAATACAATAAACCATTCAAATTTTATTGTCTTCAAAACTGCATAAAGGGGTCGTCCAAAAATGACGTCACGCGAATGGGGGGAGGGGGGTAACGCATTTGTGACGATGTGTGACGATGGTGAGGCAAATTTTTAAAGAAATATGACGTAACATCAAATTGCGGTACTTTAAATAAAACT
Organism: Ampullaceana balthica; assembly: GCA_944989445.1. NCBI lineage: Eukaryota > Metazoa > Mollusca > Gastropoda > Lymnaeidae > Ampullaceana > Ampullaceana balthica. Next base: position 777,587 of record CALYLW010000010.1, on the reverse strand, counting down.
TCCACTTACATTTTTGATTGCTTACAATTTATTTAATTCAATTGTCAATGGCTTCACACGTGTTACGATATTAGAGTGCAGTTTTACACTTACACTAAATACATATTTCAATGACAAAAATTTGAACTATGGTAATTTTCAATTAGCTTTTAGGTGGAGGGGATCACCCCCACCCCCTCGTCACGCGGCGTCACAAAAACCTAGACCCCTCTCCAATATGACATCACAAAGCTTTGCGCCCCCCGCCCCATTAAAGCTGTATTTTCTATTTTAAAAAGTGCATGTTTCAAAACACTTTTTTTTTCTTCAGTTTAATATGTATTTAGTGTTAGGTTGCAATCTAATATCCTGACACACGTGAATCCCTTGCAAAAAGTCATTAAATAAATTGTAAACAATCAAATATTTGAGTGAAAATTTTATTTAAAGTTGCGCTTTTTGATCTGACGTCACTTTTCTTAAACACCCCTCCTCCACCTCTTCACACATCGTCACAAATGGTCGCCCCCCCCCAAGGTGCGTCTCGAATGCCGTTTACAGTCTGAGCGGTCTAAGTTACTAGGCTTACTATTATGCAAATTAAATTTGTTGTGCGTACGCACACATTCGGTCGAGATCCCCCTCCGCCCCCAGTACGCATCCATACGCAAAATGCCGTTAATTGTAGCCCCCCTCCTTGCGTACGTAATATATAGATGGCCCCTAATGACTTTAGCCTATTGGGTATCTTACCGATATACAATGCCCAGTGAGAATAGAGGCCTCGATCAAATTTCACCAGATCTCATGTTCTTAACATTTCTAATAAATCCTCGATGTGTTGTTGATGTAAAGAGCTGATTGCAGCAGCCATTGTCTCGATGAATCTAGAAATAAAATTTACGTAAAGACAAAGCTAAAGATGAGTATATTATATACAAAAATGTAAAGTTTCTGCTTCGGATATTAAACTTAATGCCAAATGTAAACCAAGTTTTCAATATTTTATGCATGTGATTTTAAGTACATATCTGTGTGTTAGGTTTTATATATTCTCTTTCAAATGTATCTTCTTTGAATTACAATTAAATTAGATTCACAGTAAAATTTAAATCTGGTTCGAAAAACACTCGAATCAACACCTTTGATTTTAAATATCGAAGAAATTTTCAACTATCTGTGCACAAGTATATAAATTTAACCACGATACCTGTTGATTGAAATCTTTGTAAAATCATCAATGAACAATTTTTAAAAAAATGATATACTAACTAAATTTAAAGGTTTTAAAATAAAATTCAATTTAAAAGACGAACCGTTGAAATATCAATTGAAAAACTCGAGTTTAAACACAACAGTTAAAATGTGAATTTTCGAAAGATCGATATTTATATAATGTTGGGAAAATCCGATACTAACTTTAAAGGTAAAAAACAGAAAACAGAATTTTCCTAGAAATTCAACATTATTATTGTCATTCGTTTTTTAAAGATGAACATAGGTAATAATTTCTACACAATGACAACCATTCAGTAGGACTCAGTAGGTAGTAGCGGTCTTGAAAGATACAAATTAAGGTTCGTAATCCATTGAAAATACGTTTTTAGTAAATCCTTTTGTATTTTCTCAGGTCACGTCATTGGGTTTAATTATGTGAAAACTTTATATATAAATAAAATAAACCCGTAAAGAAACAAGATTTTCACTATAAATCCTTTATGTAAGAGACGTAACTAAAAGAATGTTCATTATAATACGCAGCGCAAGACCATCCAAAAATACAAAATTGCAGTTGTGTCGTAAAACATGTTTAACATAATGCGCACCGATCAGGAATATGTTTATAAAAAGTGTTGTCAATAAAATACGCACCTTATTGCGCGACTGAAACGTTATTCAATATAATACGCACCGCGACACTCTATCTCAAAAAATAACATGATACATAGGAATAAATAAAATAATCTAAAAATTCAGTAATTTAATGACAGTAAATGCGATCGATCTGAAATTTTGACACATAGTTTTTATCATTGACACAAAACTGCCTGCTAAATGTCAGCTCGCTAGCTTACGAGGAAGTGGGTTAAAATCGATCCAAAGTTTTGGCGACAAGGGAGCAACGAGACTCCACGAGTTAATATAAAGGATTTAAAAACAGGCATTTCCCACAAATATTTCAAGATGTAAAGAGGCTATCACATAGAGTGTCAATATTGAATGAAATGGTCCTACAAATATTAAAAGTGTACTATTGCATTGTCTTTTTAAAAAAATTAAAACCTTCAGCTGTTTTATAGAGCGTTCTGTGCTTATCTAAGACAAACAGCAAATTATTTTTTATATGTATAACTAGCAGACCCGTCGTGCGTTGCAACGATCAAAGTAAAAAGGAATACATTTAAAGAAACCAAAAAGTGGTATGTTTAAAAACACTTATGCAGAAACCTTCGCGGAAGAGTGGAAAAAATTCAAAGTTTCATAGCAAACGGATAAATAAATTAATAATTAAATAGCGTACAAAAGATGAAACGATATTAAGGGCCACGGCCCCAAAATGAGTGATATTATAGTTTTTTATTGACATTGTACTCAAGCTATATTCCTCAATATCGTGTAAAATTGAATAGGGAATACAATGATTAAAATTCAGTAAAAAGACTTTTTCGAAGGAATGGAAATTAAGAGTTTACAGTCTGAGTGGTCTAAGTTACTAGGCTTACTATTATGCAAATTAAATGTGTTGTGCGTACGCACACATTCGGTCGAGATCCCCCTCCGCTCCCAGTACGCATCCATACGCAAAATGCCGTTAATTGTAGCCCCCCTCCTTGCGTACGTAATATATAGATGGCCCCTAATGACTTTAGCCTATTGGGTATCTTACCGATATACAATGCCCAGTGAGAATAGAGGCCTCGATCAAATTTCACCAGATCTCATGTTCTTAACATTTCTAATAAATCCTCGTTGTGTTGTTGATGTAAAGAGCTGATTGCAGCAGCCATTGTCTCGATGAATCTAGAAATAAAATTTACGTAAAGACAAAGCTAAAGATGAGTATATTATATACAAAAATGTAAAGTTTCTGCTTCGGATATTAAACTTAATGCCAAATGTAAACCAAGTTTTCAATATTTTATGCATGTGATTTTAAGTACATATCTGTGTGTTAGGTTTTATATATTCTCTTTCAAATGTATCTTCTTTGAATTACAATTAAATTAGATTCACAGTAAAATTTAAATCTGGTTCGAAAAACACTCGAATCAACACCTTTGATTTTAAATATCGAAGAAATTTTCAACTATCTGTGCACAAGTATATAAATTTAACCACGATACCTGTTGATTGAAATCTTTGTAAAATCATCAATGAACAATTTTTAAAAAAATGATATACTAACTAAATTTAAAGGTTTTAAAATAAAATTCAATTTAAAAGACGAACCGTTGAAATATCAATTGAAAAACTCGAGTTTAAACACAACAGTTAAAATGTGAATTTTCGAAAGATCGATATTTATATAATGTTGGGAAAATCCGATACTAACTTTAAAGGTAAAAAACAGAAAACAGAATTTTCCTAGAAATTCAACATTATTATTGTCATTCGTTTTTTAAAGATGAACATAGGTAATAATTTCTACACAATGACAACCATTCAGTAGGACTCAGTAGGTAGTAGCGGTCTTGAAAGATACAAATTAAGGTTCGTAATCCATTGAAAATACGTTTTTAGTAAATCCTTTTGTATTTTCTCAGGTCACGTCATTGGGTTTAATTATGTGAAAACTTTATATATAAATAAAATAAACCCGTAAAGAAACAAGATTTTCACTATAAATCCTTTATGTAAGAGACGTAACTAAAAGAATGTTCATTATAATACGCAGCGCAAGACCATCCAAAAATACAAAATTGCAGTTGTGTCGTAAAACATGTTTAATATAATGCGCACCGATCAGGAATATGTTTATAAAAAGTGTTGTCAATAAAATACGCACCTTATTGCGCGACTGAAAGGTTGTTCAATATAATACGCACCGCGACACTCTATCTCAAAAAATAACATGATACATAGGAATAAATAAAATAATCTAAAAAATCAATAATTTAATTACAGTACATGCGATCGATCTGAAATTTTGATACATAGTTTTTATCATCGACACAAAACTGCCTGCTAAATTTCAGCTCGCTAGCTTACGAGGAAGTGGGTTAAAAATCGATCCAAAGTTTTGGCGACCGACAAGCAATCAAGGATTCAACCAGACACCACGAGTTAATATAAAGGATTTAAATTTTTTTAAAAACCTAAAAAAACCAAGTTTTTGACTAAAATCCTTTATGTACGAGACGTAACTAAAAGAATGTTCATTATAATACGCAGCGCAAGACCATCCAAAAATACAAAATTGCAGTTGTGTCGTAAAACATGTTTAATATAATGCGCACCGATCAGGAATATGTTTATAAAAAGTGTTGTCAATAAAATACGCACCTTATTGCGCGACAGAAAGGTTGTTCAATATAATACGCACCGCGACGACTCTATCTCAAAAAATAACATGATACATAGGAATAAATAAAATAATCTAAAAAATCAATAATTTAATTACGGTACATGCGATCGATCTGAAATTTTGATACATTGTTTTTATCATCGGTACAAAACTGCCTGCAAAATTTCAGCTCGCTACTTACGAGGAAGTGGGTTAAAAATCGATCAAAAGTTTTGGCGACCGACAAGCAATCAAGGATTCAACCAGACACCACGAGTTAATATAAAGGATTTAAATTTTAAAAAAAAACTAAAAAAAACAAGTTTTTGACTAAATCCTTTATGTACGAGACGTAACTAAAAGAATGTTCATTATAATTCGCAGCGCAAGACCATCCAAAAATACAAAATTGCAGTTGTGTCGTAAAACATGTTTAACATAATGCGCACCGATCAGGAATATGTTTATAAAAAGTGTTGTCAATAAAATACGCACCTTATTGCGCGACTGAAACGTTATTCAATATAATACGCACCGCGACACTCTATCTCAAAAAATAACATGATACATAGGAATAAATAAAATAATCTAAAAATTCAGTAATTTAATGACAGTACATGCGATCGATCTGAAATTTTGACACATAGTTTTTATCATTGACACAAAACTGCCTGCTAAATTTCAGCTCGCTAGATTACGAGGAAGTGGGTTAAAATCGATCCAAAGTTTTGGCGACAAGGGAGCAACTAGACTCCACGAGTTAATATAAAGGATTTAAAAACAGGCATTTCCCACAAATATTTCAAGATGTAAAGAGGCTATCACATAGAGTGTCAATATTGAATGAAATGGTCCTACAAATATTAAAAGTGTACTATTGCATTGTCTTTTTAAAAAAATTAAAACCTTCAGCTGTTTTATAGAGCGTTCTGTGCTTATCTAAGACAAACAGCAAATTATTTTTTATATGTATAACTAGCAGACCCGTCGTGCGTTGCAACGATCAAAGTAAAAAGGAATACATTTAAAGAAACCAAAAAGTGGTATGTTTAAAAACACTTATGCAGAAACCTTCGTGGAAGAGTGGAAAAAATTCAAAGTTTCATAGCAAACGGATAAATAAATTAATAATTAAATAGCGTACAAAAGATGAAACGATATTAAGGGCCACGGCCCCAAAATGAGTGATATTATAGTTTTTTATTGACATTGTACTCAAGCTATATTCCTCAATATCGTGTAAAATTGAATAGGGAATACAATGATTAAAATTCAGTAAAAAGACTTTTTCGAAGGAATGGAAATTAAGAGTTCATAGCCCTATAGTAATATAGGCTCTTAAGATTTTATATTGTAAGTTTTGTCAAAATCCAGTTATTTTCTCAATATCTAACTCTTAAACTACTTTTTATATACCTAAAATAGGAGGAAAATAACATTAAGGGGCCCCTGGCCCATTCGGTGCAAGAGGTCAATTTCAAAAACCTGTTCATTTTAGTTCATTTTTATTGTGGCTATATTTCTCAAGCTCTTTAAAAAGTAAATAGGAAAAATATCTTAAACATATACGAAAAAAGATATTTGGGGCCCCGGCCCCGAAGATATTGGTATTAGAAGTTCAGTGTCTATAGTATTTTAATATAGGCTACCAAGTTTTTGTATGCAAAGTTTGGTGAAGATCTATTCATTTACTAAGTAGCTTACTTAGAAACTAAATTTTATAAAGCTCATATAAGCAAAAAACGATACTAAGGGCCCCAGTGCCCATTATTTGCAAGACATAAATTTCAAAACACCTGTTCGTTTCAATATGGATAATAATGGATGCATTTATCCTTATTTTTCAAGATCTTTAATAAATATATGGGAAATAAATTCTTAAAAGTTGAAGAAAAATGGCATTTTGGGCTCCAGGCCCGAAGGAATGGTCATTAGGAGTTTATTGCCCTATAGTATTTTAGTATTGGCTGTCAAGATTTTATATACAAAGTTTAATTAAGATCCATTAAATAACACAGTAGCTAACGCTTAAACTAATTTTTATATAGCTTATTTAAGCAAAACATGACATTATGGGGCCCCGTCGCCCCATGAGTGTTAAATTTCGAAAAAAACGTGCCAGTTACCATCCAGGGAGCATACTAAACCGTCTCAAAAAGGTTCATGACGATCGGGTGAATGGTTTAGTCAGCTATAAAGGACATGCACACACACACACAGACACACACAGACACACACATACATACTTTGATTTTTATAAATATAGATATAGTGAAATAAAACGACACAAAGGAGGCCCGGGCCTATTCGGTGCAATCTGTCAATTTCAAAAATCGTTTCATTTTAATTCAATTGCATCAGGTTTATCAAGATCATTAAAATGTGAATGGAAAAATATCTTAACATATATGAAAAAATACATTTTGGGCCCCCGGCCCCGAAGAAATCGACATGAAAAGTTCAGAACCTTAAAGTATTTTAATATGGGCTACCAAGTTTTTGTATACAAAGTTTGGTTAAGATCCAATCATTTACTCTGTAGCTAACACATAAACTATTTTTTATAAAGCTCGTATGAGCAAAAATCGACATTAAGGGCCCCAGGGCCCAATTATTGCAAGAAATAAAGTGCGAAACATATGTTCATTTGAAAAAATTTCAAAATACATACATTTATTTATATTTCTTAATATTGTTAAAATATTTGAATGGACTATAAATTATTAAACATTTACTAAAATAGACAGTTTGGGCCCCCTGCGCCGTGGGAATGAAAATTAGGAGTTCAGTGCCATATCGTAATAGAATATAGACCCCTGATTTTTATTTACTAAAATGGATAAAGATACATTAATTTTCTCAGTATTTTAATCTAATACTAATTTTTATACAGCTAATATAAGAAAAAAAAACGACATTTAGGGGCCCGTGAGCCCATTCGGTGAGAGATGTAAATTTCAAAAACCTTTTCATTTTAATTAAGTTTCTTCATAGATATATTCCTCAAGATCGTGAAAAATTGAAAAATTGAGTGGGGGAAAATACATTAAACATATCCGATGAGAAGACATTTGCGATCCCCGGCCCCGTAGGAATGGACATTTGAAGTTATGTGCCTACAGTATTTTAATATGGGCTACCAAGTTTTTGTATTCAAATTTTGGCTAATATCCATTCATTTACTCAGTAGCTAACGCATAAACTCATTTTTATATATCACATATAACCAAAAAGACATTAAGGGCCCCGGGGCCTATTCTGTGCAAGATATAAAGTTCAAAACCACTGTTCATTTCAATTTGTATAATAATGGATACATGAGTCATTATTTGTCAAGATTGTTAATGACTGAATGGTGAATAAAATCTTAAACATTTAAGAAATGTGAATTTTTGGGCCCCCAGCCCCAACGGAATGAATATTAGCAGTTTAGTGCCCTATAGTATTTTAATATTGGCTATCAAGTTGTCATATACAAAGTTTGGTTAAGATCCAACAATTTACACAGTAGCTAGCGCTTAAACTAATTTTTATATAGCTCATATAAGAAAAAATGACATTATGGGCCCCCGGTGCCCCATGAGTGTTAAATTTAGAAAACAAAGTTGCCAGTTACCATCCCAGGTAGGTACTTAACAGTCCCCAAAAAATTCATTACGATCGGATGAACGGTTTAGTCAGCTATAAAGGACATGCACACACACACACACAGACATACTTTGATTTATATATATATAGATTATGATCTCCATTTTGCAAGACGCAGTCGGCAGTTTATTACCATTTAATAGCACACCCCAGTCAGCAGCATTCCTCATTCAGTACACACCACAGTCAGTAGCATTTGGCTTTTTTGACGTTCGTTAGATTCTTTTGGTCTCCTGCATATATGGTTACGTTGCTTATTTTGGTTAAGTAGAGAATTATTTTAGTAGGTTTTTTTGTCGTCCTAACTATGTTTGACGTTCGTTCAGGGTTTCAAGTCTCATGGCTCTGTATAATATGTTCTTGGTGCCTCGTTGCATGATGGTTTTTTTTAGGTTAGGCTTTGTGTCATTTGGCTATGTATTACTTTAGTTAGTTTTTTCGTATCTTTGTTTGACATTTCTTACTACCTTCGTATTTCTTACTTCTTCGTGTCTCCTGGCTCTGTTTAATGTTTTCTAGTGGCTTAGGGTCTACTAACTATTGTAAAACATTTCTTATTGTCTTTGTAACTTATAAATAGGCGGCTGGATAGCGAACATAATAGTGCAATCGCCTTAGAAGTTGAGGGCGTGGGATCGAGCCCACGAAAAGTCACAATAAGAATGAATAAATAGAAGTAAAAAAAAGATTTTTAAAAACCACGTTTTTACAAGCGGACTAAAAAGAAGAAAATATTTTAAAACTTATTAGTTAAAGTACTTTGATTTAATATGACTAAAACATGGGGTGGGCGCTTATGAGGTTTAATATATGCAGCTCACTTATTCTCTCACTTATAGATCTCTCTTTTGCCTTCTAAATTAGAAATCTTTAATTTTTATACTAAACACCCACCCCACGTTTTAGTCATAATAAATATAAGTACTTGACCTAATAAGTTTTTAATTATTTTCTTCTTTTTAGTCCGCTTATAAAAACGTGGTTTTTAAAAATCATTTTTTTACTTCTATTTATTTTATTCTTTTTAGTCCACTATTAACAACCTGGTTTTTTAAAATATATTTTTACCTCTATTCATTTTACCAAACACCTCACAAGCGCCCGCCCAACGTTTTAAAAACATTGTGATGTGGTCACGGGGCGAATGTGTAATACTCATTGAAAGCCGACGGTACAGATGCTTTGATATAGACTATAGATAAACTTAAAAGTTCAATAATTTAATAACAGTACATTTGATCGATCTGAAATTTTGATGCAGTGATTTGTCATCCAAGATCTATCTGTGGTATAATTTTCAGATCTCTAGGAACATCAGAAGTGGTTCAATTTTATGTTGGCAGATTTGAAAAAAATCTTGGACAAACACATAATGCCCAACGAAAGCGAGTTAATAAAAACGTGGTAAAAATGACTAACCCAAGAAATTCCTCCGCTGACCTGGAAGGGAATTGGGGCACCCACCAGGTATACCAAGCCTCGAGTAAGCTCTAATTGAAACATTAGGGATCCCCTACGACCATCGGTTATGGGACTTAATTTAACTTACAAATATGTGTGACTTTTCTTATTTGAATAAGTTCTACTGAATATGTAAGCATATAGTTTCGTTGGCTTTTTTGGCTGTTATAAATCTTATTATGGACTCTACGTCTCTTATCAATAGATGAGATTTATTGGTTGCTTTAAGTCACACTTTATAAGTGTGACGGTTTCAGTAGTTTAATTTCTCCTTTAAATGACTATAGTTTTTTTAATTTAAAAAAAAAGTTTATTTTCTTGTTTTTTATCGCAATCTGTAGATGAGTTGCGTCTGCTTTTTTATTTATTTTAAAAAAATTAATTAAAAACGTATTTCTGGTCTATTGTCTATGAATAATGTTTTTAGAGGTTCAAGCATTATGAATATACAATTTGATCAAAATAGCTCTTGGAATTATGTATGATTTTTATGGCCTTACGTCTTTCGGATATGTGATGTTATAAAATAGTGGCTCGTGTTTCGTGACTTTTTAAGACGTTTAAGAGCGGTCTTCGTGTCACCTGGTTATTTATACTGTGCTTTTGTTTCCATGGATCTCCTGGCAATGTGTAATGACGTTTGTAGGTTTCTGTTAGTCTCCTGTTCATGAAGATTTTTTTGGTAACGTTCTGAATCCTGAATATTAATTAATTATTTTTGTGGCATCGATTCCCGGGTATATTGCTAGTGTTACATAAAATCTATGAAGAAATCACGTATTTCTTTGTAGCCATTGGCTAGGTTTTGGTATGGGTTTCAGATCATTCAGCAATCATAACGTGGTTATAAGATAGTACACGATTCCACTGCCAATACACACACATACACACACACGAAAACATACACATACAAACACACTTTCACATACACGCATTTATACATTACACTACATGCATACTACCTGGTGTACGCTAATACACTTTATGAAAATAAAATAAATATAAGACGACATTTTTGTAATTATACCTTTGAAGTATCTATAAGCTTTTACACAATTTATTTTAACAATTTGTAAGGATCCAAAACATAACAAAGTTACCATTAACATTTATAGAAAATTACAAGGTGAAATAAAACATTTCATCTTACTAATAAAATTTAAAAAACCATGACATTGGTGTATTTTTTCATAGGGTAAATTTTCCGTTCAGCCCAAAACCTGACTTGATGAGTTTTGCTCGCTGGCTGAAAGCTAAGAATAAACGTAAATCTATATTTCGTAATATTAGTAGAGGAAAGATATCCTTATGTAATCTTTAGAAAAAACAAATATGAAAAGCATATCGTTAAATTTTTGAATGGAAAATTCTAATGTCAGGCAATTTTTTCTAAAAAAGAAAAGAAACCTTTTCACTAAGGCTGCAGAATTTAACGATTAATTTATCAATTAACCGTTAGAATTTTTAATCGATTAAATTAATTTGATCGATTAAAATTTAAGAAAATACTCCCAGTATTTCGTTTTCAATTTATTAATCATGTGTACGTTTTGTTACATAAATCCTTTTCCCGCGTATTATTACTATTTACTTAGACGTGCAGACGTAAACTAAAATGGCAAATAATTACAGCACAGTTAAAGAGAAGCATGTAAGCGGAAAGTTGAGCACACATTTTATTTTTAAGCTGACTGCGGATGGCAAAGTAGTCGAAGGCGAGTGAATTTACTGCCGTCTAAGCCATAAACACTTGGCTTTGCAGGGTTCAAATACATCGCTGACGCACCAGCTTTAGTACAAACTTCAGCTCAAGTATCAACACGTTGTCAACAGTTACGGGCAGAAGAGTTCTCAATTACAATAAACAAATAATTTTATTATTGCGTCAGTCAAACTAGCCTGTAAGCGAAAAAGTTTTAGCAAAGTAGAAAGTTGCTATTGAACAGATTGCCAGTTTAGGACGTCCAACGGCAATTGTGCAAGATGATGGACTACATACAGACAGTAATATGTATAGCTCTTCAAAACAAGACTAACATTTTGCCCTGTCGCCGTACAATCGATAAGGTCATTGGTCATATGTACGACGAGAAATTAACAGAGCAAGAGAAAGCTATAGAAAGAATTCACCGCATTGCTCTCACTACTGACTTTTTGGCCTCAAATAACAATGAGGTATTACGGGTCATATTGTCATTAAAATGCGATCATTTCTGCTTCCAGAAAATGTTAACGCTCTGGTTTATCTGTGTGACTGTCTAAAGTCATGCCTACTTGGTTATTATGAAGTGAATGACAGTCAGTATACTGTAAGAGTTTTATAATTAAACTAACTCTCTACGTTTATATTTTTAAGTTATAGAAAAATTACATTAATTAGTCAATGCTACATTTTTGCGTTAATTCTATACTTAATTTATGGATTGTTGCAGATCAGATACACATAGTTTGATGAATATATGCGTTATAACTAATCGCTTCTCTGATTAATCTTTTTCGATTAATCAAACACAATTTTGTTAAAATCTGTACCTGCCATACTTTTAACTAAATAGTAGATACGCCTTGATTATTTTTGAGCCCCTTGAATTTTTCTCTAATTTAAAAAAAAACATTTAGAGTTTTTTTAATTTTGAATACAATAGTTCAAACAAATATAGCATTTTACCGACAACCACTAAACACGGGAATACATAATTATAAATAACATACATTCAATCAAAACCACGGAAATGTTGAATTATGTGTGCTTGTAACTCCAATAACTAGAAAAAAAAATTCTTTCATAATCAAAAGAAACAAAAACAGACTAAAGGAGCATATGTGTAGACATTCTTTTCTCGTGGGAGTTTTTCTTCTTGTCTCTGCTCACCAACACCGTGAGGACACAGCCAGTGATAATAGTTATAGTGTTGATAACATTTATTGCATCGTCAACCTATAGAGTGGTAAATGAAAATTTTAAAGCATTAAACATATGTAAGAATATTTGCCTATTTATTGACTGTTTTTAAATTATATATTAACACAATTACAAAATCGGAAAAAAAACTTATTTACTTAAAAGATTTCAATTGTTAATGAAAATTAAATAAATCAAAATATCTGTTTAAAGGGAGTTTTAAAAAACTACTTATATTTTTTTATTTTTTCAAAATGTTTGAGGCTTATTATTGTAGGTATACGTTTTGGCATGCAATAAAGTTAATAGACGAATTTTGTTTAAAATAGAGGAAAACAAATATTTTTAAAAAGTTTTTTGTTGCACGAAGAAATGTATATTAAAAAAATATAATACAATATTTCGTTACTAAAAATGCTCACAGTATTACACTTTATTAAAGACCTGGAAGGGTACATTAGTATGATAGTGAACACCGCAAAAGAGAGTGCATCTTAAATCTCTTCAGTTACATGATGAGGTCAAAAATAGCAATCACGCAACTATAAGGTTGATACTTGTGGATTATTGATTTATAAATTATTTCAACTTAATTGATTAAAATATTCACTAGGTGCACTATGATGTTAATACCTGCTGACTCTCTTTTCTGTCATATCGAAACCACTTGGCAATATGCTCACAGTTTTGGGTTACGACGTGATATTTGACTTCCCCAATCATTTTTCTAGCCCGTTTTATGATCTCCCCTGTTTCAAGGGGTCTGATGAATACATCAAATTACAGAGATATTAAAGGTGTTTAAATGTTTCATTATACATGAAACGTCATTTAATATTTCTGTTGCTGTATACAGGACAAATATATTCTGCTACATTTTTAAAACATGTTATATATTTTAAATACGTCAATTTGGTTATTTTAAAACAATTTACGCGACCAATAATTGGAACCATAAAGAGTTTTAAAACAAAATCATTTGAAGGTTATTAGGTACCAAGTATATACGCATTGTCTGTAATTCTTGTAAAAAATATATAAGTATAGCTGATTTGAAGAAACAACTCAATTCAAGGGAAACGAAAATAATTATTCAAAATAGTTAAAGTATAAAGTAATAAAAGAAGAAAAAAATTCAAATATGACTCATCTCTTTTAATAGTTCGATATCAATGAAAATTGTATCCTTAAATTAATCACCTTGGCAGATTTATAATAATGTGTTAGGCAATATTTCTAAAAGATACAAGAATCGCGTATTTATATCTTAAAATGGTATATGTAACTTATCATCTGAGTATTTGTTCTGCATAAAATTCATATACTTTATGGAGTTACACTGTTCAATAAATTGTATTGATTGAGTGTCTTCAAAAATTTTTTTTGTTATTAATTAATTATATAAATTGTTTTAAGTTATTGTTTTATTATTGGTGCTTTTTATGAATTCTACTGAGTGTGTGTATTTAATACATTTTTATTGATATAGTTCGTTTAATAAGTGCATTCCATTAGTGTGTACAATAATATACTTTGAATTAATGTGTTCATAACGCGTTTCTTGTTATCTTACATCCATCCTTCATGTTCCATGTTCCCAAAATCAGCTTTACTCTGTCCGGTGACGTCCCAAAAGTTGTCCTCTTTAATCTCAGCTTTATTTTGGGGCACAGAGAACAGAGAAGTGTAATTACCTTTTCCATCGACACTGACGCCAGTCATATGTATTACTTTACTGTCACCTGAAATGTTTGATACAATTTAAGTTACTTTTTAAAAAAAAATGACATAAACGTTTGAGTTTTTAATTAACTATATAATGAGGCATTTGGACTCTTATTTATTGCAAACGCTTTTTTTAGACAGAAGATTATTGCTTCCTAAGTTTATGTCCAGTATTGCATTTTTATTAAAGTTTTAAATTTTAACAGTTTTTTTTTAAATTTTCCTGGGCTATTCCTCGTGGAACAACTGTGTTAACGGTTATTGATGAGATTTAGATCCTTTAACTATACAACTGGGGCACTTTATCCTGATTTAGATTCTTTAACTATACAACTGGGGCACTTTATCCTGATTTAGATTCTTTAACTATACAACTGGGGCAATTTATCCTGATTTAGATTCTTTAACTATACAACTGGGGCACTTTATCCTGATTTAGATTCTTTAACTATACAACTGGGGCACTTTATCCTGATTTAGATTCTTTAACTATACAACTGGGGCACTTTATCCTGATTTAGATTCTTTAACTATACAACTGGGGCACTTTATCCTGATTTAGATTCTTTAACTATACAACTGGGCCAATTTATCCTGATTTAGATTCTTTAACTATACAACTGGGGCACTTTATCCTGATTTAGATTCTTTAACTATACAACTGGGGCTCTTTATCCTGATTTAGATTCTTTAACTATACAAATGGGGCACTTTATCCTGATTTAGAAATTATCATGTTGGAACATTCTCATCAATTAATGATTTTAGATTTGTTTTTATATTTATAGATTTCCTTATTTCTTCTACTGTGCCACTTGTGTTGTATTCACTGATACTTTTTGAGGGGAAAGAAATTAGCAGATGTAATTTTGTTATGTTGCATTTAATCCACAGATCAATTAGTCTTTCCGGTATCACATAGAAATAAACTGTCAAATATGTTATATAATATGTGATCAAATGAGAGTTTTCCTTGTGTCACTGTTTCTATTTTACCAGAGGCATTCACAAATCCTTTGAGCTAAACAATAGTTTTATAAAAATCTGGTTTTATCAATGTGTTTGTAATGATGACGTTAGAGAACTGTGCAACTTACCAATATACAGGGCCCAGTGAAAATAGACACCTCGGTCGAATTTTATTAGATCCCCTGGTTTTAACCGTTTTAATAAATCCTTGTTGTGTTGTTGATGTGGAGAGGTGGTTGCAGCCGCCATTGTCTAGGTGGATCTGGAAACAAAATTTACACAAAAACATAATTATTTGATGCATTTGACTTTAAAGACATATTTGTGTGATAAATTTTCAAAAGTTTCTTTCAAAATTATTTACTTTCGATGGCATTTAATTTACATTCACATTAAGATTTCAAAGTTGTTAGAAAAATTTTCGATGTTAAAGTCAACATCGTTAATGTTGATTTCGACTATTATAGTAATTTTCATCAATCTGTGCACAATTAAATCATTGATAGCTACTCAGCAAAGTCTTAAAAAATATGAAATATGCATCTAACATTTTAGTTAGTTTTATATATTACAATTTAAAAGACGTACCTTTGAAATATGAACAAAAAAGTTTCTTGTTTTACCCCAAGCAGTGTTGAAATGAAAATATTTCCAGCGATCGATATTATATAATGTTGGAGAAATCCGAAATTGACTGGAAGAAAAGAAGAAAACAAAATATTCCCTGAATTGCAAATCTTTTATTGACATTTCTTTTTAAAACGAACGTCCAATGTAATTCCCATACTATGCTAACATTTCATGTAATATTAACTTTGCCATACAGATACCCGAATAGGTGATCGCGATCTTAGAAAATAAAATTGATGTCCGTAAACCATTGGTAATGCGTCTTAATAAATGTTTTTTATTTTCATGTCACGCCTTTCAATTCAATGAATTGAAAAGCAGTGTGGAAAAAGGAAAGAAAGGTTAACCTTGAACTTGAACTTGTTGGGTTGTTGGGGCACCATCGTGAAGTGCACACTATCTCACGCCATTTGTCCCGGTCCTGTGCTGCCTTTTGAGAGTCGCTGAATGACAGGTGAATCTACTAGCTTGGTATTCCCCCCAATCAATTTTTTCTCAGTGTAAAGAAGCTATCACTCTGAGTTTAAATACATAAGTGAAGTGTTCTGTCAATTACTTAAGTTGCATAAGTGTATTATATATTTTAATTTAAAAATTCATCTGTTCTACAAAAGTTCTACACTAATCTAAGACTAATGACTATTTTCCTTTTTTTATATGTATAAATCTGATGTTCTTTTGCAAAACACAGTCCATTCCCATTTAGTACCACACCCCAGTCAATAGCACAACCTAGTGAGTAGCAGACCCCAATCAGTAGCACACCCCATTGATAATTAAAATAATTATTGAGATTATTTGGCTTGAAAGCTCGTACTTCAGGTCTCCCTACTTTGTTAGTTGCTAAGAATTCGTGATAATGTCTATTCCTTGAACGTTGCTTTTAGTTTCCTGAATAGCAAGGCGGTGCTTAGTGTTTTTTCCGTTTCCTGAAAAAATAAGTTGATTTGTTTAGCGGCTTCATGTTTTTTGGAAGATGTGAAGTTGTGTTTTAGAATTTTAGTTTCCTGAACAAAATTATGAAAAATATTACAAACTTCATGTTTCTTTGAACTATATGACAGTGGTTATTTGCTTTATATTTCCTGACTATGTATATCTTATATTATGTTTTATATGAGGTTTGAATCTAGATTACGTGTGACGTATAAGAGGATTGCGTGGCACAATGTCCAACCACCTTTGTTTCCTTAACTAGTGTCAGGTACTCATTTGGAGTTGGGTGAACTCAGGGATGTCCTTAACGAAGGGAATAAATACCTGCATCAGTTGGTCAGCGGAGCGCGCACGCCGCGCGACCACCGTGGTTAAGTAGAAGGCTGACTTAGTAGCTTTTGTTCCACCGAGAAGGGGTGGCCTCTACGGGGCTCGACGGACGAGTAGGGTCGCGCCGATACGTTAGGTGTTAGGTGCTAGTCATATATGATTACAGTCGATGTACAGATATTTGGCAAAGCATCTAGATGCAATGCCGATGATGAAAACAAAAGTACCCGTTTAGGTTAGGGTTACTCCGAAGCGACCGTTTCGTTCCCCTCAATTTACTAGCAGCGCTATTACCGGTTTATAGCCAGCAGCGCCAGTACGGATTAGCAAAAGGTACCTCTAAGAACGCAGTGGACGCCAGCTCTAAGGAAACCTTCCAGTGAGGGTTACACCCCAGGTAGGTCTTTGATGAACCCCCGCTTAGCGGTGGTCCTTACCATGGAGACTCGGATGCTTTGCCGGGGTGTCGCCGAAGTGGTAGCGGGTCGTAGTAGAGAATTCCACCCCTCCTTGTGAGGCAAATTTAGTGGGATGCATTTTCGACTTTATATCCTGGATGCTCAGGTGGCCGCTTCAGAAGCCACCACTTCCGGGGAGGGGGGGGAGGTTCTCGGCTGTTACTTCCCTTTGGGGGCGAGATAGCTGAGAGGGTCTTCCGGGAAGACCCATGAAGAGCACTAGACTCGGGGTTTCTGATTTTCTTCCACATGTAGGATCTTTAATAGCTTTTGTTAACCTGGCTATGTTAGACGTTTGTTAGTGGCCTTGTGTCCACATGGATCTGTATAAAGTTTTCTTGTTGATTGGTTTCTTCTATATATAATGCTTTTTTGATTGCAAATGGCCTTTATTTCAATGGCTATGTATGATTTTTGTTAGGTCGTCGTATCAGCCGCATTACGTTTGTTGTTAAATTCGGGTCTTCTATTTATGACGCTTGTGTCCTTACTCCTGGCTCTGTAAAATGTTTTCTAGTGGCTTCTGATCTACTGACTATTTATAGCATTGGTGATTGTCTTATCTTATTCTGTCAATATTGGAAGTTTCCTATTCGATTCGGGGCTACTGAGTACTTATGACTATAGTTTCTTCAGGTCCCTTGGCTATGTCTAAATCTTCCGCTAGGTATGGGTGTCTTAGAAATGTATTTGATTTTTTCCTTGACTTGAATCTACTTTATATTTGTGACTGCTGTTAGTGGACTAGAGTCCTCCAGAAATGAAGTTTGTTAGTAGATTAGGGTCCTCTATAAATAAAGTTTGTTTTCCTTTGTGTCTCCTGCTTATGTATTATGTTCTTGTGGCTTAAGGTTTTCAGGCTGTTAACAACTTTTGTTGTAACAAGACTTTTGGAAATGCAAGATGTTTTTTTGTTGTTGTATACTTGCTTCAGAGTTTGGTGTCTTCTGATCTCAGTATTAAATATGTCATTTTATAGTATAAACATTTTAGTATCTAGGCTTATGCTGGAAAAAATTTTTTGAAGAAGTTTTGAGTCTCCTGATTTGGTACGACAGTTGTATTTTTTTCGTATTTCTTGCTGCATATGAGTTTTTATCTGGTCTGAAATTTTCAAGTGGTTTGATATCTTTTGTTTATAAATGACGCTTGTAAATTTCTTCAGGTCTGCTGTGTATTATGTTCGTTACTAGGTCGACTTTTTATGATGGACTCGATATTGATATCCTATACATAAAGGACGCTATTTTCTTGTGGTCCTCTCACCATGCATGATTGTTTTGTGCTGCTTCGGGACACAGGAAGATTTATTAAAATGTATAGCCACTTAGTGATAATGTAAGTTTTAATGTATTTTAAAGAATTTGAATTTCCCGGATAACTGATGTTTTAAAAATGTGCTGAATTCTCTGACAATTTATGATTTTTTTCAAGTGGCTACGTATTACCTAAGCAAACTAAAATAACATTGTTTGTATTTTTGATGACGTAATGACTTTTTTATGAAGATTTATCAGTTGTTTGACATAGATGTATTTTTTAAAGGGTTACATTTTTCATTCCTTGAGAAGTTATCCTTTTTAGCCAAAAAAATTTGTATGTTAATGACTTTTGCCCGCTTGCTGAAAGCAAAGAATGATCGTAATTGTATATTTCGTTAAATTAGCTGACGAAAAATATTATTAAGAAATCTTCCGAAATATGAGATATTAAAAGGCTAGCGTTAAATGTACCTTACTTGTATCAGGTTCTTATACATTTTGTTTACACTTGTCTGTCTGGGTAAAATACTAGAAATCCATCTGAAGCCGATTGCTTCAAAAGAAAAATTATACAGGTAGACAATATTAAGAAAAGAAATTTTTATTCTAAATCCGCCTTAATGATCTTTGAACTTCTTGAATTGTATTAATTTCAAAATTTTGGAGTTCACTTTATTTGGAATACAGCAGAAAACAAATATAGCATTTTGCAGAGAACCACTGAACAGATGTATAGTTTTCCATTTAACAAAACAATTGTATCGCGAGAAGTCATTTAGCTTTCTTAAATAAAACTGCTACTAAATAAATTTGGTACTCTAATGGGAAAACGG
This sequence comes from Ampullaceana balthica, assembly GCA_944989445.1. NCBI lineage: Eukaryota > Metazoa > Mollusca > Gastropoda > Lymnaeidae > Ampullaceana > Ampullaceana balthica. The sequence continues at coordinate 757,950 of CALYLW010000010.1, read as the reverse complement.
CTTGACTTTCAGTCTGAATTTAGCCGGTTAAAATTTCAAGCAAAGTACAGCATTCAAAAAGTCCTAGCGCAAAGCATTTGAATCAGTTTTAAAGCCGTTAAAGAAATAAATTTGGTAAAATGTTAAATTATTACGCATCACTGTAAACTCCATGTTAATAGAATGTAGACACTTATTTAACTATCATTTTTCATAGAAAATTTGAATTTCGAATTGACAATTATCAAAAGCAATGAAGACAATAACAAGTATATTTTTTTTAAAATGTATTTTAATGATATTGTTACTAAAATGAACATGTTGGAAGAGTGTTTAAGCAATAATTTCATCTGCCCTAAAGATAAGGATATAATGATCAAAAAGGTGTATATATATATATATATATATATATATATATATATATATACATGGTATATACCAGAGTAAAAAGTTTATGTAATCAATGTAATATTGCTAAAATTGTTTAACATTTGTGACAGATGTTGTTTGTGTCTACAATTAGTCATGCTCTATACTCAATGTAAGTAATTGTTGAAAATTAGTCCGCTCAATCTACATTAAACAAAAAAATAAAAAATAAAAAAACAACTAAAAATGATTGTTAATCATAGCTCTTTGTGTGTGCGTGCGAGCGTGCGTGTTTATGTACTTGTAAAGTAATTTTCTATGGGGAACCATCATCTCGACAAAGAAACGAAGAGCGGAGCATGGTAAGCATGTAAGCAGACGCTCGTCGCTATGTACAACTAAGTGAAGACTCACGGTCAGATTTGTAAATAGCTGCACAAATAAATAAACTAACATTTCTTGTTAGGGTTTTAAAAAAACGTGACATCAAAACTTGATCAATCATGAGTTTTCAGGTTAAAATTTAAAAAAAAATGGGAGCTGTCTTGTCTAATCTATACAGAAGATTATGCGTCCTATATTCTAATACGAATTTGATGGCAAGTGACGCAGCGTTCACGGGCCACGGCTGAGTGACCATAGCATTCCCAGCCGCCTTTGTTTCCTTAACTGGTGTCAGGTACCCATTCGGAGCTGGGTGGGCTCAGGGACAAGAAGTATTAAACTAATTACACAATAAAACATGCTCAGTCCATCGAAAATTTAAACTGACAAACTCAAACATATCTGGTAAAATTTGAAATTTAAAATAAAAACATGATAATATTACATCCTCTCAGTACAAAAACATATTTCACATTACAGTCCTCTTATTTTTCTTGACTCATCCACACGAATAGCACTACACCAGCAGAGATGTCACAGCATTTGCTAGAAAGTCAATCTAAGGAATAGAAATAAATTACAAAGCCGTATTTAATAATTTGGGCAATTTATAAATCAATAAACTTATATTTCCTTCTAAATTTCGTTATGTTAGATAAATCTTTAAAAAAAATTAAACCAACATTAATAATCCCCAATAGTTGTTAAAATTATATTAATTTCAAAAATAAAGAATACTTCTATACAATTTATATAAAATAAAAATTATTATCTGAATTTAAGAATGCTCAAAATAAGAAATTTCAGAATATTTTACGTTATGTGGTGTAATTATTCATTTGTCAGAGACTTTATTTAAAAAAAAATAACATATTTCCCTACGTTTTTCATTCCTAAAAATCCCATAACATCAAAATTGATTGAATTTTAAACATATCTGTGCCGAAAAACTAATTTTGGACAATAGGAACACTGAGCTTTTGTGTATGAACATTTAGAACTATAAATATTTTAAAAAATTGATTACATACATTTCTAAGGCATTGTAAATCTCTTATAGTGACCTACTTGTTGACTTTCCATTCTGTCATAGCGGAACCACTTGGCGAAGTTTTCACAGTTTTGGGTAAAAAAATTGTATCTCATTTTGCCCACTAAGCTTCTTGCTCTCTTTACTATCACCTCTGTCTCTAGTGGACTGGGGGGATACATAAAACACAAATTAAGTCTTAAGAATCTAGTAATGAAAACAAAAAAATAATCACACACACACAATTTAAGTTGTGACACTGAATTTTAAAGAACTTGCTAACGCCAAACAACCATAAAATATATGAATTTATTGTTTAGTGCAAATCGTTGTTACAGTTATAGCGCTGGAAAAGTTGGACTGTGATGCCTGGAGTAAAGTCTCTCCTTTTGTCCTCTCAGGTTTTACTCAAACGGCTGCTTCCGTTGCATGGTCCTATAAATGGACTATTTCAGTCTTGCTCTATATTGCTTTTAATTTATTCATATATGCCTACTGGTGACTCGTCAAAACAGCCCCAGACAAATTGTTAACATTTTTTTAATAATAACTTTATTATTATTATTTTTTTGTTGCATTTTAAGCTTTTGTCAACTTTTTCACACTTACAAAAAGTGGTAAAATTGTAAAATTATTTCTTGTGATGTTATTAAATTGTTTGTTGTCAACATACAACCGTGATTGGTACCATTTCGCGCAAAGGCGATTAAATTCACTCTTGTGATGTCATTATTATTGTTTATTGTGAGCTAAACCTGAAACTGAATAGGTGAGTAAAAATACGAATATAATATTTGATTGTACATTTTACTATTAGTCAAAGTATTAGTCAAGGGCCGTTTTGCGGGGGCCGTTATTTCGGAGCCAAATCGTCGGGGCCGTTTTGTCTGTGAATCATGCCTACTCGTTCTCAAAGAACGGAATGTAATCGTAGTAGACATCTGCGATCTTTCAAAGGAAATGTGTATTCTTCATAAATTCTTCATGCATATCTTGCCCCGGCCAGTCTCTACACTCTACAGTATGTCTAAAAAGTTGCCAAATCCAGCTGCCTGCCTTTATATTGCGGAGGCCATAGGGGCTGTTAAAGGTGATTGGCTTTCAAATACACGGCATGTCCTTTGAGGTCGGCAAATGGACCTACCGCAAGGAGCAGAGCGCGTATAGGTGGTCAGTAATGACAGAGGTGCCAAATGTTGAATCTTTGAAGTGGGAGATAAAAGGGAGCCGTCACGGGTGGACTGACCGAGTTGTGAAGCACGGTCCTTTTGATTAGGTAAACAAGGGCAGCCGCGGTACTTGTAGCCTGGGAAAAAGAGGGGGGGTCGATGCGGTGGCTTAGATAAAATAGCGTAGTGTTAACTTGCACGGTATTATACCGTGTAAGTTATTTTTTTTCTAACTTGCACGGTATCATACCGTGTAAGTTATTTTTTTACTAACTTACACGGTATCATACCGTGCAAGTTAACGGCACCTAAAATAGACAATGAGCGGGTTTTGGTCAAAACTGTCCTCCCCACAAAAGTCTTAATCTAGGGGGGCGGAACCAGGAGTGGTGGACAGGGGGGGATAGATTGATTGACGTGCTTCGGACATGGGATGAATTTGGGGGAGAATTTTGATAGGTATAAGTATAGGTTTGGAGGCGCTCAGAGAACTTGGAGAGAGCAGACTCCGTGAGGCACCGAGTTGGTTAGTTGTTTCGGAAATTCGTGTTGTTCTTGTAGACATTGGACGTAGAAGGGCTGTATTAATTAGTGTTATGTAGAATTGAAACCAAGTGAACCTAGTAATTAGTTAAACAACTGTCTTGGAGTTTGAGATTTCGAACGAGAGCAGAAGACAATGTGTAACTAAGTAGTAACCAAGAGACGAGGGAAACTAGATAACTAACAAACCAGTAACGAGGTCCTAACAACCGGTACCAGCAAGGTTCTCTGCAATACATAGCGAAGGTTTCAAAGTGTGTTAAATTTAAGAAATTTCATTGTATTAGAAAATTGTGTAAGAGTATGGCCGATACAGAGCAACAGAGCCATCGGCCCTGTAGGGTCAATGGTTGTGGTGGATTCTGCCTTGTGCGGTTACACAATTACAGGTTGCAGATTCTAAAAGGTGAAAGTCTGGATTCTCTTAATGTTAACATTTATGGTTCTGGGTGTCATAGGAAAAGCTTCACAATTTCGTTAAAGGTATATTCTATATAATAAAAGGCAAGTTTCTGTCCTTTCTGTCCGTTCTGTCCGGTCATCTATAGCTATTGGTCCCTCAAAGACATATGACTCCTACAGCCAATCACATTGAACACGTTTACGCGGACGCTCAAAACGAGTTATTTTTTGATGCAGAATTTCCTCCAAGACTTTATTTTCAGTTAGTAAAAAGCTCTGTTTTTACGAGTTATTTATTTTAACTACAATGAATAGTATTTTTGACCAGATGCACATGTAATGCCGGTCAAGACGACTGTTGGAGGGGAGTTACAACATGCCACCAAACGGTGGCGGAACGTCCTTGGACGGGCTTTTTTGATCGTGTGTATATAATCATGTACTTTTGTATAAATGCAAGGTGAAATCTAAGAAATGAATATCTTAGTTAAAAGCCAGTAACCGTAACCCACGCACCAATACAAGGGAACTAATTCTGTTCTGTATTTCAATATTCATATCCTCATGGATAGGTTAAAGATATTCATAAATAAATAAATATCATTTTATAGCTACAATTAATACTGAGTTATTGATAATTGAAAATAAACACTTGTAAATACTAGACAAAAGTCGAATAGAGTTTTTTTTGTATTCTCCCTTTTAATGCTTATGAATTTCAAAAGGAAGTTCCCCTATCCAAATTCTCGAAATGGAAAAAAAAACAACAATAAAAAACATAGATCTAAACTCTAAATCAAAACATGCAAAAATTAATAACACATGACATGTAATTAAAATTTCAAACAAAAACTAAATTTAAACAAAACAACTTCATACTCTTTAGAATGTTACTTTCAGTTGGCTATAGGTATAAATATATAAAATGTAATTATCTAAAATTAAGATAATTTAATCTGAGATGAAGAGCGCTCTTTAAATAATCAAGCAAACCAACCAAGTATTCATTTACTTTTAAAAACCTGCATTAAAAATAACCCATAGCTGCAGATCCAGCGTAGCAATGGATGTCATTCTGAATAAAAAAAACATTTAGTCTTTAACATGGTAAAAGAACTTATATACAAAAAAGTCTAATAATTTATAATATAATATAAAAGAAAACTATCATATAAAAGATATTAATAACATTTTTATAAAAAAATATTCTTCCATTTTTGTCTCTTTCACCAAAATGGTCGCATTTAGAATAGACACCTAGATAAATGTCCATATAACTGTTTGATTTCCTCAGTCCAATAGAATCACATTTCTAATTTGTTTCTTTTCTCTAAGGGATTAAGTCCTTGTTAATACCATTTCACATGTTTTTCAAATTGATTATAAATCAGATACTAAACAATTCTTTAATTTTTAATTTATTTTACGCTTGAATTGTTTTCACTTATAGCACTGCTCTCGTTATCAAAATCACTCACTATTTCAAGGTGTGTTATATTAAATTATAAATTCTGAGTAACGTAAAAAATAACATTTCAACTTTCATCCTAACATGTACTAAATAAAGTTAGGAAAAGAAGGTGCCTACAGTATCGTCATGTCAATATTTACAACTCTGTGACCATGTACTGTTGGACAATTTTCTTTAATTGTTGGTAATGAAATAATTGTAACAGCAGCTATGAGATAAAGAACTTACGTCATCCCTTCCCGCCTCCTAAAGCCAATAACTACATACACCAAATCGCAAATTAACTGTATTATAAATGTCGTAAATGTATTGAAGTTTCTAAAAGAATTCAAAAAAATTTTTTTAGTCGTATTTCAAAGACTTACACGAAAATTTGCGCACCGTATGTGGATAGGGAAACACTTTTAAAGTGCGCCCCACACAAAAATGTCTTGTAATAGATTATGCACCAAAAATACCTCGTCTGTGTAAACTTCACTCTGGGTAGCTCAATATGGAAATAATATTTAATGTATCTCTTGCTCTTTCTCTGCATTTTACTATTGGGGCCGTCCATAAAGTACGTCACGCTGCAGAGGTGGGGGGAGGGGGTGTAAGAGTTAGAAAGTGTGACAGTTTGTGACAGGGTGGGAAGGGGGGGGGGTCCGACCATGTTGATGTCACAGTATTTTCTATTAAATTTTGATTATTTTGTTAATAGAAACACATTTTTTTGTTCGAAAGCGTGACGTACTTTAGGGGGTGGGGGGGTCCCAAGATTTGTGACAGTTTGTGACAGGGGGGAGGGGGGAGTTAAAAATGGTAAAAAATGGCGTGATGTACTTTATGGACGGCCCATTTCTAAATTTACGGCATGCATGCAGAAGGGATAATTTTCAAAAAAGCGATGTAAATCTTTATTTGATCAATTTCCCTGTAAGACATACTATGTGAAATTTATCCAATACCCAACCATCAGTATTTGCTTCCCAATAATCCATATTTAGAATACGCTATAATTCAGGGGTCTCCAAAATACGGCCCGTGGGCCAGATGCGGCACGCGAGGCCCTCTCATCCGGCACCTGGAGACCTTTTAATCTCCAAAAACGATACTATTTTTACCTATAGTTTACCACAAAACTGTGTGTAATTGGCCCCCAAACTGCTGTTTGACAGTCAATGTTGCCATTCGGCAGAAAAGTTTGGAGACCCCTGCGCTAGATCAAACAAGAAGAGCTTCACTTCTTGCCAACGCAGTCTATATATAGAATACGCCAGAGCACGCAAGACAAGCAAACCTCGCTTGCCAACGCAGTCTATATTTAGAATACGCAGTCTATATCTAGACGCAGGCAAACCCTCCCTTCAATACCTGCCTATCGTTGGTCTCTAAACATGAACACTGCGTTTAAGCTAAAACCCTCATCCCGCCTGCGCTGCGGGTCGGATCTAGTGAAGACTTGTTTTGCTACGGCGCTCAAAATAAAATATTTTTAAAGTAAACCAAAAAATAAATCTTTTTGATCGTTCATCAAAGTCGTTCAAAATGTAAAATGATACTTAATTTTTCTCACTTTGTCCCTACATTTTATGTATTTTAATTTATGGCTTTTGGGATAAAGGAACAATTACAAAATCTATACCTAAACCATCTGCAGGTTTAAAGAAACCTCCGTATCCAAGAACAAACACATACAAACTCTCGTTCTTGCCGTCTGGTTTTGCTTGATAATACCAGCAAAACAAACATTCTCTCGACATTTCAAACTCTAATAAAACTGCAATAATTGACGTAAAACATGGATAAGCGTAGGATGCAATAAAGTTATGTATAGAAGAAGAGTCTGTAATAGATAAGTTAAATTGTTATAGGTCAATCGTTAGGTATTCTGGTGCTTGTTTAACAAACCTATGACACAAACTAAAATACAAACATACAAACACCAACTTAACTTTATACTAGGACTGTTAACGATTAATTTAAATTTAATCGTTTACTTTTGAAAAATTAATGAATTAATCGTTAAATTCGATTAAAGCCAAAAAATTATAATTGATGATGTCATGAGTAACACTTATTAAACGTTCTTGTTGAAAATCTAAATAAGACTGGAATATCTCCTTTATATGTCATCTTTTAACCAACTATGCAAAAAGACAAGTGTGTTGACAATATTTGGCTCAAGTGATGAGGGGGTCTAATTGACAATATAACCAGCCGAGCTAAACAATCATTCACATGGAACTGAGGTCTTGGCAAGGAATGACATTATCGGATATCGGTGTTCATTAAGCTACCACCATTATAGAGGGTTAGTGGATTCAGAAAATTTCATCACCATTTTGTAACGCAGTAATTCATTAGAAGAGCTGTCGTCATTTTCTGTCTCTGATTGAAACTCCATTCCTGCCATTAGCTTAATACGCTTTTCATTTGGTTTGATAAGTAGGCGAAGTGTTAGAGACATGGTAGGCAAACTTTATCAACATTTTGGACATTCCTGTCAGTCGATAGTTTAAAACCGAAATGTTCCTGTAATCGTCAGGGAATTTATTATTTATCGGCTGCTATGTTTTTTTGTTTTTTGTTTACTTTTGACTTCCAATAACTTTTAAGTGATGGGTCGATTAATCGTTTAATAATAATTTAATCTTAACATTTTGTTACGATTAATCAAGGAATTAATCGTTAATTTCCGCAGCCCTACTTTATACGTAATATAGAATAAGTTACTTTGTTCTTAACATTGTTTTCAGTAAGTGTATTTTATAAATTGTATTCATTTACTGTGTTAGATAAATTATTTTGATTAACTTTAAAAAAACAAACAAATTGTCCTCCTATTGTAGATTCAATAAATAGTTTTGAGTATTTTGTTCAGTAAGGTTTGTCTTGATAACTTACATCCAGCCTTTATGTTCCATGTTTCCAAGATAAGCTTTATCCTGGCCAACGATGTCCCAGAAGTTGTCCACTCCAATCACAGATTCATATTCTGTCACAGAAAGCAAAGACGTGTAATTGCCTTGGCCACCAACACGTGCGCCCGTCAAATGTATTACTTTACCATCGCCTGAAATTTGTATCATATTATAAACTTGTTAAACAAAAGGAGATAAAACGGCTAACAAGTTGAAGTATTTTTTATTTTTTTTTGTAAAAAAAAATTAAAAAAATCATGAAACAGGAAGATTTTAAAAATTTCAGAAATATGTACATGTCAATCTGATCAAAGAGATTGTTCCTGTGGCTATGCGTGTGTTACAACAGGCTTCAACACTCAACATGATTTTTCTCTCCTTCTTGAATCGACTACGCACTAAAATATTCTGTAAAACAAACCCAAGTTTATATGTGCATTTTTCCTAAATCACTCTTCTGTGCTTTTTTACTTACCAATATACAGCGCCCAGTGGTAATACACTCCATGATGAATTTTAATAAGATCGCCTGCTCCTAACTGTTTTAATAAATCTTTGTTGTGTTGTTGATGTGGTGAAGTGTTGACAGCGTGCTTGCTAGCCATAATGCCATTTCTGAGAATAGAATTCACGTTAAAAAAATTCTTTTCAGAAAAACATATATTTTAAAGTTAAAGTTTTAAATTAACTTAACCTAGTACCTAACTTGTGAGTGTTTTAAATTAACTTAACCTAGTACCTAACTTGTGAGTGTTTTAGATTAACTTAACCTAGTACCTAACTTGTGAGTGTTTTAAATTAACTTAACCTAGTACCTAACTTGTGAGTGTTTTAAATTAACTTAACCTATTACCTAACTTGTGAGTGTTTTAGATTAACTTAACCTATTACCTAACTTGTGAGTGTTTTAGATTAACTTAACCTATTACCTAACTTGTGAGTGTTTTAGATTAACTTAACCTATTACCTAACTTGTGAGTGTTTTAGATTAACTTAAACTAGTACCTAACTTGTGAGTGTTTTAAATTAACTTAACCTAGTACCTAACTTGTGAGTGTTTTAAATTAACTTAACCTATTACCTAACTTGTGAGTGTTTTAGATTAACTTAACCTATTACCTAACTTGTGAGTGTTTTAGATTAACTTAACCTATTACCTAACTTGTGAGTGTTTTAGATTAACTTAACCTATTACCTAACTTGTGAGTGTTTTAAATTAACTTAACCTATTACCTAACTTGTGTGTGTTTTAAATTAACTTAACCTATTACCTAACTTGTGAGTGTTTTAGATTAACTTAACCTATTACCTAACTTGTCAGTGATTTAGATTAACTTAACCTATTACCTAACTTGTGAGTGTTTTAGATTAACTTAACCTATTACCTAACTTGTGAGTATTTTAAATTAACTTAACCTATTACCTAACTTGTGTGTGTTTTAAATTAACTTAATCTATTACCTAACTTGTGTGTGTTTTAAATTAACTTAACCTAGTACCTAACTTGTGAGTGTTTTAGATTAACTTAACCTATTACCTAACTTGTGAGTGTTTTAGATTAACTTAACCTATTACCTAACTTGTGAGTGTTTTAGATTAACTTAACCTATTACCTAAGTTGTGAGTGTTTTAGATTAACTTAACCTATTACCTAACTTGTGAGTGTTTTAGATTAACTTAACCTATTACCTAACTTGTGAGTGTTTTAAATTAACTTAACCTATTACCTAACTTGTGTGTGTTTTAAATTAACTTAACCTATTACCTAACTTGTGAGTGTTTTAGATTAACTTAACCTATTACCTAACTTGTCAGTGTTTTAGATTAACTTAACCTATTACCTAACTTGTGAGTGTTTTAGATTAACTTAACCTATTACCTAACTTGTGAGTGTTTTAAATTAACTTAACCTATTACCTAACTTGTGTGTGTTTTAAGTTAACTTAACCTATTACCTAACTTGTGTGTGTTTTAAATTAACTTAACCTAGTACCTAACTTGTGTGTGTTTTAGATTAACTTAACCTATTACCTAACTTGTGAGTGTTTTAGATTAACTTAACCTATTACCTAATTTGTGTGTGTTTTAGATTAACTTAACCTATTACCTAACTTGTGAGTGTTTTAGATTAACTTAACCTAGTACCTAACTTGTGAGTGTTTTAGATTAACTTAACCTATTACCTAACTTGTGTGTGTTTTAAATTAACTTAACCTAGTACCTAACTTGTGAGTGTTTTAGATTTACTTAACCTATTACCTAACTTGTGAGTGTTTTAGATTAACTTTACCTATTACCTAACTTGTGTGTGTTTTAGATTAACTTAACCTAGTACCTAACTTGTGTGTGTTTTAGATTAACTTAACCTATTACCTAACTTGTGTGTGTTTTAGATTAACTTAACCTATTACCTAACTTGTGAGTGTTTTAGATTAACTTAACCTATTACCTAACTTGTGAGTGTTTTAGATTAACTTAACCTATTACCTAACTTGTGTGTGTTTTAGATTAACTTAACCTATTACCTAACTTGTGAGTGTTTTAGATTAACTTAGCCTATTACCTAACTTGTGAGTGTTTTAGATTAACTTAACCTATTACCTAACTTGTGTGTGTTTTAGATTAACTTAACCTATTACCTAACTTGTGAGTGTTTTAGATTAACTTAACCTATTACCTAACTTGTGTGTGTTTTAGATTAACTTAACCTATTACCTAACTTGTGAGTGTTTGTTTAACCTATTACCTAACTTGTGTGTGTTTTAGATTAACTTAACCTATTACCTAACTTGTGAGTGTTTTAGATTAACTTAACCTATTACCTAACTTGTGTGTGTTTTAGATTAACTTAACCTATTACCTAACTTGTGAGTGTTTGTTTAACCTATTACCTAACTTGTGTGTGTTTTAGATTAACTTAACCTATTACCTAACTTGTGAGTGTTTTAGATTAACTTAACCTATTACCTAACTTGTGTGTGTTTTAGATTAACTTAACCTATTACCTAACTTGTGAGTGTTTTAGATTAACTTAACCTATTACCTAACTTGTGTGTGTTTTAGATTAACTTAACCTAGTACCTAACTTGTGAGTGTTTGTTTAACCTATTACCTAACTTGTGAGTGTTTGTTTATTTTGGTAAATGGCTCGATACATTCAGATTTCTATCCTTAATTTTCCATTCGACAAGGAATAATTTAAATCAACTTTGACATTTAAACCTTCGTTGCTTATGTTAATTGTCGTTGTGTGATAAAATATCATTGATAAAAGATAGAGCATTTTCTTTTTCAACGAGACCGATAAAGCAACATTCAATGAAACAGAAAAAAAGCTTAGATAAAAATTAAAAAAACAACAAAAAACATGAATTATGAAAACATTTGTGAGTTGTGTAAATTTTTTCAAAATGTAACACTTTAATTAAGGTATATTCATGATTAAGCTTTTAAGGAATAAAATAAAATAGGATAAAAGTCAACGTACCTGTGATATATTAAAATTAATAAAAAATATTTTAATTTATAAAACCCAAAAAGCTTTTAATTAAGTTTCGGGAAAATCCGATTGTTACTAAGGGGATGTTTGAAAAACCACAAACTATTTCATATGTGTCTGATTAAGTAAAGAAACACGTCCAAAGTATTTCCTATTTTAGAAAGGTGTATTTCAGGGGGAAAAAAATTACTGGTGAATCACACTCGTACACCAAATAAAACAGACAACGCCCCTGTCATAAGACAGACAACAGCATTTAATTAAATAATATATATCAGTGGCATAGTTAGGGTTGGGGTCGACTTGATCAGTTCAATCAGTGGCGTAGCTTGGCTAGAGTTGGTGTGGGGGAAGAAAGAGACGATGGAGTCAGGGGTCACTGCTTTTGTCCCCTCTGTACGTACTACACAATTTGATTTCAGGTGACCACAACGGCTGTTAAGATTTTTTACGTAATAAAAATATGTATCTGAAGACTTCTTTATCTGCTTTTTCTCTTAAATATTTTTGACTCGCAGAAAGTTATATAGTCTACAGTGGAACCTCTCATAACGAACTTAATTCGAAATAGAGTCTTACTCTTTAAGCGAAACATTCGTTACACGAAACAATTTTTCACATACAAATCTATGTAAAATACGATAATCCATCACATGCTGAAGAAAACCCTCATTTTTCAAAAAAATGTTATTAACATTTATTCAATTAAAATTACGTATGCATTTTTAAAGAGTGAAAAAACTTGGAATACAATTTAGATTTGAAACAAAAAACGTTAACAAAAAATGAATTTATGACAAATAATTATTCCTTTTTGACTTGAAAATTGTCTAAAGACATTTGTTTTGCCGACTCTTCAAATTTTGACGAAGATGTGTCGTAACCGTTTCTTGACATTCTTGACACTGACTTTGAAGCATCCATCTCCTTAATTTTATCTCTAATAAAAATGCGGGACTAAACACAAATCATAGATAAGCGTTGGACGCAATAATCTTCTGTATAGAAGGAGCGTCTGTAAACAGATAAGATAAGATAATTGTTCTTGAGAATAGTGCAGATAGTTGATGTTAGCCAATTTAAAGTGCGCTCTAGATTAGCCACGGTTACGCCTTGTTCTCGCTTTTCAATGGTTTTACGTTTCGTTTCAACAGTAATTTTTTCTCTCTCATATGTTTGTCTCTTTGTCTTTTTTTCCGAAGACATTTTACCACTGGTTATTACACTTTGCACATTAGAAAAATTATGAATACTATTAGAATACAAAATTTGTAAAAAACGGTTGATCACACCCGAAAACAATACACTAACAGACCGAATGGCTAGTACATGCTAAACCATCGGGGCGGAAGTGCTGGATTACCAATGAATTTCCTGGAAAAGGGGGCTTCCCCTTTCTGCGTCACTCGTTATGCGAAATGTCGCTCGTTATGGGAGCAACTTTTTCAATTTTTTTCTCCTTATGCGAATTACTCGTTATGAGAGATGCTCGTTATGAAAGGTTTGACTGTATTTATGATTTATGTAATTTTTAATTATAAAATAGCATCAATTAGAAATAACTTTAGTTGACTTTTTAGTTGTGTTTATTTAGTCGATTTTTTAACACATTTGAACTTGAACTTTCCCTTAACCCGTTGTTGGGTCGTTGGGGCACCATCGTGAACTGCTCACTAACACACGCCATTTGTCACGGTCCTGTGCTGCCCTTTGAGAGTCGCTGAATACACATTCTTTTTTAAATCTTTTGTGCAACAGTTCTTTGTAAATATTTACTTTCTACAGTATATCTGCAATATATACACACATATTGTAATTATTAATTTTCAATGAAACTAAAATTAACAATTGATCAATGTGAATGTTCTAAGTTACACAACTCCAAAAAACGATTCAGAAACAATAACGGTTCAATTTGCATCAGTTACTGAACGACCAAGGTTCAAACAACAAACACCCGTTTTCGTTTAATCATCGAGCACGCACTAGTTAGACTGGATCGATGTAAATATATAACAGTATGGTGACTTAATAAGTAAGTCTATTTATAAACCTAAAATAAAGATTTTGATGTCTAGTTTGTCATTTGTAATCCTAAGGTTATAAATGCAACAATGAATCTTGTATTCACTTTTACATTTTTCTTTGAGTCTTTAACTATTTTCAATATTGTTTGGAACATTTCTACGAATATGCATTTTCAATAATTATAAAATGGATTAATTTTAAACAAAAAAGAATGCACAAATATGTTTAGATTTACAAGTCGTCCTAAATAGGGCTGTGGAAATTAACGATTAATTTCTCGATTAATCGTTACAATTTTTTAACTATTAAATTTTTTAACGATTAATCGACCCACCACTTATAAATGTATTGGAAGTCAAAAAGTAAAATATTTCGGCCCATAAATATAAACTAATTTCTGGACGATTACACGAACATTTTTGTTTAAACTATTCACTTAGGTGATTGTTCAAAATGTTGATAAAGGTTTTTTCCATTGAGAAAAAACATTTGCCTACCATGCATTGTTCCCTCTAAGTCTAAACTCGTTGTTTCGTGTGCAAAAGTTTACAAAATATTCTTCGCGGTGATTCTAAACTCCGGCGCTGCTTAAAAGGAACATTGCTACCATGGTTCTAGCACTTCGCTTACATATCACCTGCTAACCGCTAACCAAACATCCACTACAGTATTAGAAACTTCAGTTGAGGCAATCTAAAGCTATGTAAACGATTTTTCAGCTTGGCTGGTTATATTGTCAATAAGACCCGCTCTGAACCAAATAATGTCAACACACTTTTCTGTTTGCGTTGTTGGTTAAAAGATGTCATGTAAAGAAGACATTCCAGTGTTATTTCGATTTTCAAAAAGTGCGTTTAATAAATTTTACTTATGATACCATACATTTCAATTTTTGGCTTTAATCAAAATTAACTATTAATTAATCGTCAATTTTTCAAAAGTTAACGATTAATTTTAAATTAATCGATAACAGCCCTAGTCCTAAATATATTTGAGAAAACAGGATGTAGAGAAGCGTGTAGTGTTTTGTGGTCCAAAACTGGTTGTTGGACAGGTTAGGAATAGCTTGTTGTATAGCAAATTAATTTATCATAGAGCTGGTAATTCGAAGAATTATCCAGCTTTAATAATATAAGTCAAACATGAAAATGTGAAAGCTCTTTGTCGCATTTAATAGTGTATTTAAATTGTTTACCTTACATCTTACAAACAAAGCAAATAAAATTAATTAAACAGTATCTAAAAATTCAGAAATAAATTTAAAAGTGTGAATTATCTAATATATAATAATAAATTTTATACATAATAATTATATAAATAAATAACGTTGAGTAAATTGTGCCTTACAAAGCCATGAGTTTCTTCACATACTTCAACTGTCAATGATTTATGCACAAACCCAGACTGTTTATGTCTTCATTTGGCCCATGCACCAAATTGCTCTAGAGGAAGGGGAGTTTCACATTAGAGAAAGTTGTCAGAATCCTAGACATTAAGTAAGGGAGAATTATAATAATATAATAAAGATATATTATATATAGTATATTTAAATATTTTCCATAATGAAATAGTCTAAAAAATGCACCCTTAAATACTAATAAGGATCATTTTTAAGACTAAATAATTGCCATACTTATATTATTGCATGTAACTTTAATGATATAATTTCGGTGTTAATGCCCTACTAATTATTATAATTAACTACTGGGGTCATATCTTGAAGGTCAAGGTAACATACCCCCCACCCTCTCCCCGAGACAAAGATTCCTCACTCTTTTGACCTATCTGCTTACATGTGACTCCGTACCGCCTTATCGATTCACAAACTCTATCGACCGTCTCGTTAGTTTGACCTAACTGCTTACATGTCACTCCTTACCGACTTATCGATTCACAAACTCTATCGACCGTCTCCTTAGTCAACAAGTTGTCGAAGCAACCATCGAAATCAGAACACTATATATATAATCTTTTTTGACAACATTGCTTCTCTTGTTTTATAAGAATTATTAGTTTTAGGTTTCAGCTTATCGTTTCCTCATTTTAAAAAAAAATAATTTAGTGATAAATTTTATTGCATCGTTTAAAAATAAATTCCGGCCAAGAAATAAAGAAAAAAAAAGTGTTTTATCTACTAACCTGCCGATGCTGGGTTTACCTATTTGCTAAACAAGTTATGGCTTAGCCCCCCCCCGTCACTTGAGAATCACGAGATTAGTGACAGAGAGGTCACATGGGTAAAAGTGCGCGAAAGAAGTTCTGAGAGTAACGGCGAATGTGTGGCTGATGTCTCCACGTTGTGAAACCTCAAAGTTATATTTCTGTATATTGTGTGCAGATTAAAGTTATTTTGTTGACAATCGTATTTCAAGGATTTTTTGCACGAAAGTTTGTATTGTGAGAACGCCTACAAAACACATTAACAAGTAATACGTCACCAAGAGACGTTACACCCCCCCCGGGATTTTTTTTCTCCACATTTTGCACTGCCTTAGAATATCTGGACTTCAAATGGGCTCCCATATTTCAAATAGCTTAGGGCCCCATCGAGTCTAAATCCGGCCCTGTAAGCTGCGATATTTTATATTCAGGACGTACATTGATTCCAATAGTGAAGTCCTTGCTTTTGAGTTTCTATTTAAAGACATTTTTTAAAAAATGATTAAGTGATTATTTTTTTTTAAAATCGGGAAATTAGAAGATTTTTATGTTGTCTCTAGTTGAGAAGATGACTCATTCATGAACCCCTTCCCCCACCCATTATTTTAATCTTAACTAAAAATACTATTTAATATTTCATAATTATTGCAGCTTAAAATTTATAAAATTTCGCTGTACCGTCTTTAACTTTTCATTCTTCTTTATTAATTAGTAATTTCTGTAACATTCCATAAATAACATTGTATTCAAATTTTCTGTTACATCAAATAATATCTTAATAAAAAAAAACACCCTTAAAATACAGCGCAAGACAATTTTTAAAAATCCAAAATTTTAGTTAAGTCTCCTAAAACATGTTTAATGTAATGCGCAACGATAAGGAATATATTCTTTAAAAGTATCGTCAATATAATACGCACCTCACAGCGCGACAGGAAAGTATTAAAAAGGTCGTTCAATATAATACGCACCGCGACACTATAGCACAAAAATTAACATGCTACATAGAGATAAATAAAGATAATCTTAAACTTCATTCATTTAATTACACTGCATTCGATCGATCTAAAATGTTGATATATCATTTTTATCATCGCAACCAGTCTGCCTGTAAATTTTCAGCTCGCTAGCATAAGAGGAAGTGGGTTAAATATATCCAAAGTTTTTTCAGCATGCAAGCAGACACCACGAGTTAATATAAAGGATTTTTTAAAATTAGTCTATACTTATTTAATCCATAAAAAGAGAAGTTATATATTATAATTATTTACGCTTTCATTGGAATAAGACATTGTACCAATGTCTTATTCCAATGAAGAGCGTAAATAAAACAAAATTAACAAAACAGTAAATACGAAGACTAGTGCTGGTACTGGTTAAATTTTTTTCGATTAATCGGGAAAAAAGCTAATCGATTAATCGATTTATTTCGAGTAATTATATTTTTATAACGCATGTATAGATCCCGTTAAGTAGCGATTCATTATTTCGCGAAATCCTTTAAGTCGCGGTAATTCCATGGCTCCCTAATTTTGTGATGTAACACTGCAAATTCGTTCTGCTATGCAAGAAATAAGGAAAAAAATATTTTTCTTTACGTATGCACGTCTAGTTAAATAATAATAATAATACGAGGGAAAAGTATGTAAGTAACAAACAAAAAATAATAATAAATTGGAGAAAAAAATATTAGAAATATTTTCTTAACTTTTAATCAAATTTTAATTAATTGTAATCGATTAAAATTATTAACGTTAAATCGATTGATCAATCGTTAATTTCCGCAGCCCTAATGAAGACATAAACTTTTATTCACTTTTTCTGTACTAATCATATGTATATTTTTAGAAACTTTATTGTTTAAAAAATATTTTTTCTATAAAAAATCTTAATTTATTATCATTGAACGTATTTTTTAAAGAAAAGTTTTAAAATATAAATGCTGCATCTTGTTTTTACAAAATTGAACCGAATATTTTTTTTTAATGGAAATTAAATTTTTTACTTCATTTAATTTTAATGATTGGCATCGTCATAAAAAATCAATCAAGAATCAAAAGCCTTACTGCTCGGACTTGCATCAATATCTCAGAATAGTATTGAAGTACGTACACTTGTTATTGTATTATGAAATGTTTGAAATGAATCAATAAAACGATTAGTATTAATTTTAAAAAATTGATTAGTATAAAACGGCGGAGATGATACTTTTAAAATACTAAAAACTATAATCTTTACTTTTCTGTAATCTTTATTTAGCGGCCAGGATAGAATGG
Source organism: Ampullaceana balthica (assembly GCA_944989445.1). Lineage (NCBI taxonomy): Eukaryota > Metazoa > Mollusca > Gastropoda > Lymnaeidae > Ampullaceana > Ampullaceana balthica. Next base: position 739,737 of record CALYLW010000010.1, on the reverse strand, counting down.
CAAATACGCATTGCGTGAAGAGGGTATTGGCATTTTATGATTAGTCTTTTTTTTCACTAAAATTTATTTGCATGTGATATATAAAGCAAGAAGCAGGTCTTTTAAAATTTCCAGTGAGAACAAGGGCATTTCAATCATGAAGGATATTCATCTAATGATCTATTCATACTTGTCATTAGTTCTAAACAACCTCACGGGAATGGTGTGTACTTCAGGGATCAACAGGCAGGTAGAGTTCACCAAGGTAACACCGCTGTACTGCGGTCCGAGACGATTGGGTTCAGCCTGGGTGGACAGGTCGAGATTTGCTTGTGCCGACAACTGCCTAACAAGGTAATCATCAACATCGTTTCTATAGATAGCATTCTGCATAAAGTGCGTCACTATTTTTGACATTTTTAACTCCCCTCTCCCCCTGTCACAAACTGTCACACATCTCGAACCCCCGCCCCCTAAAGTAGTCACACTTTCGAACAAATTTTTTTTAAAAACAAAATAATCAAAATTTAATATAAAACAGCGTGACGTCACACATGGCCGGACACCCCCCTCCCCCCTTTCACAAAGTATCACACTTTCTTACACCCCCTCCCCCCTCTGGATCGTGACGTACTTTGTGGACGGCGCCAATATAGCTATATAAAGTTTGTTTTTTAAACAACCGATTTATTTACTATTGTAATAAATAATTTGCTTGAATATATCAATGTTTCTTATTAGGCTAACTACTTAACACGGAAACGCTTTTTCATGAATGGTTACTAAGAAAATAACTTTTATTTACCAACCAATGCGTTTTTTTTTAGATACTCCAACTGTAATGGATTTATGTACAACCCGTCTACCAGACTATGTACGCCATCTTCTGGCTTAAGTGGCTGGAGACCACCACCGACATCAGAAGAAGGGGAGCTTTTCATAAGAGAAAGTTGTCAGTCGTACCCTGATTTTAAGTAGGTATTCAGCTTTAGATTTTTGAAACAATGGGACAGTTATACACAAAAATCATTTATCAACAATGTAAATAAACTGCGGATATGTGAGAAAGAGATAATTTATGAGATAATCTTACACATACATGTGATGTCTGTGCTAGATTATCTTGCTTTAGCGCCTGGTACGAGCCAAGGGGGGTAAAACGATTTTTAAAATAAACTTAGGATACTTTTTTAATTTAGAATAGCAACAAAAATTTTAATTTAAAAATGTGAATATATATAGAAAAGGTTCTATTGGGGCAGTTCATAAAGTACGTCACGCTATTTTTGACCATTTTGAACTCCCCCCTCCCCCTGTCACAAACTGTCACACATCTCGGACCCCCCCCCCTAAAGTACGTCACACTTTCTAACAAAAATTTTGTTTGTTATTAACAAAATATAAAAATTTAATATAAAACAGCGTGACGTTACACATGGCCGAACAAACTGTCGCACTTTATTACACCCCATCCTCCACCTCTGGAGCGTAACGTACTTTATGGACGACCCCATTAAAATTTACAAGTCTTTTTTTTAAAGAAAGATTATTTCACAGAATCTCGCTAAAAACAACGCCTTCATGGAATATGCTTATCAGACATTTTAGGCTGATTTTCTCTTGTTAAAACATACTACATAGCCATCATGTTATACTAGCTGGTTGTTGATAAACCACAGTGAAATACTGTTAACTCGATAACCGCAATAAGAATGATACAATGCTGTAACTTTGTATTTTTATTGTAAAACTATAGATTTAAATTGTGTTTGACGTAGAAACTTGACGGTCTCCGGAAATTCGTTCGACTGTAATTTAATAGATGGTGCTTGGTCGAACTGATATTTTGTCAAACGGAACATTGACTTTAATCGTTTGAAATGTACTTGTACATGGATGGTTAGTTCCCATTGAGGTCTGATAAAAAATGTCGTCACATTTTTTTTTCATTTACAAAAACGGTATGATTTAACTATTCCTCTCTTTGGGGTCGTCCATAAAGTAGGTCACGCTGTTTTTGACCATTTTTAACTCCTCCCTGTCACAAACTGTCACAAATCTCGGACACCCCCCTCCCTAAAGTATGTTACACTTTTGATCAAAATTTAATTTTTTATTAATAAAATAATTAAAATTTAATATAAAACACCGTGAGGTCGCACATGGCCGGACCCCCCTCCCCCTGTCACAAACTGTCACACTTTCTTACACCTCTCCCCAATCTGGAGCGTGACGTACTTTATGGACGGCCCCAGTCTTTAAAAAATTGCAGTCGTAATCAATGTTCCCTTCAAGCTTCGTGGTTGCGCGGCCATGCAGATATTTGACCGACGTCGCTCAGCAGTTTCGAACTACCGCGCAGCAAATTTTGTAAAATATTGCACAAAAAATGGATGCTGAGCAACTTTGCACACACGTTATTCCATTTTGCGCACACACTAATTTGTTACTAAAGAACCTCAGAGTGAACATTGGTCGTAATTCGTTTAACACTGACTTTATTGCTCCACTCATCATAATGTAGATTAATGATTAAATTAAGATTTAATATTATGCACCAATTCATTGACGTAATTAATATTATAAAATAATGAAAAATAAAATGTGTCTGTTTTTGTTTCTAGCATTTATTCCAACGGTTCAGTCAGTTCTAACGCTGCCTACTATTACTACCCACAAAGCAACTACTCGGGTGCCTGGGCGGTGTGCCAGTGTCTGGGCTCCCATCTCTATGTCGCCGACAGCATAGCAAAATACTGGCTGACCTACTCCATCATCAACACCAATCACTGGGTCTACATCGGCCTGGACGACATCGCCGAGGAGGGTAGATTCGTGTGGGCGGACAGTGGTCAAGAAATTAATGGTACGTTGAAGAAGGCGATTTTCGCCGTGGGTCAGCCGGACAACTGGCACGACGAGGAGGACTGCGCCATCATCAACCCGGACGCCACTCAACTGAACGACGGGCCTTGCTCTGGGGTATCCGCCTACATCTGTGAGAAGTCGGTTCTCTGTCAGGACAACAACATAAATTACTAGTGACAAGAATCACTATCATGTTAAATAATTACAGATACAAATTCGTTCATTTATTTCAGCAATTTAATCTTCAATGTATGTTAAATAACATAGAAATATCAGCCATATTTACAAATAAATTAAGCCTAACAAAAATTTTATTCAAAGAAAAAAATTCAAGTAAGAGAAAAAAAGACATATTAAGGGAAATAAGCGAATGAATTTACTGACAACTATTACATGATTTATAATCATCAAGGTTAGAAATAAATTATCTTGTAAATAATTGCTATATTCTATATACAGTCGTGGTCCGTTAAGCCGTGGTTCAGTAACTCTGGAGTCTCCTTCACTCGCGCTACTCACTAGTACATGGCTTCCAAATTTTACTGGGTAGTAGTTGACTTTGACGTCAGTTACAAAGGAAGTACGGACTTTTTTTTTCTCGCTTTAATTTTTTTTTAAATCCTTTCAATGTAGTTTTTTATTTTATTTTAACAAATATGTTTGTTTAAACAATTATTGTTATAACTTACTTATAACCTCTATAAATTTGACGCAAAAAATGTCAGAATCGTCTAACCGTAAGTTAAAAGCTCATACGATTGAGAAGAATTTGAATGGTATTTAAAAAATACATACAGAAATTAAGCACGCTGAAATTGCTAGAGAACTTCAGTTGCCTAAATCCATAATAAGAGTGTGGTTAAATACATAGAAGTAAAAAAAAGATTTTTAAAAACCACGTTTTTAAAAGCGGACTAAAAATAAGAAAATAATTTAAAACTTATACGTTCAAGTACTTTCATTTAATATGACTAAAAAGGTTGGGCGGGTGTTTGATATACAAGTTAAATGGTGATATAAGTGAGAGAATGAGTGAACTGCATATGTAAAACTCCATAAGCGCCCGCCCCACGTTTTTAGTCATATTAAATCAAAGTACTTGAACGTATAAGTTTTAAATTATTTACTTCTTTTTAGTCCGCTTATAAAAACGTGGTTTTAAAATCTTTTTTTTACTCCTATTTATTTTATTCTTTTTAGTCTAAGTGTATGCTATGGTAAGTTTTGAAGTATTGATTATGTTCAAATATAATACGCATTGCCCGACAAACATTTACAGCCTGGAAATGACTGATCTCCCCTTGTTGTTAAACATGGTTGATGTGGTCGGGGTTTGGTGTGAACTCGGCACGTTAATGTAATGTAAACAAGGGCAGACGGATAATACATAGGCATATATATAGATAAACTAAAAAGTTCAATAATTTAATAACGGTACATTCGATCGATCTGAAATGTTGATACAAGGCATTGTCATCCAAGATCTATCTGTGGTAAAAATATTGAGATCTCTAGGACCATCAGAAGTGGTATAATTTTACGTTGGCAGATTTGAAAAATTGTGGACAGACACACAAACAGGAACGAAAGTGAGTTAATAAAAACGTGGTAAAATGAACATGATCTTCACCAGTTCATTGACAGTGTTGAACTTGGTGTTCATAATAAATACATTCGTAACTGGTAGTATCACCCATTGAGGCGTAGCCCTTTAACACACGTTTCCCTTAAGTAACCATTAGATAAATTTTCAGCCCGATTACCATGTCTTAACGGGACTCGACTGTATTTACATAGGACGATTAGGGCTGCGGAAATTAACGATTAATTCCTCGATTAATCGTTAAAAATCTTTAACGATTAAACATTTTTAACGATTAATCGATGAACCTCTTATAAATGTACTTGAAGACAAAAGGTAAAATATTTCGGCCGATAAATATAAACTAATCTCCGAAGATTACACAAATATTTTGGTTTTAAGCTATTGACTGACGTGAATGTTCAAAATGTTGATAAAGGTTATTGTGTCCATTGAGAGAAATCGTTTGACTACCATGCAATGTTCCCTCTAAGTCTATGCTTCTTTGCTCCGAGTGCAAAGTTTAAAAAAAAACTCGAGTGCAAAGTTGCACAACGTCCACTTTTTGTGCAACTATATTTTACAAAATTTGATACATGCTGATTCTAAACACCTACGTGGCGTGGGTCAAATATCTGCGCAGCCACGCTGTTTAAATGGAACATTGCTACCATGGTTCAAACACTTCGCTTACATATCACGTGCAAACTAAACATCCACCACAATATTTGATGCATGGTGATTCTAAACTCCTACTGGGCGTCGGTCAAATATCTGCGCAGCAACGCTGCTTAAAGGGAACATTGCTACCATGGTTATTAGGGCTGTCAATGTTGTTGAAAAATGCTGCCCGGGTACCCGTCCAAATTTCGAACGTGTACCCGGGTTACCCGATCGAAACATCGCATAATTTCCCAAGTCATGACCGCTATACAATGCTACCTAGACACCTTCCATGCACCTCTTTTCACACAGTAGCTACACCGCCGGCCTTTTAGGGGCCGTACATAAATGACGTCAAACGATTTCCCCCCCCCACGTTACATGTTGTCACAAAACCTTAGAGCCCCCTCCAATATAACGTCACAAAGCTTTACGCCCCCCCCCCAATTAAAGCCGTATTTCCTTTTTGAAAATGAGCATATGACAACTTTATTGTCATTTAATTTTGTATTTAATGTGAAATTGAGCTCTAAAAATCTCTACACGCTTAAATCCATGTAAAACGTCATTAAATAAATTGTAAGCAATCAAATATTTCAGGGGAACCTTTATTTAAAGTTGCGCGTTTTGATGTGACGTCACATTTATTCTAAACACATCCATCCCCCTCTTCACATATGTGTGACCCCTTCCTCCCCTAGGTGTGTAACGTCATTTATGGACGGGCCCTTATCCATCTTACACTGTTAGTAATAGTAACTAATTTATTGACTTTAAAAACATGCAAATTATGGATTATTATTACAAAAAGTTTTTGGGTAAGGCACACGCTGTAATGAACACACGAAACCTAATTCGAATGGAGGGATGAGGAGGGGGTAGATAAACAACATCGCCAATCGTAAACCCAATGTCGGCGTATTTCAAAGATCAAGGTTAGTGTCAAAGCAGGGGTGTTTTTATTAACAACAACAAACACGGCCTCTTTCATCTCTATACACCATCCTTATTTTCGGCAGAGGAGTTTTGTTTTCCTTTTAAGATTCTTTCAAAGAAACAAAACCTTCATGTGTTTGCGATTTCTGTTTCATTTTCAGAGAAAAAAGATGTATCAAAATACATTGTGGTTTGTCGAGACCTTATTGTATTTACCGTTGACAGATAGTACTCCATAGATGTATTTCACAGCATATATATTTGAAACAATAATTTTCATTTGATAAATTGTTTCGCGAGCCGTAAATTAAACACAAAAAATCCGCATGTGAGCCGAAGTTTGGTTAATATAGACATTGAAGCCACATTTTCACGGGTACCCGGGCGGAATTTTACTACCCGGGTAATCTAACGGCAACGGTTACCCGGGCGGAATTTTACTACCCGGGTAATCTAACGGCAACGGGTATCCGGATACCCGGGTGCCCATTGACAGGCCTAATGGTTATAACACTTCGCTTACATATCATCTGCAAACCAAACATCCACCACAATATTAGAAACTTCAGCTGAGACAATCTAAAGCTATGTGAACGATTGTTTGGCTCGGCTGGTTATATTGTCAATAAGTCCCGCTCTTCACTTGAACCAAATAATGTTAATACACTTGTCAGTTTGCATTGTTGGTTAAAAGATGTCGTATAAAGAAGACATTCCAGTGTTATTTCGATTTTCGGCAAGTACGTTTAATAAATGTTACTTATGACACCATAAATTTTAATTTTTGGCTTTAATAGAAATTAACGATTAATTAATCGTTAATTTTTCAAAAGTTAACGATTACATTTACATTCATCGTTAACAGCCCTAAGGACAATATAATTATTGTTTAAATAAAAAGAATTATATCGAGCAAATGTAATCATCAGTCGATTATGACGCACTCGTCTTGTTCTAGCAGAAGACAAACATGGCAGGTGTTCAATAAAACATTTGTTATAATTCTGATCATTGATTTCTGATTAAACCATTAAAAAAGACTTTAACAATAAGAATTGCCCTGATAACTCGCCAATGTAAGGAGTAATGACCGTGTCCCATTTATTTGTAATTAAACTTTGGCCTAAAACTAAATGTTATAAAAATATTATTGTTTCACATAAACTTATACATATCTTTAAATATAGTCACCGGGTGCGTTCCAGAGAAAATTTATATAAATAAGAAATAAAGATTTTTATAGTTCGTGAAGAATTCTTTTCTCAATATTATCTGATGGTATACATTTAAGACACTCATTTCATAGAAAAGATAGTTTCGGTCTACGCTTATTCATGGTTCATGTCCAGGCTTGCATTTTTATTAATTTTGAATATTTATAGTGTATTGGTTTTCCATCCTCGCTCAGGCAACCCATCCCACGCTCGAATTCCCGATAAGAAGGTCAATAATTTTATATGTTTTGTCTTGTATACGGAATAAGAAAAGTGTTGTATTTGTGTTGTATTTCCAAAATAAGATTCAACAAAAGCTTCGTTAATCGGCCAAATAAATAGCTGCTTACTAAAATGGAAAGTATATTTGTATGCTTATATAGTACACTTTTGAAAGCTAGAAAACTAGGGATAATAAAAATGTGAAATAGCAGAGATTTCCATTGTTTAAATACGGATTTTTTACTATTACATAATTGTAATTTTGTGTAGGCGGTTTTTATGACCCCTGGATAAGATAATTTTATTATTCTGATCTTAACTTTTGCTATTGTTTGACTCCTGCATAATGTCCAGAACTTGACTTTGTTTGGCCACACAGTATTTTCCCTTGTTTGTTAGATTTAACTATGTTGAATTCAGTGCTATATTTAACTATTTGCTAAACCTGGTATAATATATATTAGGGCCCCCGCCATCTTGCCCCCCCCGGATTTTGTTTTTCACATTTGGCACTGAAATAGAGGATATGGACTTTAAATAGGCCCCAATATCTAAAATAGCTTAGGGACCCATCAAGTCTAAATCAGGCAATATGTTTACTTTATATTGAACTCGGTTTTGATTACTCGAATGTAGTGGAAAACATAAAACAATGTAAAAAGAATATTCTACTTAGAAGAAAATATTCCCTTGCTTTTGTGATTGCCACACCAATCTTAAGCATCTAAGACTCTAAGAATAAATGGGCTGTGAGAACATTTCATTACTAAAATATTGCTAAGCAGATGTCATTTTGTAACGTTTAAGTGTTTATATTTTAATAATTTTATGTAGTTTTGTAATCTATATTAGAGAATCGGAAAAAAACACTATTTTATGAAGTTACAGCCCCAATGAGTTATGATCAAGAGATGACGTCACTAGAGCTGTCAATATTGTTGAAAAATGCTGCCCGGGTACCCGTCCGAATTTCGAACGGGTACCCGGGTTACCCGATCGAAACATCGCATAATTTTCCCCGTCATAACCGCTGTACAATGCTACATAGCCACTTTCCATGCACCTCATTTCACACAGTAGCTACACGGCCGACGTCTTAGGGGCCGTACATAAATGACATCAAGTGATTTTGGCCGATTTTTTACCCCGCCCCCGTCACTGGTTGTCACAAAACTTAGAGCCCCCTCCCCCAATATGACGTCACAAAGCTTTGCGGGCGCCCCCCCCCCATAAAAGCCGTACTTCCTTTTTGAAAATGAGCATGTGTCAAATAACTTTATTGTCATTTAATTTTTTATTTAATGTGAAGTTGAACTCTAAAAATTGCTACTCACTTAAATTATGTAAAACGTCATTAAATAAATTGTAAGCAATCAAATATTTCAGTGGAACTTTTATTTAAAGGTTCACGTTTTGATGTGACGTCACATTTATTCTTAAACACATCCCTCCCCCTTGTCACAAATGTGTGACCCCCTCCTCCCCTAGGTGCGTAACGTCATTTATGGACGGGCCCTTATCCATGTTACACTGTTAGTAACTAATTTATTGACTTTTAAAACTTACACATTTTGGTGTATTATTAAAATCAGTTTTGAGCAACTCACACGCTGTAATGAGAACACGAAAAACAATCGAATGGAGGGAGGAGGAGGATTAGATAAACAAAATCGACAATCGTAAACCCAATGTTTGGTTAATTTAGACATTGAAGCCACATTTTCACGGGTACCCAAGCGGAATTTTACTACCCGGGTAATCTCACGGGCAACGGGTACCCGGGTCCCGGGTACCCGTTGACAGGCTTAGACGTCACTATATAACTTTAAAAACAATAAAGATGATTGAATACTTTAATTTTTAAAAACCGTAAAAAACACGTTTTTGACTATAAATCCTTTATGTACGAGACGTAATTAAAAGAATGTTCATTATAATACGCAGCGCAAGACCATCCAAAAATACAAAATTGCAGTTGTGTCGTAAAACATGTTTAATATAATGCGCACCGATCAGGAATATGTTTATAAAAAGTGTGTCAATAAAATACGCACCTTATTGCGCGACAGAAAGGTTGTTCAATATAATACGCACCGCGACGCTCTATCTCAAAAAATAGCATGATACATAGGAATAAATAAAATAATCTAAAAAATCAATAATTTAATTACGGTACATGCGATCGATCTGAAATTTTGATACATTGTTTTTATCATCGGTACGAAAACTGCCTGCAAAATTTCAGCTCGCTAGCTTACGAGCAAAGTGGGTTAAAAATCGATCAAAAGTTTTGGCGACAAGCAAGCAATCAAGGGTGCAGACACCACGAGTTAATATAAAGGTTTATATTTTAAATAAGAAAAACCCGTAAAAAACCAAGTTTTTGACTATAAATCCTTTATGTACGAGAAGTAATTAAAAGAATGTTCATTATAATACGCAGCGCCAGACCATCCAGAAATACAAAATTGCAGTTGTGTCGTAAAACATGTTTAATATAATGCGCACCGATCAGGAATATGTTTATAAAAAGAGCTGTCAATAAAATACGCACCTTATTGCGCGACAGAAAGGTTGTTCAATATAATACGCACCGCGACGCTCTATCTCAAAAAATAGCATGATACATAGGAATAAATAAAATAATCTAAAAAATCAATAATTTAATTACGGTACATGCGATCGATCTGAAATTTTGATACATTGTTTTTATCATCGGTACGAAACTGCCTGCATAATTTCAGCTCGCTATCTTGCGAGCAAGTGGGTTAAAAATCGATCAAAAGTTTTGGCGACAAGCAAGAAAGGTCGGCCGCAGACACCACGAGTTAATATAAAGGATTTAAAAAACGTAAAAAACCAAGTTTTTTTACTATAAATCCTTTATGTACGAGAAGTAACTAAAAGAATGTTCATTAAAATACGCAGCGCAAGACCATCCAAAAATACAAAATTGCAGTTGTGTCGTAAAACATGTTTAATATAATGCGCACCGATCAGGAATATGTTTATAAAAAGAGTTGTCAATAAAATACGCACCTTATTGCGCGACAGAAAGGTTGTTCAATGTCATACGCACCGCGACGCTCTATCTCAAAAAATAGCATGATACATAGGAAATAATAAAATAATCTAAAAAATCAATAATTTAATTACGGTACATGCGATCGATCTGAAATTTTGATACATTGTTTTTATCATCGGTACAAAACTGCCTGCAAAATTTCAGCTCGCTATCTTGCGAGCAAGTGGGTTAAAAATCGATCAAAAGTTTTGGCGACAAGGTCGGTCGGTCGGTCGGTCGGTCGGTCGGCCGCAGACACCACGAGTTAATATAAAGGATTTAAAAAAGGAAGAGATTGATTGCACAACGTTTTTTACATTTACGTGGTAATAGTCTCATGGGTATTCATGGCAAACAATTCCTTAAATTAGTTTATATTACGCACATTATTTCCTTGACTATGATCTTATAATTTTTAAGATGCTATCAGTTAAGTAATAAGTAAACACTTCACTATTACATTGTTTAAAAAAACAATAAAATATATATATTAAAAAAAAATAATCACTTGTAATTCACACTTTTAAAATTAAAAATAATATACGCTATTTCAAAAGTGAAACTCGGAGTTGAATATATGGCAGGCGCACTCAGTAGGCACGTGAATGATGCGCACATTTCTTTACTCAACTGCAACTGCAACAATTGCAATTTAAATTTTAAAAAAATTTGCATTTTTTGTTATAAATACGAGTTTATGAACCATTAAAAAGAATTTCTTGGAAAAAAAAAGATGAAAAAGAATCAATGACAAAACTGAAATATTGAAAGCAATACGCCACTTGCAAAGATTTTAAAAGAAAACCCAAACAAGAAAAAAAAAGCCCCCACTCACAACACAAAAATGTCAAAATATAACAAAAGAACAAAATAAGATAAAACAGAGAAGAAAACAAACTAAATTACTTACTAAATCATAACACGAAATAGTATCAATTTTTGGTAATGACAGATTGTCCACTTCTAATAAAATGTATGTAGCAAACCACTACATTTCAATTTCCAAATATTTCCTTATAACTTCCAAATAGCTTTGCCTATAATGTACTCTAATATTCAAGTCGATTTCAAAACATTTTCTAATTTCAAAAAGGTACAAGGACTGAATATTAATTGGCTTACAATACATCGCGCGTCAGCAGAACACCATTCCTCAGAAATATTTTGGACTAGAATACTTCACTATTCAAAATAGAGAATGTTGTACCATTTTGTTTAATCCTAGAATTTTGTGTAATTTCCAAATCGGCTTACTTGAATTACAAATTGTATAAGATAAAATGTAATGTTAATGGACAATATTAGAGGTACATATTTTCATGAGATAAAAGTCATTTTGTAGAACCTAATTATCATATAATTTGTTAGAATGACGTCTTATTCAAACAATCGCCTATCTCATCATTAAATGGTACTTGCGATCTCATTTCCACCATAACAGTCTGGAAAAGTTTTCTATATACTCATTGCAATTAAAGTCACGTGTCAAAGATTCTTCATAGGTCTGGACGACATTGCGGAAAGAGGTAAATGTTTTTGTGCGGACAGTGGCCGAAAGATTGATCAAATTTATGAAGAAAGTGACATTTACTCATGGAACTCCCGACAAAAACAACGAGCCCGGTATAGTCATAGTTTGAAATGTTAATGTAAACAAGTCGTAGAAATACGCTTTCCCGTGAAACTATTAAATTAATAATTTTGGCCTCAAATTTTAAATTTCGCTGTTATCAAGGATCATCTTATATGAATATAATCAAACCTATAATATTGTTCGTTTTTCTTACAGGGAAAAAATAAATATATGGAAACATTATATTGTTTTAATTTTAGTTTATCATAAACAAATGTCGGCGGATAATGGGCATCTAATAAAGCTAATAATCAATTGTATTTGTCAGTTAATTTAAACATCTTTACGCTAGTTGTATTTGAATTACAGATCAATAGAAGGCTTAAAAGTTCACAACGTTAAAACCACTATGCACCTTGGGCCGAAACGATTGGCTTCAGCTTGGGTACTGTTACCAGCTAAATGTCAAGGTAATAATTAAAAAAAATTTGTCAGAAAGTATTTTTAGAAGTGTCCGCTTGAAATTAGTTTCTTAGTTTCATATTAATTGATGAGACTATAAGACTTTTATATTAACTTTTTTCGATTACCCTTAAATAAAATCATTGGTAGCTTTTGCGATCGCCTCAAAAAAATATTGATTCCTTTTAAAATGTAATTTCTCACAAGACCTCAAATAGTTATAACAATTCATCGGATTAAGATCGACTTAACAATATTTGTATGAGTATCATTCATCATTTTTATTATCAGTGGACAATTTAGAATTTGTAATTCAATAAAAGGGTCATGCTTATTTCGATTGCCTTTAAATTCCTTATCATGAAAATATTTACCGCAGTCGATCTTATGGTTTCAGTAAAAGGTTTTAATTGTATTACGTTATTTACTATCAATTATTTATAGAGCCCAGTGGGTCGACTCATGCAGCATCCTCCTACACATGACAAGATAAAACTATGACCTCCATATTCTCTTATTTGAATCACTATTTTTTGGTACGTTTGACAAATATTAATTGTAAACATCATACCATTGTACGTTTTGAACACCAATCATTATAAATTCAATGTCTTGTTAATGAGGAAATGTAAAATTTCAAGTATGTCTTTGGGGACGTGTTTTTTGGAATATTTTAACTTGAAACGGTATTATGGCTCTTAAATTTAACATTTGTGGTAAGCTATACAATATATAAGTATTCTCTTTAATATTACAATTTTTAAACATTAATTTACACATTTAAATAACACATTTTATAACCAAAGCAGTTTACATTGTTAAAATCATTGTATTTTAAAAACACTATGAATGAAAATTCTAAATTTCAATATCCGTTGTAGATGGTTAAGTGCATTTGGAAATCTCTTAGTTTAAATTTCTCTAATAGTACAGTAGATCAGACAAAACAGTTATGTAAAAAAAGGGCATTCAAATTAATTTTTAATGCAATTATATTTGTTTAAAGAAAGAAATGATTTTAATATACTAACTAAAACTAACAGACTGACTTCATTGTTTTAAAATTTAAAAAAAATATTCGAAGATAATGTGCCACAAGTGAAATTTTGGTAAAATTGGGGGTGGGGGTGGGGGGGGAGGGGGTTGTTGGCAAAGATGCTGAAACCCATAAATGTCAATCTGAGAGAGCTTATTGGACGTCATGCATGTTTCAAATGTTATTAAAAATATACTGTTACTTTATCCAAAAAAAAGCAATGGCTATTTAAAAAAATAACTATTAATTAAAAAATATGCTTGCCGTGTGATCAATCATTATTCGAAATCAACGTATCAACGCTGATAATTTTAAAAAAAGAAAAACAAATCTTTTTGCAATTTTTTCTGCTGCTGCTAATGTTTTTCTCTTAAATTTCCCAATCTCATATTTACATAGGATTGCATACATTTTAGAAGCAATGTACTTTTAAGACAGGTATTATTATTGTTCAGCATTTGATTCAAATAGCATTGTTCACTAAATAGATGAACGGACATCATGAATTAGTTCATTTAATTCGTTCATGAACTTAATGGTTGATCTCCTAAGTAGTCCTCATGATCCAAGCTTGGGTGGAGTACATCGGAGTCCACAGCAAGGCGATGGAGTTTACAAAGATAAAACCTCAGCATTGTGGTCCGCTTAGGTCGGGGTCATCCTGGTCTGAAAGGTCAATGTCATCGTGCGCCTTTAATTGTCGGACCAGGTAAAAATTATTATTTTTTAAAAAAATTATTAATTTTTTTTTAAAAATAACATTTAATACAATCTATTATACCCAGCTTTTCCGAGTCTTGCAATATGATTTATATTGCAATACATTGATATATAAATCGAAAATGCATTATTATATTTAATACACATTTAAATAAATTTATATGTAAATGGGATGTGTACAAGCCAGTATCTTATAGAATGCCTGAAGTTTGTAGACAAAGTGTTAAACCATTTATGTTTCACACAATTCCTAGGAATTGTATGAATGCCGCAGATAAAATCCGGAAAAGTATAGATGACCTTGACATTCGTTTTTGAATGTTAGCGTGGCGCGGAATGAACTCTAAAATAATAGCTGACTTACAAGCAAAACAGGAGAACAAAAAAAAATAAGAAGACGTAAGAGAAAGAGCCTACTATACAGAAAACTAAAGAGAATGCAACCTAACTGTTACGACTTCCAATGAGTGGTGTAACTATGTAGGACCAAGACACATATTGTGGTGCGGCATTTAAAAAAGAAAAGCCATTTCCGCATACCTTTTTTCTAGGGCTGTTATCGATTAATTTAAATTTAATCGTTAACTTTAAAAAAATTATCGATTAATTAATCGATAATTTCGATTAAAGCCAAAAATAGAAATTTATGACGTCATTAAACTGAACATTTCTTACGGACATTGAAAATTAAGAATATTTAAAACTAAATTTTATGACAATGTGTTGATACTTGATCGGATGTTTGTGCTGAAGGTGGTATGTCAGCGATGTATTTGATCCTTTAAAAGAGAATTGTTTATGGCAGTGAACACAGTAAACTTTTTCACCATCTCCGACTTTGCCATCCGCAGTTAACTTAAATACAAAATTTTTGCTCAATTTTCTAGTTATATGTTTAATTTTAACTGCGCTGATGCTTTCAGCTGGTGCACATAAAGTAATACATGTATAATAAATTATAATATTACGCGGGAGAAGTTTGTACGTAAAAAATATATATAAATTATTATTAATAATTAATTATTTATTAATAAAACATTTTAAAAATATTATAAATGTTTTCTTAATTTTTAATCGAATTTTTATCGATTAAAATAATTTTAATCGATAAATTTTTTTACGATTAATCGAGAAATTAATCGTTAATTTCCGCATCACTACTTTTTTCAGATAAGACACTTTTAAACGATTTTAAGTTTTTTCAATGTGTATAATTGAACGTATTTATATATTAAACCAGAAGTACAAATCATTCAATAACATTTTGTGTTTAAAGGCTACTTTCACTGATGTCTAAATAGCGACCAGGAACAACATTTAGTGATTTTGATTATCAACAACTTGTTTTAGAAATTTCAAACTCATCACCGACTTGCATCTGCCAACAATCCACACACAGTGAATATAAGTGTGTTTTAAAAAAAAATGCTTTTACCCATTTTTTAAAGTATACTTTCGCCTTAAGGTTTATTCTGGTCTGCATTGTATAGTTATAGAACTTATGTTTTTTTCACAGAGAGCTGCAAGTAATTGAAAAATATCATGTTATAATTTTTTTCATATAATTAGATATGGACTATTTCAAAAGGCAAATTTTGCTAGTAGCGTACTTGCTGGCTTTGTGTGTGTGTGTGCATATATATATGTATATTGAGGAGTGGTGGCATAATACACAGTAAAATAAACGAAAGGATTATGATCTACGAAATAAATGAACACCAAACAGGTTGAGGACAACCTGCAGAAAGTTTATTTGGTAGGATAATTCTCGTCAGAAATGAAAACACAATCAGTCCTCTATCCAAACTATCAAGTGTACAGGCAGTGTGCGGCCCTATGTGTAGTCTACTATCCATTATGAATGGGTTCGCGTCTAGCTGTCTATCTCCGTCGCTTGCTCCCCGTCTGTGTCTCCCCTTCTATTGGTACCACAAACAGCGTCACAGCTTGTCGGGTATTGTCATAAAATGTCATTGGTTGGATCTCGCCAGCCATATACGTTTCACCATACCTTGATTTATCTCCGGATTTTTATTATCGTCAGGCCCCGATGATAGGGTCTACCCCAGGGGGAGAAAAGAAGGGAGCAAGTGAAGTCGGACGGGGCTCGCCAGACTGAACATTCATTGTATACCGCATGCCCTGGGGCACACGTGTCGGTCTAAACTTTTACACAGCCTCAACTGTCTAAACCACCCGGGGCGAACTGCCAAATACACTGTGAATAAATATTCGTGCTTCTATGGGTATTTGTGTTGCTTTTTTAAATATGGTTTATTTATTTCTACCTTTTCCTTTTTTTAAAAAATTTAAACTTAAATCTAATTGTAATCTACTTGAAATAGAACCTGCGTTATTATTATTATCATTATTTTTTATTATTATTATGCTTATTCATTTAATGATAATAATTTTTTTTCAGGGAACATGTCAACAATGAAACACAAGCTTTTATTGCCTATTTTTTTTAATAAACTACTTGACTACACCGTCGCCGTAGCCGCGTACAGATGTATGAACTCACATCTTTCCGTGGCTAATAGTTTAGCTAAATTTCACCTGATTCAATCTATAAATAACACTTATTATGTCTACATTGGTCTGGATGGCGTGGCTGTTGAAGGTCTTTTTTTTGGGCGGACAGTGGTCAGCAGATTGACGCCGTCTTGAAGAGTACAATGTCTGCCAATGGACAACCAGACAATCGGCTTGGAAATGAGGATTGCACATTTCTAAGTCCATACAATAGATTTTTTTATGACGGAGCCTGTTCACAATTTGAGGCATATGTTTGTGAGAAACCGAATTGTAAAATATGTACACATCATGTCATAACAATAACAATAATACTAATATTAATTTGAGAATTTATATAGAGCTTTACCCCACTAAGCAGTTGGGTTCACAGAGCTTCACATACAAATATAAACACATATAATCAAAATATTGTCTTATTGAAAAACAGATCAATAATTTAACTTTTCATGAATAAAATTATGAAATAGTATTACGAAGACAATTTTGCAGAAACGTTAAGACTTTCCACAAAAACAGCTACCCACCCCCCCCCCAAAAAAAAATTGGCCTCTCACGCTTTAAAAATAAATTTGTATCCAAGATAAGGTTTCCTTAGACGTATTGTGTAGTAATGACGAGAGTGTCAGGAAAGCACATAAAAGGCAGGGATCCTTAGATGTATTGTGTAGTAATGACGAGAGTGTCAGGAAAGCACAAAAAAGGCAGGGATCCTTAGATGTATTGTGTAGTAATAACGAGAGTGTCAGGAAAGCACAAAAAAGGCAGGGATCCTTAGAGGTATTGTGTAGTAATGACGAGAGTGTCAGGAAAGCACAGAAAAAGCAGGGATCAGTTATTATAATCTTTAATTTAAAAAAAAAGTAAAAACGATTAGAGATTATAGAGCCTATGGAAACGTCACTAAAAAAAGATAATGACATCATTATTTACAAAGTTACTTAGAAAGTATCAACGATTAGAAGGATGTGTTTTTGTCTAGGGATACAAATACACATTTTCGTTTTTTTATAACAAAAGTTTAATTTGTATGGTTTTGTTGATGCTAGTAAAGACTTTATTATTACATTCATTCTAAGTGGCTGTAGCTGTATTTATATAGATCAATAGCAGTGTGCAATTGTGATTAGGTAGTGTATGTTGTTGGAATATTTGAACATTCTGTTAAATCATAAGGGTAGGTGTAAATAATAAGCAACCGTTTTTTGGTATAACCTCCAGCTTGGTCACTATTATTATTATTTGGGCATAATTTAAGCTAAAACTGTAGTCTAAATTTTAAATCCCTTTAAGGGTAGGCGAATGATCAAACTTACATTTTAAAATAAGATTTGGTATAGTTCAGAACACTGCACAGGCATGTCTCACGCCGTGAGAATATCGCTTGTATAGAAGCATCCTGGTTATAGCGATGTGTTTATCTCATCTAGCTTCAGAAATATAATCCTTTTTATGTGGGGCAAAAAAAAATTTTTTAATTACAAAAAATATAATAATAATAATAATAAAACAACAACAGAATACACTGTTATAATTTTTATTAGGGTTACTTTAACAGCAACATTGGGGTGTCAGTCTAAATATTGATTATTTGGTTTAACGGTGAAGTTCACTAAATCTTAGTTTCTCTTTCAACTTTATTCTAAAAAATATTTCACTGTATAACCGTGCTTCGAAAACATGATCTTTACTTAGTTGTTTTTTTTGTGTGTGGCATGTTTAGAACTAATAGAGTGATGTAATGAATTTTGTAATGTACTTAAGAGGGAAAATGGGAAGTGGGGAGTAAAATTAGAACATTTTTTTGCTTGACGAGGTTGGAAGAGTAAAATGAATTATTAATTAATGTAAATAAAACTTTTTAAAAAAAAACTATTAAATTTTTATATTATTATTCCCGATACATAATTTATTATAACAATATATGCCCTTTAGGTACAATAAAAGCGAAGTTACTTATAATTTAAAACTCGAACTTTCAAGAAAGTACCTTTTTACCGGGGTAAAAAATGAAGGTGTAAAATAACAGTTATCGAGACTTAGTGTCTTCATAAAAGTTAACTATAATAATTGCTAGATACTTTTATAATAAGACCTAATTTGCGAAAAGGTATTCAAACAAGTATGGGATACCATTGTTGAATCAAAGCAGGGGGAAATTATTGAACAAAGAAAATATCAAATTAGGCAATGAGACCAAACTGAGGTATGTTATCCCAACGAAAGACGAGATCTTATGAGAGAAAGAAATTCGACCAAGAAAGGGATCCAATTATGCAATGGGATAATACTGAGCTATTTGGTCCCATCGCCGTATTGCATCATAACAGCGAAACGAATTCAACCAAGAACGACATCCAAATATACAACAGGATCCCACTTAGGTACGTGATCCCATCAAAATTTTGGAACATATAAGAGAAAGAAATTCCACCCAGAATGGGATCACATTATGCATCGGAATTATATTGGGGCTTGTTATCCCATCGAAGTATGGTATCAAATGAGGTAAATGAATTCCACCACGAGTGGGATCCCATGAAGGATTTTTATTTATTTTTTTCTTAATGTCAAATCGGGGACACGCGGCGAAAGAGGTATTTCGCTAGTACATGATATAAGAGTATGTGTACTTAATAAATTCGCATTTTGAAATAAATATGTTAAAGCTGTAAGGAAGTATGTCATACTCTATAAATAATTAAAAATAAATTGTTAATCTTTTATGTTAACTTTGTCATTGACGATCTCAAAATTTGACAAATGAAAACACAATTTGTTTACTCTTAAAGTCAAAATAAATGTGCAATATAATTAATCGTGTGTTCATTTAAATTAATTTTTAAAATCAAGTTGTGGTTTTTTAACTCACATATTTCAGGATTGATCTAAACCATGGCTCGCGAGCCAGATGTGGCTCTATTGATGGCTGCATCTGGCTCTCAGACAAATGTTCGATTATTTGGTGTTTTTTTTTAAATTCAGAATCCTTTGATATACATTATAATTGTATCTAAAAAACAGCATAAAAATTATATTAAAAGAATTCAGTGACCTAATTATTGTACGTATAGTGTTGAAATTACACTAAATGCACACAGTTACTTGAAATTTTAGTTTTAAACATAATGTATGGCTCTCACAGAATTTCTTTTCAAAATATGAGGTGTTTATGGCTCTCTGAGACAAAAAGTTTCCCGACCCCTGATCTAAACTCTCAAAGCACTAAGAAAGGATTCACTTAGGAAAACAAAAGGAATTTTAAAATATTGAGAAATGATTTCCAAACACTTGTAACATTTATCAAAAATGAAAATAAGTAAAATGTTATTACAAAAAACATAAACAAACTTAACTGGAGTATAACCAGTGCTTTATTCAGTGGGAACTCATGGGAACTGAGTTCCCATACCTTTTTTGGTCAGATTCGGTTTTTATTATAAATAAACTCTTTGAGTCTCTCATTTTCTTATAAAAACGTTTATTTCTTTAAATATCTGTACAATAAAATTTGTGTTCAGT
The DNA here is from genome assembly GCA_944989445.1 of Ampullaceana balthica. Taxonomy (NCBI): domain Eukaryota; kingdom Metazoa; phylum Mollusca; class Gastropoda; family Lymnaeidae; genus Ampullaceana; species Ampullaceana balthica. The sequence continues at coordinate 719,361 of CALYLW010000010.1, read as the reverse complement.
GGAAAATTCAATTATAGACTATTATGGTATTTTCTGACATAAGTTAAAAAAACAGATGTGAAATGAGTTCCCAAACATTTTTCTCTAGAAAAAAAGCACTGAGTATAACTAACAATAAATGCGCTTTGTGTATGCTAAAACCCAACTCAATATCTTTAAAATCACACATGGCACCCTTGCGGCCACTTCTAATTGAAAAATACTCTTTTTTTTCAGGTAAAGATTCTCTAAGTTGCTATAACTTTTCGAATAATTAATGTTTAAAAAAACAGTTACACCCAGAATAATGTTAACTATTTACTTTAAAATTGATATCATTTCATCACTTAACAAATTTCAAGTTTGACAACCGTATTTGTTTTGTGTCTCAAGCGTCGTAACGTATGTAGAGTTTGCCTAATGAGTTAAACATTCATCGATTTTGGTTTGTGTGTTGTGTATTTAACAGAAGTTCTTAGAATTTCAAATAATTCGATAAAATGACCTTGTACTTAATTTTTTTTTAATGCCAATAATTAATCATATGATGACATGAATTACTTTATATTTCTAAACACAATTATTTCTGTAGTCACTGTAGCATAACCTTTTGCTTTTAAATGCGAGGAACTATGTGAATTTAACATGTTGCAATAGCAGGTTTAGACTTTGAGACTGTGTTGACAGTTCTATGTCAACCATTTTGTTGTTTTTGACCGACTTAAGTTGGGTGTTTACCTTTCGCTTTCGCTAATTTGTTTTAATCTTTAGGAACTGAAATTGTCATAATGCTAGTTCAACTGTTCAATTTTCTAATCTAATTTTCATTTTCAAAAGTCATGTGTGATGTTATATGTAAGTAACACAGAAGCATTTTAAAGTGAAAGAATATATTAAATTAGGTCATTTTTAAAAATAAAAATGTATTACTTACATATTTACTTTCATATAATGTTTTTGAAACGCAAAATATATAGTACGGCAAAATTAAGTCATTATTTCATTCGGACAGGAGCAACGTATTCCTAAAACTTTTAGAGAATGACATATACTTTAATAGTGTTTATTCTATATATAATGATCGAATACTCACACGGAAGAGCAAGAATGGTAGAGTTTACACTGCTAAGACCTTTACTTTGTGGACCCAAGCGGTCAAGTTCCGCATGGTCAGAGAGGACAGTGTCTTCGTGTGCCGCAAGTTGTTTGTACAGGTAAATATCAAAACTTTCTCATCGTAGGTCACTGACACTAAGGTCATTTCAAATATTTAATAAAAGTAATTGTTTCACGCAAAAGACCATGTTTATAATTTTATAAGAACATTCGATAATATCGAAATTATTATTTTCTTTAAAGTAATGCAAGTTTGAAAAAAATTCATGATTTTAAAACAATTGTTTACTGGTAAAAAAATTAATATATTTTCAGATTTCCCAACTGTTACGGTTTTCTGTATAACAAAGTTACAAGACTGTGTACACCATCATCAGGATTAAGTGCCGAACAGCCGCCGCCAACGTCAGATGAGGGGGATTTTTACTTTACTGATAGCTGCCAGTCATATCCAGATTTTAGGTGAGTTGGAAAGATTTTATACTACATCCTTAGTTTTGTTTTCCATAATCTTATATTGTTGTTTGATTTTGACTTTTGAACACATGAAACAATTAGTAATTATAAATTTTGCTGACAATATTAAGTCAGATTTTATAAAAGTTATAGAAAATTATAAGAAATAAAATAATTTCTGTAATGTACATCAATCATTGTATTAGATATGTGTTGTAGTAATATAAAAAAAAAGTCGAGGCAACTATAACTAAATATAAACTCCTGTCAACCTATAGGAAATAAATAGAGGTAAAGAGTGATTTTTAAAAACCACTTTTTATAAGGGGACTAAAAGGAAGAAAATAATTTAAAACGTATAAGTTCAAGTACCTCTATGTAACACGAGCAACAAAGCCCGCCCAAGGACGTTTCGCCACCGTTCAGTGGAATGTTGTAACTCCCCTCCAACAGCCGTCTCGACCGGCATTACATGTGCATCACATCAAAAATACTATTCATTATAATTAAAATAAATAACTCGTACAGAGATTTTGACTATAAATCGAGTAATTGGGTTGAGACTGCAATCAGGCTTTTAAATTAGTAAATGTATAGCATATAAACAGGGTATTAGTTAGCCTGAAAGGACGTAACACAACAGCGAACGTTTCGGCAAAGAGCCTTCCTAAACGGACAAGTTGAGGAATGTTCGCTGATGTGTTACGTCCTGTCAGGCTAACTAATACCCTGTTTATATGTTATACATTTACTGACTATAAATCGCAGCGCGCATAACTCAAAATAAATTCTTGGAAGAGATACTGCAACAAAAATAACTCGTTTTGATCGTCGACGTAAACGTGTTCAATATGATTGGCTGTAGGAGTCATATGTGTTTGAGGGACCAATCGCTATCGATGACCGGACAGAACATTGCCTTTTATTATATAGGATGACTAAAAAAGTTGGACGGGTGTTTGGTATAAAATTAAAGATGTCTAATTTAGAATGCAAAAGAGAGATCTATAATTGAGAGAATGAGTGACCTGCATATGTAAAACCTCATAAGAACCGCCCCGCGGTTTATATCATATCAAATCATATTAAAGTACTTGAACTTATACGTTTTAAATTATTTTCTTATTTTTAGTTCACTTATGAAAATGTGGTTTTTAAAAATCCTTTTTGCCTCTATTTATTTTCTTTTTTTTTACCACATTTTTACCACTTTTTTTACCACGTTTTTATTAACTTGCTTTCGTCCCGTCTTTCCGCATTGTTTTCGTTCCTGGCTGTTCAATCAAAGTTCTAATTTTCCAACTTAAAATTAAACCACTTCCGATACTCCTAGAGATCTCAAAATTTTACCACAGATAGATCTTGACTGACAATGCATTGTAGCAAAATTTCAGATCGAAAGAATGTACTGTAATTAAATTAATGCATCTTTTTAGTTTATCTTTATATAAGCATCTGTATCCGTCTGCTATTGTTCACATTCACGTGACGAGATCACTCAGTGACCTAATCCCCGTGGTATTAAAACGTTATGCGGGCGCTTATGATGTGTGTGGTAAAATAAATAGAGGTAAATAAAAACAACCCGTAAAAACCCAAGTTTTTGACTATAAATCCTTTATGTACGAGAAGTAACTAAAAGAATGTTCATTATAATACGCAGCGCCAGACCATCCAGAAATACAAAATTGCAGTTGTGTCGTAAAACGTGTTTAATATAATGCGCACCGATCAGGAATATGTTTATAAAAAGAGCTGTCAATAAAATACGCACCTTATTGCGCGACAGAAAGGTTGTTCAATATAATACGCACCGCGACGCTCTATCTCAAAAAATAGCATGATACATAGGAATAAATAAAATAATCTAAAAAATCAATAATTTAATTACGGTACATGCGATCGATCTGAAATTTTGATACGTTGTTTTTATCATCGGTACGAAACTGCCTGCAAAATTTCAGCTCGCTATCTTGCGAGCAAGTGGGTTAAAAATCGATCAAAAGTTTTGGCGACAAGCAAGCAAGCAAGCAAGGTCCGCCGCAGACACCACGAGTTAATATAAAGGATTTAAAAAGGATTCTTTCAAAGTACATATGATAGTGATAGTGATTGTTTTCATACTGTAGAGATGCTTTGTCTCGATCACCGCGTACATCTGCCGAGACCCACTAGTTTATTAAATCCCTTATATTAACTTCGCCGCCGTCTCTGTCGTTCATCGTCTAGCAGGCGGGTGGGCGGAAAAACAAAGTAAAAAATGCACATAAACTCGTGTCACCTAACAATGCATCGTATCAAAATGTCAGATCTATCGAAAGTACTGTAATAAATTATGGATTTTTAGTTTATCTCTAGAACTCTATACAGCATATGTAATTACATTTCACAGTATGTTATTGTTTTTCTTCCACGTGCCATTTGAGTTAACGCGTTAACGCTACCCGTCGATATTCACACCCCTCCCCCTTCCCCCGGTTTTAAAGCCAGGGGAGCTAATTCTGTTTCAGTCTGTAAATGTTTATCGCGTTTGAACATAATCAATACTTTTAGTTATGTCTCATATATAAGGGATTTATAGTCAAAAACTTTGTTTTTACGGGTTGTTTAATATTTGTTCCTAGCATCAAGTCTAACGGCTCCACCTACGCCAACGTCGCCCTCTACTACACCCCACCACTCAACTACACCAACGCCAGGGCAGCCTGCCAGTGCATGAACTCACATCTTTACGTGGCCGACAGTCTGGAAAAGTTTAGGCTCCTCAATGTCATCAAAGACAAAACGCACAGATTTTTTATTGGCCTCGACGACATAGCGGTAGAAGGTAAATTCGTTTGGGCGGACAGTGGTCAAGAGATTGTCCCCAAGTTGAAGAAAGCGATATTTTCACCTGGATCTCCTGACAATACCAACAACGAGGACTGTACAGTCGTAGTACCGAAAATACCAACAGTAAATGACGGATGCTGTACATCAGCATTGGGATACATATGCGAAAAACCGCAGTGTTTAAGTTTAAGTTAAACGGGGAACAATAATTTGATTTGTTGACTTATATTTTGTTAAGTTAATGCTTTGGTAGACAATAAATGGTTTTATAATTATAATTTTTTTTTGTTTTCAAGCTATTTTCCATATTGATTATTAAGTGCTATAAATAATAAAAAAAACTGGATATAGTTTATTGAATGAAAATCAGTACGGAAATAGTTAAAATATACTCCTTTAAAATATTGATGTGTTCATCTTTAATTAATTACTAAATACGTAACCGAGTGGTGGCAATCATATACAATCAGTAAAACACAAGGTGGAAACACAAATCATTAGCAGTATGTGTTAAATGTCGATGGAGGAACAGTTATCCACAAGTACAATAGTGAACAAAATACATTACACAAGTCCAATACACCATTCTGCTGGTCTACCATGCACTGTTCTTTCATTCTACTGGTCTACCATACACTGTTCTTTTATTCTACATGTCTACCATGCACTGTTCTTTCATTTTACTGGTCTACCATGCACTGTTCTTTCATTCTACTGGTATATAATATTGTTATCTCTCACTTCTACTACATGTCACATGTTAACACATTGAGTTGAGGTGAGTTCACTCAGCCATTTGTCTCTCCTTTGTGGGGCATATAACAGGGTCACTCAGACTGCCACCCTTCAACACCATATATAGGCAGTATAGATATCCCCTAAGGCAGTGCTTCTCAAACTTTTTAGTATGACGGACCGGCAGGAATATTTTCCATTGCACTAGGGACCGGTGCACTATTTTCCCTGCACTGACAATTTTTCTGTCCATTTTGATAACTTCTGCGGACCGGCGGTGGATGGCCCAAGGACCGGCACCGGTCCGCGGACCACCACTTTGAGAAGCACTGCCCTAAGGCACATTAACATACTCATAAATAAAAGAAGAAAATAGTTTTAAAAAGCAAACAATAAAAACATCTTTACATTTAGACCACTACAACTAAACGGATAACAACCCAAAGTTTCTCTGAATAATAAACTTAGCTTATGTTCATCATCATTATGTTTTTTTGTAATTAGAATATGAATGTTTTAAATTGAATACATTTATCAATAAATGTTTTGATATTTTAATATGATGCGCAATGAGTTCATTTGCTTGCTGAAGAACTGCACTATTAAAGTTCTCAAATTATTATTAACTAGAGATAACCCGCCAAAAATGACGGAATCTTTTTTGTTTCAAACAGCACTATAAAACAAAATCGATCACAGCGCCACCTAACAGCACTACATCCATACAGACAACGGGAATCAATAACATAAGTAACGTATCCTTGTTTGTAAAATACGAAATATTAAACTTGTTGAAATGTACACAAAGTATTTCATAATTATAAATCCTCAAATCCTATTTTTACATTGTTCCCTATTCAAAAATTAAAATATAAGCGAAAACAATGACGTCATATAATTTATTTTTTTAGAGCGCGCCTTTAATTTATAATTATTTTGCACACCTTTTTGCGCGCTTTCCGATGCACGCCTTGTATTAAAATATAAGCTTAAACGTTTGTAATAAAGGCGAAAATGAATTTAATGGGTAAGCCCGAAAAAACCTCATCAAAAGAATAAAACAAAATCGATCGCGGCGCCACTTAACAGCATTACAATTACATCCATACATACATACATACATACAGACAACGGGAATTATGTATATTGATATTTTTAAAAAGCTTATCACAGTCCAATTGTGTATAGCTTTAGCCTGTCACACAAAAAAAATAGCGCCATCCTTACTGACAAAAATAGCCCTGAAATGACGGATTAAAATAAAATCCTTAATCTGACTAATTAAAAGTAAGGCTGACAGACTTAAACGAAGCGTTGTTTTCAGTTCAAATTTTTTAAATTTAAAATAATTATCCTGATATTTATCTATAAATAGTTTTATGATGTTCTCAAGCTGTACAGCACGATACGCACACAAAGCACCTTCTTTAATTTTAAGGATCTCATTTATTGCCGATATCAAACACTGTGAGGGTTTTTTTTATTACTATTTCGTTATTTAAAAAAAAATTGTATTGTTTGTTTGAGCCACTACATGTAAATATACACTAAGACCAAAGGGAAACACAAACGCCTTTTAAAATGATGAAAAGAAATGGTAAAAATGCATTTAGTTTTACTTCAAAAGGAAGTTGTTTTAATTTTGAGACATACTTATTAATAAGACAGTGAAAAGTGCTTATCATAATTAAGAATGTCAGATTAATTTCATTTGTAATCAAGGTCACGAAAATATTATGGTCACCGATTAAAACAAAATTCCCGCAACATTTTTACGTCAGAGCAAAGTAACATTGCGATGCAAAGAAATGGTAATATAAAAATTCCCGATAACATGTTGTAATTTTTAACGGACCACAGATCTAATTTGTTTACCAGATCAAACAGATCAATGCAGGCGTCACATGGGTAGGCGTCACAAAGGTAGGCGTCACAAAGGCAGGCGTCATAGGGGAAGGCGTCCGTCCCATGGATAGACGTCTACAGAATAACTTTGAATCAACATTTAAATAATATCTTTTATTATGTGCACAGTTGTTTTTTAATACCGTTTCTAAAAATTTTAAACTAAGACTTACGCAGTTTTCTCACCTTCTTTCCTGACTATATATATATATACATTTCTCTGTACATTCTCATATTTTCACTATTAGGAATGTTTGGTAATAAATCTTACACATTCCATCTATCTTTCTTTAAAATAAATATTCACACTGTATTCTTAAGTCAAAAGAGGCATATTTCCAATATTTCTTCATGTCGACAAATTAACATACTTGCTTTAGCATTTACAATTTGTGAGGCAAAATAATTTATCATATTTTTTTTGTCGTTTAAATATTGATGGGTTACAAACTCACAATAGGAGATCTTGGTTCATTACGTTCATATCGTTTAGTATTAAGTAAACTTTTTGTAGTTCTTCCTACTCTATCCATTTAACACATTTATTAATTTACTTATTTTTGTAACATTTTTGTATTTTCATTTTTAAAAAAATGATTGCCATTATATAGCTCTCAAAGATAATAAAAACAATATAATAACACACACACACAAGTATAAATGAAAATGTGATTTTATTCAAATCTTTGGTTTTCTTATTATGGGATTTGCCTAAATTTACATTTGTGTTGTTTTTTGTAAAATATATATTTACGCCTTTTTTGTTTTTGAGGATTTTGAGTTGAAATCAATTTTTTAACTTTTTGTTTTCTTAAAAATATACAGTTCTAGAATGATTGTAGCACAACAAAATTGTTTATTGGTAATTATAGTTCAAATGTAAGTAATCATTACTTAATCAATTTTTGTCTATTTTGTTCCTTTATGTTATTTTTTTCATTATTACTTTAATTGACACACTAAATTTGGTTGAATTGGCATTAATATATGGTATTTAGTGGTACGATACTTGCAAATTTAAAACAGTTTCGAAGTAAACTAAATTGAATTTTTCCACATTTCTTTGTGAATAAAAACATTATTTTAGTTCAATAAATAGATTAAATCATTAAACATGATACATTATTCAGGAATAATAGATAACACATTTTTGTCAAATTAAATTATTGAACTTCTTTTAATCAACCAAAGAAATTTTCATAGCACCTAATCATGATGTTTGTCTTCTCCGTCACGTCATCCATTCGTTCCACGCCCTTATTAATAAAAAATTCTAGATTTTAAAACTAACGGACTTGAACTTTTTATTGTTATTATAAAATTAAAAAAAAATACAAGCAACTTATCTCGAAGTTTTAAAAATTTATTTTATTCTAATTTATAACATCTTTTTTTGTGTTAAAATTATAGTTTGATCACATAATTGTTTACATTCTTATTTTAGGGTTGTCTGATGTTTATATTGAATAGTGTCTTCAATTATAGCCATCGTGATCTTAAGGTATAGGAGAAGCTGATAATATTCAGTTTGCTTTCTTGTAATAGAAGACATACGTCATTTATTTGGCATAAATGTTCTTTCGAATGTGGACTATTTAGTTTGATGTTGTTTCACTTATGGAAGTAATGTGCTGTGGAATTTAGATCTTCTTCATTATACATTATGTAATACATGACACAGTACAAATGTGGATATTACTAAAAAAATATTTATTTATATTTTGTTAAAGTATCTTATATTTCTTTATTTTTAGTGGCAGTCTCGAATTTCAGGTCAATTTTTAAAAAAAATATATATTTATTTTTTTATGGAGGGTGAATGATTGAGAGATCTATAGATAGATAGAAAGAAAGAAAGAAAGAGCGACAGAGAGTAATTGATAAACAAACATTTATTTAAAGTTAAAATTTACATAATGATTTATATAATGTTTTACATTTATATATATACATGTACAGTGTTCTTTCAGCTGCCTTAGAAATATGCCTAAATTAATAGATTTAACAGAAATAGTTGTGATTTGCGGTAAGCTATGTGTTTAATTATGACAATTTTTTAAATTAACTATATTCTAAAAATAAATATTACATTCTAAAAATGCATATGAATGGATTTATTTCATTATATAATTTAGGCTTCTTCCTAACAAAGAATTGTTCTTTAAAGAAACAACAGATTAAGATATGTTCATCTTTTGCCGTTGAAAATAAGTTCTTTTTTTTAAATAAATGAACAAATATGCAGAAAGAAGATTTGAATAATTTTTTTTTACAAGTTGATAAAAGCCAAGATAATTGAATATAAATATGCTTGACAGTTGTTCTGACTGTTTGCACGAGGATGGAGTCAATTCATGGATATGACGAGGCAAGAGAGTTCACTTACACCACACCGTATTATTGTGGTCCAAAACGTCTAGGTCCCGCTTGGTTTGACAGGACAATGGCTTCGTGTGCGGTCAGTTGTTTGGAGAGGTAAAAATAGTGACAGGATTGTAATTAGTTCACACAAATGCAAATTATAAATTTAATCCAGCGTAACTTAAAAAAAAATTTAATTATAGTTTTTGGGCTTAAAATCTATTGGTATAAACTTAACGATAACGATAATTACGCATATTACTAGTAATCCTTACACTGTCCTTCGTGAGTTAAAGCGATAATTTAACATTTTATATATCATATTTATTGTTTTCATTACACAATTTGCTTATGTATTTTTAAAAATCCTTTATATTAACTCATGGTGTCTGGTTGATTGTTTGCTTGCTTGTCGAAAAAATTTTGGATCTATTTTTAACCCACTTCCTCGTAAGCTAGCGAGCTGAAATTTTGCAGGCAGTTTCGTACCGATGGTAAACCGATGTATCAAAATTTCAGATCGATTGCATTTACCATGCTTAAATTATTGAATTTTTAGATTATTTTATTTATCTCTATGTATCATGTTATTTTTTTTTATAGAGTGTCGCGGTGCGTATAATATTAAACGACCTTTTTTAATACTTTCCTGTTCCGCGATTCGGTGCGTATTATATGGACTTTAATTTTTTTAAATATATTCCCGATCGGTGCGCACTATATTAAAAATGTTTTAAGAGACATAATTAAAATTTTGGATCTTTGGATTGTCGCGTGCTGCGTATTATAATGAACATTCTTTTAGTTATGTCTCGTAAATAAAGAAATTATAATAAAAAACTTGTTTTTTTTTACAGTTTTTTTTAAATTTTATAATTATATAGATTAGGACTGCGATAAAGCTTTTAAATAAAATAAAAATTCACAACAAAATGTGTAATGAAAACAACAAATAATAAATTTTTCTTTCATTACACATATTGTTCATGCATATTGTATCGTAATATACACCGTATGGCTCTTACACTTATAGTGGCTCTGTCGTTTCCTAGATAATTTTACAACTCATTTATGACCCTAAAGCTCCTAGTGTTACTTTTAAGTTAAATTGACTACTTCAAATTACACTTACTGCAGTTAAACTTCTCGTAGCAGAATTGAACTCGTAGCTTTAAATTGAATCCCTTCTTTAACCTTTCAATATTGCCCTTAAAATTCCCCTGGTCCTTTCATAAAAAATGCATTTCTTAAAAATAAAAACTTATTATATTTATAAATTTAGGACTTGATGAATTATTTTTTTAAACGTGTTTCAGATTTCCCAACTGTTACGGTTTTCTGTATAACAAAGTTACAAGACTGTGTACACCATCATCTGGATTAAGTGCCGAACAGCCGCCGCCAACGTCAGATGAGGGGGATTTTTACTTTACTGATAGTTGCCATTCGTACCCAGATTTTAGGTGAGTTAAAAGAGTTAAGTGCCCAAGTTGACATTGCAAATGAATGCTCTAGAAACTCATCTTTAAAAAAAATTAACAACCATAAAAATTTGAAACAATGTTTTAAAAATGATGGGTCGCATTATAATCTAACGATTTGAATAATCATAAAATTATTGCCTTATTTCATTTATCTCCCTTTATACATACATATTATATAATTCGCATTTCCATAACTTCCCAGTGGTTCCTCCAGCAGCACGGCAGCATCTCCATTTCTAGAGACAGTCCAAGCATTAATACTATCCTCCATTTCTTGTTGGATGTTGATAAGGTCTTCCTCCGTAGCTACATTATCAATCACCTCTCTGGGCAGATTTGAGGTACTCAGCCCAGCTTTTGCCTTGCAGCCAAACATGGCCTCATATGGCGACTACTGAATGCCTTGGTGAAAATAATGGTTTTTCATGAATTGAACAAATCTGAGACTCTCATCCCAATGTCTTGATTTATTTGTCTGCATCCATGTCATCATAATATTCTGAACATCTCATCTTGGTTTGCACGTTCGACGGAGACTTGGCTTTGACGATGCCTCCGTTTTCCGTGTACCAGTTGTAGTTCAGGCCACATGTTCTTAAGCTCCTTTACAACTTGGTTTGCATATTCTTTTCACATTATCTGATTGAAGCATGATTGAAGCCCCTATGATGGTGAAGACATCAAGTAGCTGGTAAGCAACTTCTTCTGCTTTTTGCTTTGAAGAGGTCGCAATAGTACAAACTAGATGATCTTGATAATTGAGTATAAACTTGTACTCGCCGTCAGGACAACTTTGCATGTCTGTTAGATCCACCTGGCATCTCGAGTTAAATTCTTTAAATGACAAAGTTTTAGAAACTAGACCTCTCTTTTGATTAGACCATTTAATGAAGCATGGCTTGCATAAGCGAAGTTAGAATGTAATGACGTCTATGGTGACATTTTTGTACTTAGTTTGTAGCATCTTTTCCACCCGTGTGCTACGTCCATGACCAATTTTCATGTGAGTATCGTGCAGTATGTCGAACAGTTCTTCTGAATACAGATAATACAAAATAACGCTATTGTCTCCTGTTACTGGCATAATAAGTCTTTCTTTACCGCCAACTTCAAGAACATCATATTTTTTTTAGACGACGATAGTCAACACGTTCTTTTTTCTCCTTTGCTTCAGCCTGTTTAACGCCCTCTATTAAAGCGATATATTTCTGTTTGGTGAGTATCTCGCTATTATTGGATTTTCCTTGTAACGAAGCATTCAAAGTATCAGAGAATCTGATTTCCATATCAAATGTTGTTTCCGCATTTTCCTGATGTGCCCCACCTTCACTCTGCATATTAGTATTAGTCTCCTCAGATCAAGCCATGGGACATGCAGCCTATGGAAGAACATAAAACACTGTACCGTCAAGTGTTAAATGCACAGTAAATTGTTTTTAATAATAAGAAATAGTCACAATGTCTGGACATTCTCCGAAAACGAAAGACTAACGCAATAGTATCGTCACAGCGTGGAACCCTTTTTCCTACTGCGTACACGCCAACACACCAGAAGCGACAGTTGTGCCTCTAACCGGGCAGTCTTCCATTACAACATTGGGCTTTGGCCAAGGATACCGAGCCACTTCGCGAATTGGCCGGCCAAAGCCCGAATTACAATTGTTAGTTGTAAGTACTTCGGGCTTTGGCCAGACTTATCGGCCACTTCGCGAATGGCCGGCCAATTTGCGAAGTGGCCGGACTTCGGGCTTTGGCCGTAACATATATATATATATATATATATATATATATATATATATATATATATATATATATATATATATATATATATATACATATATATATATATAAACTTTAAAGGAGATTTGCATAGAATGAAAGATTTTAAGATAATTTTTATTTTTATAGAGGACTCATACTTTTATTAGATATTAATCCATATCGTAAAATACAAATTAAAGTAATTATTTCCTAGCATCAAGTCTAACGGCTCCACCCACGCCAACGTCGCCCTCTACTACACCCCACCCCTCAACTACACCAACGCCAGGGCTGCCTGCCAGTGCATGAACTCACATCTTTACGTGGCCGACAGCCTGGACAAGTTTCTGTTAATCTACGTCATCAAGGAAACCAGACACTTCATCTACATAGGCCTGGATGACATCGCGGAGGAAGGTAAATTCGTCTGGGCGGACAGTGGTCAGGAGATCGATGGTAAGTTGAAGAGAGAAATCTTCAAGCCCGGGACACCCGATAACTGGCAGGACGAGGACTGTACAGTTATCGACCCCAAGATCAGAACAGCGAATGACGCCAAGTGTTCACCAAACCTAGCCTACATATGTGAGATGCCGATATGTTAATAATTTAATGACACGAGAAAATATATTTATGTATAAAGTATTTTTCATTATGTTATGAAAATAGAAACCGAGATTATATTATTTTAAGAATTGAAATACTCCATGAGAGAAAAAAATTATGCTAGAAAAAATAACTGAATATTTAATGGACTTAATAGGGTTTGTACTTATTTAAGTTTTAAAATTGATATATTAACAGGCATTTACTTCATTGACGTTCATCAATAAATAGGAAAATCATATTATAACTCCGCCTCAGAAGTGTCTTATTTAGTCAAATTAAATATTAAAAGTTGAACCCTGAACTAAGTAATTAGATTTTAGTGCAAAAAATATGAATAAATATGCTTCTAGTTAATGAGAAATCCTCAAACAATAAACGATAGCTTAAGCAATATAACTAAAAATATAAAGCTTTAAAAGAAAAATGTTCTTCATATTTTATGATTTGCGTATTCAAAATTAAAATCACTTCATACTTTAAAATAAAATTTAAAAAAAGGGGCATGTCATCTTTAAACTAAAAAAAAATTTGAAAGATTTAACTCGACGTAAGTACAGACAATTCAATACTTAACAAATACAGACAAATAGCTCAGAGAAAATACCTCGGCTGAGATCAAGCCAAGTAGAAGCTGATGTTTGTCATTCGGTTATTCGTATATGGCAAAAAGAAAATTTTTATTTGTCAGATGGTGCGTAGGGAGTGAAGATACATATTGATGTAAGAAGAACTGCAAAATTTCAACGTACTTGCGTGTTAGTTAGTTAGTTAGTTAGTTCCTCTCGGGCCGAAGACGGCACATAGGGCAGAAGTCATTGATTTCCATTTACGACGATCCGTCGCCAATTGTATTAGGTCTTGATTATTTCTTAGACCCATGATTGAGCTTTCTCTTTTGATTGTTCTACGTAGGGTTTCTTTTGGTCTTCCTTGTTTTCTTTTGCCTTTTGGTGTCCATAGGAAAGCCTGCCGTGGTAGTCTTCTCTCGTCCATTCGAAGAACATGGCCGATGTAATTCCAACGCCTTCTCCTTATAAAGGTTGACACATATTCTTGGTTGGTTTCTTCTCTTATTGTTTCATTTGATTTAAAATCACTCCATTTTATATTCAAATTTTTTTTGAGGCATCTGTTCTCGAAGGCAACTAATTTCTTTTCTATAGCTTGAGTGGATTTCCAGCTTTCACATCCATATGTTAGTACAGGGATTACGCAAGTTGCGGGTGGTAAGTGTTTACCCCCACATTGGCGACGACGCCATGATACATCGTGAAGATAAAACGTTGAGATACTGATGTAGATCAGTGCTTCTCAATTTGTTTAGTATTGCGGACCGGCAGGAATTTTTTTCCATTGCACCAGGGACCGGTGAACTATTTTCCCTCTACTGACGTGGTAGCGAAATGTCCTTTCTTGGCAACTTCTGCGGACCGGCATCAGATGGCCCACGACCCAGCATCGGTCCGGGGACCACCACTTTGAGAAGCACTGATGTAGATGATGGAAGAAAGGGATATCGTTGTCTTTATTGGCTGTTATTTCAAACCGGATAAAACACTAACATAAAACGCAATTTTCACTTGTTAATGACTTCAAACATAAAAAAAGAAAGATATTTGAGGGTGACAAATTAAGCTACCGTTTCGTTCCTGTCTGGTCATGGCGTCTTCCGGGGGTGACTCATTGCGAACGTCTTTTTATTGAGAAGCTAGAACAATATTCATTTGAGTGTGATGTGGGCTATCAGTGTCTCAAACTCATTTAACTGACGCTACACAGTGAGTGACGTATGACGAGTGTTGTGCTAGTCTGTAATGATTATTGCTGGATTAAACCCGTTGCATAGCCTGTTAATTAAGTTTATCATAACTTTGTTTGTTTTTTTTAAATCAAGACTTTATAAAAGTTTTTTCTATCTTTTGTCAATTAGAGGAATACCCTGCTTGTTCTCTTTGAACTTTCACAGGATCAGATTAGATCAGTGTATGTAGCATTTATGTTACACTTGAAGTATCTATAACCTTCACTTTATTTTAATCAGGGATTGTACATGTGAAAACCAATTTCAATTGTCACACAATATTCTATCCACTTCTATCACATTGGTGTATTTAAACGTAAACACTTAAATACTTCAATTATGTATTTCACAGATCTAAATAAACAATAAATATACGTCTTTTAAATAAAAATAATTTAAACATTATATTATAAGAACTTATAATATAAATGTAATTTACATAAATTAAAGTTACACATTAACCGTTATCATTATCAGCTCTCACTAGCCACAAACTACCTACGATAATTTTTATGACCTTTAAGTTGGCAATATCAATTTTTATTATTGATCTGAAATTAAATGAGTTGCTTAAAATTGTGGAAAGGAAGTTAAGGTATAAAAAAAATAATACGATTTTAGTCCAATGAAGTAGCAAACGTTGCAATTTATTAGCCAAACAATTTTCATAATGGGAAACAAATATTAACAAGCTTTATTACATAATATGAAAATAAACTATATAAAAAACATTTTGTCAAAGAGCATATCGAATAAAACAGAAATAATGGATTATTATTTGTTAAAATCGATAAGTGCATGTTAATAGAAGTTTTTAAAAGAAATTTTAAAAAAATTGCTCAGAGTGTTTTCAAATACGTCGAGTTGTCCTCCACGTAGCTGTGTGGAATCAATAAATTGTGTGTGTGTTACTTTCATTTATTCAACAGCAGATCATCATTGATTTTTTTTTCAATTATAGATTCTATCATTCTAATGGAGCACATGCTGTTAACAAGGAGTATTATGTAATGTCAATATTAATATTAACAGCTTAAATACTAATAACTTAATATTTTACAACACAAAATGTTCTTTTTAAAAATAAAATCAACGTGTCAATGTGTGTAGCATGTGGTCTTAAATTTAATGTTAAAAGATTTAAGCTAACAATTAGTAGGTTTACCTCAATGTGTTTTAGGTTTGTTATAGCTTTCTTTTATGATAAACTATTTCAAACTTTTTTCAGTCGGGGGCAAATAGGTCTGTGTCACAGGCTTGAATAATTAAAAACATACAAGTAAGAATTTACTTGTAAAACAATTAACAAACTATTTATAGCTATGGGCTCAAGTCTCGTGTGAGTTTATAGGTGTTTAAAACTGTAGGACTTAAAGAACTACGGTATAATAATATTAAAGTAACTTTGTTGATTTTTTAAAAATAAAAATATTGAGAAATACATTTACAATTTTCTCAATTCTATCGTCAAGGGTGGCTTAAAAGCTTTAAGGTCGGTGCACACCTCACAAATGCTCGCGAGCATTTGCACAAGCATCACACGAAGTACGCCAATAAAATAGTGCGTTCGTGTGATGCTTGGGCAAATGCTCGCGAGCATTTGGGATGTCTGGACCAACATTAATTCAAAATTCTTGCTTTTAATATTTATAAATCTTTTGACTGTCTTTGTTCACACACGTAAAGCTTGAACATGTTTTTTAAAAAGTATTACGGAAAGAAGTAATTCGCAGAAAGGTATTTAAAAGAAATAACTCTAAAACGCTTTCATGTTTTCCGAACATTTATTTAAATAGTACTTAAAGCTATGTTATATGACATATTATGTCTCACTAAATAGACATATAATTCATTCTTCTGTAGTCTTGATGTCATATAATACTTTAGAATTGTTTCTATTTTAACATAATTATAATAATAATAATAATAAATTTATAATTTATATAGCGCTATCCCAGTAAGGAACTGGGCTCACAGCGCTTTACATGAAGGTAACTGGTTTTTAACATACTTTATTTTAAAAGCTGTATAAGCAGCTTAAATTTTTCAACATTTACAAAATCAAGGCTTTAATGTACAACTTTGTACATTATCATTAGAGGGCAATCACTTTAATCATTTGATCACAATTAAGACTTATAAATATGACAAGCACAAAATAATTTAACTGAAACTATCCCACGACCCCGATACACACAGAGGCAAGTGAGTCATTTTCAGATATTGATGATGCATTGAAATTCGTAGTCTATGTAGAACCCTTCACTATTGTACGAAACAAATATCTATTTTCATCTGGTTAACAGCAAACCAAGATAATTATTGGTTAAGTTGTAGCTACTAAACTTACAACTTGAAAATAAATACCTTTGTAAGACATTATTAAAAGTCTTTTAACTGGTCTGTGTTTAAAAAAACAGCTTTAGTTTGTTACTAAGAGGATATTTCTGAATGTTTTCGATTTTAATATAGTGTATGAATTTGTAATTAAAATTTTGAAATTTTTATAATGAAAAAAACAGACCCTATTTATTACCATTTCTTAAGGTATTGGCCTCTCACAAATATAACTCATGCGGTTTTCACACTCAGCGTCATCTAAGTACAGTGAATCTGGCCAGACGGCTCCACAATCTTGATTACGTCCATAACCATTTCTGGCTGTAAACGTATAAACATGCTCCTCTTTAAAATTGGATCTATCACGTGACTTCTATTGTTGGCCCACACAAACGAACCTTCCACCGCCCTGTCATCCAGACCAATCCAGGTGAAGTAAGGGGGAATCATGATGGAACTCAAGAGAGAGAACTTGTCAGTGCTATCCATGACGTAGAGATGTCCATCCAGGCACTGGCAGGCTGACTCGGCGTCTGTGTAATTGATTGGATATGTGAAGTATGCTACATTCACGGTAGCATTAGCTCCAACAATGACACTTGTGAACAAACCGTGTAAAGAAATTAATTAAACAACATCTAATTAAAAAAAATTACAGTTAGTTTCTCTAAATCAACAGGTAATTGCAAAAACAACATTTTAAGACATACCACATGTTTTCAAAACAAAACTTGATAGCACATTTTTTGCATCTATTGATTAAGACTACGTCTACAAAAATGAAATACAGCAATTTTAAACAATCAAATCTTACCAAATAAACAGACATTTTCTTAATCTTCACATAAATTGATAAAAAAAATAAATAATAATAAAAAT
Source organism: Ampullaceana balthica (assembly GCA_944989445.1). Classification (NCBI taxonomy): domain Eukaryota; kingdom Metazoa; phylum Mollusca; class Gastropoda; family Lymnaeidae; genus Ampullaceana; species Ampullaceana balthica. The sequence continues at coordinate 701,103 of CALYLW010000010.1, read as the reverse complement.
GTAATGAGATTACCGAAAGAAAGGTTTCAAGTAAAGATCCCCCTCAAAAGTATTTAACAGCGGCTCCCTCTCACTTAGTAGACTGCCAGGAGTGCATAGATTAGTGTCCCTGTTGTACATGAAACTCTGGCATTGCCACTGATACCTAAATACAAGTTTAAGAAGGTGGTTTGCATTTGTTAAACATTAAAATAAACAAAAAGCAGTTGTTGATTGTTACAAAGCGATAGCATTATTGAGTCATTGTTTATATTTAGAAAAGATTAAAGAATTTTACTGAATTCCAAACAGAATAAAAATATAAATCCGTGAATAGAAGTCTTTAAAGAATGTCTATTCCGAACAAAATATTTTTTCCAAGCCGTAGGTATGAATAAAATATTAGCATTGCAAATAATGATAATGTGATGCAAGTTTTTAAAATTTTCTCCAATTCATAAAAGATTGTGTGGCCGACGTTCTTGTGAATGTTTGACTTCTTTAAAAAACTTGTATCTCTTACATAACTGTATTATTAGCATCTCTTAGCATTCAACAATGATTCTTCGTTTTTCTATATTTCTCAATCATCATATATATATATTTACGCTCAATTAACGCTGACTGTGGCCTAACGCTAAACCATAATCCTTTTGGTTTCCAGATTAACATTAACCAAACAACGCACGAACCTATGAGGTCAGCATTTGTGTTGTAAACATTGCTGACTGACTCAAAGAGTTTTTTTTTGTGCAGTAATTTGGTGCGCTGCTTTCTAACATTACTTTAAAAATCGTATGGTGATTAGCACTGTAAAAAATATTATATACATACTTTGTGTACATTTCAGGAATACTTCGTATTTATCATACAAGGATAAGTTACTTGGGTATTTGCACACAAAAAAAACAAGAAAAAAACCCACCCTATTATAAAATACTTTGTGTACATTTAAGAACGTTTAATATTACGTATTTATCATACAAGGACAAGTTAGTTGGGCTTTTGAAAAAGGTGGGCGCCGTAAGCCCCCTTAAAAAAAGGGGGCGCCGCAGGCGCCATGGCCCAGCAGCACAAACTAGTTAAGTAATAGTTGCAGCTCAATAAGAAAATTAGATTTAACTATTTGCAAAGAATAAAATTCTGTTTATTTAAAAAAAGATATTTGAAGCATTTAATAATTATAATGAACAAACCAAAAAAAAAGGTGACATCTGAATTATCTACTTAAGCTACAGCAAAAACAGACAAATTATAATGAAAACATTTTAAAAATCAAATTTTAAGAGAAATGCAGAATTTAAAAAAAAATTAATTCATTACATTTTTAACCCAAAATTACAAATGACAGCTTGCATTAAAAAAAAATTAAACAGCTTGCGTCTCATGACAGTTGTCACCTTACCTAGTTTTACAGTTAACAGAGCAGGAGAGTCTCGATCTGTCAACCCAGCCAGCGGATAGGCGCTCTGGTCCACAAGTCACTGATGAGATTTTCTGATAAGTCGTCACAGAGGTCGTTGTAACGTTTACCCATCTCAGAATTAATACTGAAACACGTAATAACGAACTCGAATAAGTATTTAAATGCAATTTCCAACAAAAAAAATTTTATTCAATGGAAATCATTCTAGATTTCATTTTAAAAAGTCATTTCAAATCAATAATTCTGAAATAATTGCTATCTACAAATTGCTGCTAAAATTACGGAAGTGAACGTAAAGAGATATTTCAAACATTCTTTCTCCAGCATTGTTCTAAATATTATTTGCTATCGTTTGGTGTTTGTTTCATAACGATAGATGTTATGGTTGGCAAGAAATGGACAAAATACTGAATTAAAAAAATATATATATAATTTTCCAGAAAATCAAGTAAACCTTTTCGGGAATTTTGTTGGCCCTTGCACATCCTTGGGACCTCCTTAACATATTTTCAAAAACCCAAACCCTCTATCTGGTTTGGTTCCAGACTAGTTGCTTGTGCAAGCTCGAACAGTCAGGACAGACTTTTCAAATATATAAACGCAATTTGTCCCATTGGGAAATAGCGTTAAAAATATGACTTATACACAAATATTGTCAATTAAAAATGTCTTGAATCTATTTACATGACATATAATTTTGCTTATCAAGTTACAAAATATGCATTTCCATGGGTGAATAAAAAAATTTTTTTAATTTTTCCGTCTGTTACATGTTTATATGTTCAATAGCCTCACTAGACGAAGTAATTGTTTAATACTCGGCCCGCGAACTTATAATTAACAGATTCGAATAAATCTTTAATTTTTAATAACGTTCCATTAATACCTGAACTATGACGAAAAATAAAATAAAAAAATATCGTCTATTGCTCTGGTATTTATTGACAACGAACTCCTAAAGCATATACATTCATTAGCAAATGCATTTAAAACGTTATGACGAGAATGAGCCAGAAAGATGTATGTGTCTGAAGGTAGAAAAATGGAGGTTGAAGATTTTTGGGACAACAATGAGATTCATTAATGTTTTGAAAATTATCAAAACAATGAATTTGAATATTGCTTATTTTATCAACAAAATAACTCTACGAGGATGACTGCTGAAATGTGCTAAGATGTTCAAACAATACCCTTGATATTATCTTTCTTTACTATACATTTTGTAAACATTTACTGCAAGGTCCAGTACAGCGTCGGCCAAAATTATCACTTTTATCCTTAAATGGTATGCCATCCATGTCCCTCGTAAAGCTACACAATTCTCTTTTACTACAGATCTCCATGGGCATCAAAACTATAAAATATACATAAGACCAGCTATTGGATGTTAATATTAAAATACAATAATTGAATATATAAAATTAAAAAACACATAAAAAACCAAGATTTTTACTATAAATCCTTTATGTACGAGAAGTAACTAAGACTGGACACTGGACTGTCGTACCGATGGTCTCGAGTTCGAATCCGTGTGAAGGCAAGGGTTTGTTCCCGGGGCCTAGGGCGTCCCTGAGTCACCCCGCTCCGAATGGGTACCTAACACTACATGTAGTTAGGCGGCTGGGTAATGCGTGGAACCCACAAAGCCTTGGCCTGTGAATGCTGCATCACTTGCCAACAGATCATCTGTCATGGTCTGTGGACGCAACTATCTTCTGCATAGAAGGAGCGTCTGTATAGATAAGATAAGATAAGATAAGATAGAATGTTCAATATAATACGCACCGCTACACTCTATCTAAAAAAATGACATGATACATAGAGGATTAATAAAATAATCTAAAAATTCAATAATTTAATGACATTACATGCGATCGTTCTGAAATTTTGACATATAATTTTTATCATCGGCACAAAACTGCCTGCTAAATATCGGCTCGCTAGCTTACAAGGAAGTGAGATAAAAACCGATTCAAAGTTTTGGCGACAAGCAAGCAAGGGCGCAAGCACACGCCAAGAGTTAATATAAAGGTTTTAATAATTTTTAAAAAACGTTAAAAACCAAATTTTTGACTATAAATCCTTTATGTACGAGAAGTAACGAAAATAATGTTCATTATAATACGCAGCGCAAGACCATCCAAAATTTAAAATTGTTGTTTTGTCTCGTAAAATGTGTTTAATATAATGCGCACCGATCAGGAATATGTTTATAAAAAGTGTTGTACAATAAAATACGCACCTTTTTGCGCGAAAGGAAAGGTCGTTCAAAATAATACGCACAGCGACACTCTATCTCAAAACTTTAACATGATACATATAGATAAATAAAATAATCTAAAAATTCAATAATTCATTTACAGTACATGCGATCGATCTGAAATTTTGATATATCATTTATCATCGGCACGAGTCTGCCTGCAAAATTTCAGATCGCTAGCTTACGAGGAAGTGGGATAAAAATCGATCCAAAGTTTTGGCGACAAGCAAGCAACCAGACACAACGAGTTAATATAAAGGATTTTAAAAGAAAGTAATTTTAAATTTAAAAAACCCGTAAAAACCAAGTTTTTGACTATAAATCCTTTATGTACGAGAAGTAACTAAAAGAACGTTCATTATAATACGCAGCGCAAGACCATCCAAAAATACAAAATTGCAGTTGTGTCGTAAAATGTGTTTAATATAATGCGACCGATCAGGAATATGTTTATAAAAATTGTTGTCAATAAAATACGCACCTTATTGCGCGACAGAAAGGTTGTTCAATATAATGCGCACCCTTACACTCTATCTAAAAAAAATAACATGATACATAGGAATAAATATAATAATCTAAAAAATCAATAATTTAATTACGGTACATGCGATCGATCTGAAATTTTGATACATTGTTTTTATCATTGGCGCAAAACTGCCAGCAAAATTTCAGCTCGCTTTCTTACAAGGAAGTGGGTTAAAAATCGATCTAAAGTTTTGGCGACAAGCAAGCAAGGGCGCAAGCAACCAGACACCACGAGTTAATATAAAGGATTTAAAAAGCTATCCACATATTTTCAACAAATTTACCAATCAGCACAAACGCAAACAAATACACCCCCACACACTTTAACAAATACACCGCAAAGAAGTTATTAATTACATGAAGATAATCTAATTTTATTTAAAAACGAAATTAGTTTATTATTATATAATGGAACGAAAAAAATTACACGAACTTATTTGTTGAATAAAAAAAAATGATTATGACACTTACTTAGAAATTAACAAAACTAAAGTAGAATTGATGACGTCAGGTGCCAATATATAGATTATAGAACTATGATGAATGCATCTAAATTAGCTGAGATATTATCAAATTTATTTTTTCACAGAATGATATTCTAATTTTTCACATTTAATAATGTTTTATGTATAAATGTCCCTTATCAAGCAAATGATAAGGTATGCATCATTAATTTATTTAAACCTCACTTATCATAAACGTAAATCCCATAAATGTGAAAGTTACACGTTATCAAGGGAAATAATTTGATTTCTTTGTATCAACATATGTAAATATAAATGGTATTTAAAATTATGTACGATACAACAGAGTTTTACCGTTATACCTAAGATCTTAAGTGTTATAAAATAACATTTAAAAACAAATGTATTATCTTAAGTGATTCCTTATATTATACTGCTTGACCAATATAGACGTACACCTTGTTTTTCGTCAATTTATAAAATGTTATATGTTTACTTACTAAACTGATGCGGTCATTGATTGCGACACTACCTTGTGTCTTGTAATATTAAAGTGTTTAACACTTTATATCGTTCTTTTTATTAGAAATTTATTACAGCGATAAATAAATGCCAATGATCTGTTTATCACTTTTGAATTTCACTCGTTAGAATGTATTTAACATTCATGCATTATGAAAGCTAATGGGTCGTCCATATTAAGTAAAATGAATTTAATAATAATAAAATGTACGCATTGAATTGTATCACTTCCTTCAGTGTGTTGTTCCCAGCAGGCATTTATTAGTTTGTACGTTTCTGTAATGTATTTTATGATTTCTTTCTAATAAGTGTTTTCCCAAATTATTTCATCTCTATCTCTATTAGGATTGTTGGGATCGATTGCATCGATATTGTGATAAAAATCTCTTGCTTTAATAAATTATTCCTGTTCATGTCAATAGGGTAGAAATTTAATGAAAGGACTATCATCCTCCTATGCCTATCTCATTGTGCATGCACCACACTTGCGATAGTTTGTGTGTGTTATTAGTTATGTTAACCGTGGTATCATTCTGACTTTGTTGTTTCTTTTGTTGGTAAATGTGCAAGTCCGATGTTTGAATAATTGCTGTTCCATTCCATTGGTGTCGACTATTGTTGTAATGTGCGTGTTTAAAACCTAACTTTTTTGTGTATGTGTTGGCATCATGTTCTGTTTTAATGTTTGTTTCTTGTAATATAAAAATAACACGTAAAATACCATGTTTTTGACTATAAATCCTTTATGTACTAGAAGTAACTAAAAGAATGTTCATTATAATACGCAGCGCAAAACCATGCAAAAATGCCAAAATTTCAGTTGTGTCGTAAAAAATGTTTAATATAATGCGCACCGATCAGGAATATGTTTATAAAAAGTGTTGTCAATAAAATACGCACCTTATTGCGCTAAAGAAAGGTTGTTCTATATAATACGCACAGCAAAGCTCAATGTAAAAAAATAACATGATACATATGACTAAATAAAATAATCTAAAAAATCAATAAATTAATTACGGTACATGCGATCGATCTACAATTTGTATACATTGTTTTTATCATCGGTACAAAACTGCCTTCAAAATTTCGCTAGCTTATGAGGAAGTGTGTGAAAAATCGATCCAAAGTTTTGACGACAAGCAAGCAAGGGCGCAAGCAACCAGACACCACGAGTTAATATAAAGGATTTAAAAACGTAAATTAAAAAAACCCTTAAAAACCAAGTTTTTCAATGTAAATCCTTTATGTACGAGAAGTAACTAAAAGAATGTCCATTATAAAACGCAGCGCAAGACCATCCAAAAATCAAAATTGCTGTTGTGTCGTAAAACATGTTTAATATAATGCGCACCGATCAGGAATATGTTTATTAAAAGTGTTTGTAATAAAATACGCACCTTATTGCGCGACAGGAAAGGTCGTTCAATATAATACGCACCGCGACAACATAGCAAAAAAATTTAACATGATACATTGAGATAAAATAAAATAATCTAAAAATTCAATTATTTAATTACGGTACATGCAATCGTTCTGAAATTTTGGTACCTTGTTTTAATTATCGGTACAAAACTGCCTGCAAAATTTCAGCTCGCTAGCTTACGAAAAAGTGGGTTAACAATCGATCCAAAGTTTAGGCGACAAGCAAGCAAGGGCGAAAGCAGACACCACGAGTTAATATAAAGGATTTAAACATTTTAAAAAACGAAAAAAAACACGTTTTTGACTATAAATCTTTATGTACTAGAAGTAACTAAAAGAATGTCCATTATAATACACAGCGCAAGACCATCAAAAATTACAAATTTGTAGTTGTGTCGTAAAACATGTTTAATATAATGCGCACCGATCAGGAATATGTTTATAAAAAATGTTGTCAATAAAATACGCACCTTATTGCGCGACAGAAAGGTTGTTCAATATAATGCGCACCCTTACAATCTATCTCAAAAAATAACATGATACATGAATAAATAAAGTAATCTAAAAAATCAATAATTCAATTACGTTACATGTGTTCGATCTGAAATTTTGATACATTGTTTTTATCATCGGTACGAAACTGCCTGCAAAATTTCAGCTCGCTAGCTTACAAAGAAGTGGGTTAAAAATTGATCCAAAGTTTTGGCGACAAGGCAGCAAGGGTTCAAGGGTGCAAGCAAGCAGACACCACAAGTTCATACAAAGGATTTTTAAAAATATTTTTAAAAACGTAAAAAAACAAGTTTTTGACTAAATCCTTTATGTACGAGACGTAACTAAAAGATTGTGCATTATAATACGCAGCGTAAGACTATCAAATCAATACAAAATTGTATTTGTGTATTAAAACAGTTTTAATATAATGCGCACCGATCAGGAATATGTTTATGAAAAGCGTTGTCAACAAAATACGCACCTTATTGCGCTAAAGAAAGGTTGTTCAATATAATACGCACAGCGAAGCTCAATGTAAAAAAATAACATGATACATATGACTAAATAAAATAATCTAAGAAATCAATAATTTAATTACGGTACATGCGATCGATCTACAATTTGTAGACCTTCAAAAATTACAAAATTGTAGTTGTGTCGTAAAACATGTTTAAGATAATGCGCACCGATCAGGAATATGTTTATAAAAAGTGTTGTCAATAAAATACTCATCTTATTGCGCGACAGAAAGGTTGTTAAATATAATGCGCACCCTTACACTCTATCTTAAAAATAACATGATACATAGAAATAAATAAAATAATATAAAAATTAATAATTCAATTACGGTACATGTGATCGATCTTAAATTTTGAGACATTGTTTTTATCATCGCTACGAAACTGCCTGCGAAATTTCAGCTCGCTAGCTTACGAGAAAGTGGGTTAAAAATTGATCAAAAGTTTTGGCGACAAGCAAGGGTGCAAGCAAGCAACCAGACACCACGAGTTAATATAAAGGATTTAAAAACAACTTATAGCGACGTTCATTACGTCATTAAATATTCATTACTATTTGTATCCCTTGAAAAGACTCACACAAGGATTAAGCATGATTATAGTTCAAATTTTGCACTGCTGTTTATTTTAGTAAAACTTTTGTTTGAGAGTTGCTATATTAATTTGTTTAAAATCTACATATAAAATGTATTTATTACCTAAAAATTTCAACTGATAAATGGCAACGTATTGTTTGCCCTAATTCATAAGCAATTCTGTGTGTTAAAATATTTTCAAAAATGCAAAGAAATAAAATGTATCTATGTAAGCACTGATTAAAAGAGTCTTACCCCAGAAAAAGTAATTTAAAATTAATATTATAATCGCTTCCAGTAAAGAAGTAGTCTAATTGTGACATATTTTTTCTATCTGTCATGGATATCGCTTTGAGAAAGTCTGCCCACCAAACTCTGGACTACGTATATCCATTTTAAGATGATCCTAATAAAAATGACACCAAAAACATAAAATAATATAGAAGCACCGTCATCGGTCGTTAATGAAATGATAAAATCAGTTTTTTTTAATTCAGCGTCCTCACATTGGAAATACTTTTGTTTGCACTAAGTGACCTACATATCATACAAAATGTTCAATACAGGGCATTGTTTAACCATTCCAAAATCAATTGTTAATCATTTAAAGAATAAAATGGATTATTCTTAAAATCGATTTTCTATATGAATTAAAATGACAGAAAGACAGAGAACAAAGATCTGTTTATTACTGTAAATGAATAAATGCATATTTTAGTAACATCTTAATGGAATGGATCCAGCTGAGTATTCTTTTGTTCAATTAATAAATGTACAAGTTTAAAGGAGATAGCATTACTAGGGTTCAGTGCACTGAGGCCTGGGCAATTCTTAATTTAACCTACAGAGGAGATAGAGAAAAAGAGAACAAAAAACACCCGCGGCTGTAAATCTTAGTAGGAATTTAACGATGTTTGAGACAGCTATCGGTTTGAAGGTAACACACATAAAGACAGGAAAATCAGATAGTTAAAAAGGTACTTGATAATCAGTTGTCTTTAACATCTTTCCAGTAATTATAACAACACCAGCTGTATCCAATTAGGAGATGTCTTTAAAAAACACAACAACTTACTGGAAATAACCGCTCTATAGAATCAATTACTGACACAAAGGGAATTTTAATTAAGTAGTCACACAGACACACCTATTCATTAGAAGACTCATCATCATAAGGCCAGTGGCCGTTGCTGTCGTTGTTGGGAGCGCATGGACACATCAACGACAACGATCTCCACATTCGCATATCTTGAGCGGCGGTCAGTAATTCAGTCAACATCAGCCCTTTTCAGTCTTTTTTCTTGCCACACCAACTTTTCCACGGTCGAACTTTTCACCGGCCTCCTACTATAATGTATTGAAGGATGATTTTTGTGTCAGGCTATTATGTAGCAGTAGATGACCAAACCATGCCGGTTTCTATTTTTGGTCTGATTATTATTGTCTGCATTTTAATAATCTAGTCACAATGCAAACACCGTCAGCAGGAGTGTAAAACATAATGACTTAAATAGATATAAGGTTAAAAAAACTTTTCTTATTCCGTATGCAAGAACAAACACAAACAAATTCTCGTTCTTCCCGTCTGGAATTCGAACTTGTAAAGGTATTCTGAGGAAACCAGGAAAACCTGCGCTCTATCAACATTTAAATCTGTAAGAAAAATGCATGACTAGACATAAACCATGGAAAAGCGTTGGACACAATAAGCTTCTATATGGAACAGGCGTCTATCAGAGGTACGATAACGCTTAATTAATATAAATACAGACAATAAAAACAAGACGAACAAAAAGACATCTGACTCATAAAGATATTGACAACATCTTTCAAACACAGACGAATTACATTTGTTATAAAAATGTACATAATGTTTTTTCAAAGTTACACAAAAAGTATACAAATATATATATATGTAAAATAATAATTGTAAGCACTGAAATATTACAAAAGAAATAACAAGCACGGCATTACCTTGCGGTGTCTCGTCCTGTCAACACCGACAATCCCTCTATACAGAGTATTATGGCGTCCTAGTGAAGCAGCGTTCACAAGGCACGGCTTTGAGGTACCATGAAATTAACCCTGCCGCCTTTGTATCCTTAACTAGTTTTGGGTACCCATTTGTAGCTGAATGGACTCAGGGTTACCTAAGCAAATCCATATGACCTCGGTACGCCAGCCGACCGAAAATTTCACTCGACCACCGTTCGCCCTTCCACTGCATGGTTTTTTATAATATACTAGCAACAAATCCCATCTAAGGACGGGAATAAGTGTAGGGTGACCTGAGAAGTTCATGCTAGGACATCACAACATTACCCACCCCCCGTCTGTCCAGAGGCCCAAACTCCCCCCCCAACAACACGGTCTGTCCAGAGACCTTACCTCCCTCCCACACCGTGGTCTGTCAAGAGGCCCTACCTCCCCCCACACCGCGGTCTGTCTAGAGACCCTACCCCCCTCCCCAAACACCGTGGTCTGTCTCGAGACCCTACAATCCTCTCCAACGAATTTTGTCGACAGACCCGCCGTCTCGACCGGCCATACATGTGTATCACGTCAAAAATACTATACATTATAATTATAACACCATTACGTATGTCCAGAGACACTACCTCCCCCCACACGCAGGTCTGTCCAGAGACCCTAACGCACACACACACACCGTGGTCTGTCCAGAGCTATAATAGTCAACCCGTAAAAACACAGCTTTTGACTACAAATCCAAACGAGCAACTCTCAAAATAAACTCTTGGGACAAAACGGCACCAAAAATAACTCGTTTTGAACGTCGTTCATTATGTATATGAGATTAAATTTTTCTCCGCCAGTGATTGGCTGTAGTATTCTGTTGGAGTTCGAGGGACCAATCGCTATCGATGACCGGACAGAACATTGCCTTTTATTATATAACTAGCAACCAAGCCCGTCCAAGGACGTTCCGCCACCGTTCGGTGGCATGTTGTAACTCCCCTTCAACAGCCGTCTCGACCGGCATACATGTGCATCACTACAAAAATACTATTCATTATAGTTAAAATAAATAACTCGTAAAAACAGAGCTCTTGACCATAAATCTCAACGCGCATAACTCAAAATAAAGTCTTGGAAGAAATACTGCACCAAAAATAATTCGTTTTGAACGTCCGCGTAAACTTGATATGATTGGCTGTAGGAGTCATGTGTGTTTGAGAGACCAATCGCTATAGATGACGGGACAGAACTTAGCCTTTTATTATATAGGATATGAAGGGTACTTGCTTAAATGTTAAACAAAGATTATTAATAAACAAAAAGCAGCACGTTTTGGCAAAAGAAAATGAAAGGGTAGAAGAGCTTATTAGCAATTTCATGATGACTGATTAACGGTTCCTAAAATAGTGCTGAGCTTGGCAACTAATCCCCTTGTGCTCTGGATACTAAACAAATACTCCCCTTGTACTCTGGATACTAAACTCTTGAATGAAGTTCCAGTTCATAACGATTTGGCCGTGCAAGACAGCTAAATATATTTGTTAAGCATAATGTCTTCGGGTGTTTTAGTATTTGTAAGGACAAAATTTCCCTCTTGCTCCTGTGTAGAATTTTTATAACGCCTCCGGAGAAATGATCGCAATTACATTTTAGTTTAGAACAAGTAGTAGATTGGTTGTTACATTTTTTCCCTCAAAATAAATGTAAATACTTCAGATTTTGATAATTGACACAGCAGTTAATCATTGTCATATTTTTTAATTTACTTTAAATTGTTCGCAGAACTGAAAATTTTCTGATCAAAATTATTATAATTATTTCAGAGTTTGTACAATGAAATAACGGTTATTATTTAATATGTGCTACTTTACAATATATAAATAATATTAAATATGTTTCTCAATTCAGCTTGCGTGAACAAAAGAGACACATAATAAATAACTTTGAAAAAAGTGTTAATAACTTGTTATAAAAAAACAACAACTCGTGTTCTGATTCTGAAGGAATCTTTGAATGGGCAAAAACTACTAAACAATGAAACCAGTCAATTTGTTTAAATTTTGTAATGTAAATTTTCCAACTAACTTGGAAATGCTATTTTAGCTTCCATAAGGCGATTATAGTTTGATTATGTTTTTATTGCAAAGTTATTTTTAAACAATAACGTTTACGTTCAGCAATGACCTAATGTTCAGACATGTGTAGATGTCTTGTAACCACATTCTTAAACAAATCCATGATATAATTTCTAAAATTATTAGTATTATTGTTTTTTCTACAACAATAGATCTAATTGAATATTGCTGAAAAATATCCCATTTCACCCAATTTTTTTTAATGATGTAGCAATCATAAAAGTTAAATACAAAAATTAATATGGGTATCTCTGTAAAAAACTTTTAATAAATGTAAAAGAATTTCAAGCAATATCTGATTTGACTACATACAGTTTTAAACATAGTCAAATTTAAATGGATGTTAGTATGTTTTTTTTCCATTTCTTTAATATTTGATCGCCATAAATTGTATTATTACACATGCTTGTTTATAGTTTTTTTTAATGTTTACTTTATGCACTTCGTTTATTTTCATGTTCTTCTTGGTTTGTTTACTTTAATGAGGGATATAATTTGTTTTCATTACATTTTTTTATATTATAAATATTTTGAATTTTTAATGTAAAGGATAACAACAAACACACATCTAAGTTACAGCCTTATTTTCATTTTTTCCAATCATTAAACATCAGCCAATTTATCCAAGTAACCATTGATAGGGTCGGGGCAGTTTAAAATGCAGCCACCACCTATGTCAGAGCAATTTCCCAGGCAGATTTCATAACTTGCCAAATCTGCGTCTTTAGATTGGCAAGGTTGATAGCATCCTAGGAGGAGAGAGTATAGAATATACTAAGTGTTATACAATTTTAAATGTAATTTCTCAACAATAAAATATCTAATATATTTAGTACATTTGTCCCTATCAATCTTAAATGAAGACGCACAATGTCCATGTTTCAGGAGTTTCATTAAAAACGATTTCCTCAATGAGGAGATAACTAACATACAAGTTATCAAGGCGCAAACTAATTTGCTGCATCAATTTATAATGAATTTCTAAATTGAATTAGATATGAATTATCTATAAAATAGTTATAAATAACGCTTGTCTCTTGATTTTGACTTACTTTCCATATAAATTCTAATTATTCCTATTATTTATTACAATAGAAAAAAAATCGCCTTTTACTTTATTGAAAACTGCCTTATCGATGAGATAAATTATAGGAAAATACTATCCTGACATTTAATTAACTTCTTAATGGAATTGGTTTAAATATTACCCTACGTATTGTCATTGATAGGTTTCTACAGGTAAATGACAAAGTTTTTTTTTCCAGAAATGTTTTCTTTACAACTAACTACTTACCGCGAGCACAATCATAAATGTTGGTGACGCAACGAAAATCACACACTCCGTAGCCCAGACGTGGTCGTGGTACAATCAATGCCAGCATCAATGTAAACAAGAGTCGCATCTTTATTTGAAGGATGATGAGTATACAGAGGCTGTCTGAAAGAAATGAAATGAATCCTATTACGTTACTTAGGTCTGCATTTATACGTTCAACATTTAGCAACGACAATTTTATTTTTATTAGACTTCGTTATTGTTGGGGATTCTAATGTTTCCATTAGAACTTTATCGGGGCTTGATAGACTTGGCGGCGCCCATCTCCTCTCCAAGTCAGCGTTGGACTTTTAGCAATAGTCTTTCATCAATATTTGTATTGTGGCTTAGCGTGGGCTAGATCCCACGACCTTAAGGCATAGTGAAGCTTGTGAGGCGAGCTCACTATTCACGTCGCGATTCACAATTTAGCTGACATTTAATCGGAAACTAATATTTAAATGTTGAATATCAATATACATAATTTTGCAATGTATGTCACGTCTGTCTGTCCCGTCTGTCTGTCTGTGACGCAACTAATTTTAGAAAGTAGCGCACCAAACTACTGCACCAAAACATACGTCTTTTTCGAACATCCGCATAAAATTGTTCAGTAGGGAAATAAATAAATAAAATAAATGAAAGTTTTGTATTACGTTATTTTATAATATGATGTGTATTTATTTTAAGAAACCTCCGTCCTCTTTGACGGGTGATACACTAGTTTAACACAATATTTTAGCTTAGATGGAACTATGACAGAAATTGAAATTACACACATTAGAAATGTTACAGGCTTTTGAAATACAAACCTGCTATGAAACTGAGGGGACAAAAACAAGTTGGAAGCGGGCATTTAATACGATTCTCATTTAGACACCAAACCACGAAGTTTGGAGAAGTCATTCAAAACAAATCCACGGAATAAAGTGATAGTATTATTCATAATCATATATGTAGTATCTTAAAGATTGAACTGCAAGAGTAGTCATTGCCGAGGCGCATATATGAATGCTAATATAAATTCCCCGCCTTTGAGACAATGAAGGGTTTTATGGGAAAACATGCAACGTATTCCGTCAAGTTTCTGCGCGGCACATACAAAGACATGAAGATATAAGTGTGTTCTCTTCCTTAAGAGTTAACATCATTTTCAAAAACTAGCTCAGTAGTTATCGTTTCTTCGTAAGAGCCCAGCAAGAATATGGTTTGAAAATTTGATACGGAATTGAAGATATGAAAAATAGAGCTTAAAAATATCTCGATCAGGACCTTGTTAAGGAAACAAAAACTTCGTAGATTTTTTCTTGGTCAAAATCACTAAACGTTATTCCCTTTGGCTAGATGACAATGAAACATGTTTCATGCCAGCAAAGGAGGAAATCATTGAAGACAGGGGAACATTGCCAACTGGTTCTTCCGCATTCACTGAAACACTAAGATATCCTGGAGTAAACCGCGGCGTACCATTAGCACAGGTCATAAAAATGGGCGAACACCTGAGAAATAAAATTAACTTATGGTTCCGATCCTATACATTCCCCTTTTCAAATCATTCGTAAACAAACAAATCGTGAAACGCTTAGATGGTAGGATTTACTCAGGCATACTTTATTTCTATGTCATAAAGAAACATGAAGAAATATCCTTGTACACTTGAGAAATAATATAGAGCCAATGCAATAAAGCCACGGACAGCAACAATGTGGGGCATGTTTAGTTATATCAAGATTTATATAAATACAAACTTAGCTCAACACCCTAAGGTATTTTACTACATGAATGATAACAAAATATGAACTTAAAACAAAAGCAAACTATTAGTTCTAATAAAAGTATTATAGTTTAAAATAAAGAAAAGAAATACACTTACCGAGTTGTTGTAAGTTACCTACTGGTAAAGCTTCATGAAAAATACGATTACGTTTTACTGAAAATGCTTTACAAATTTTTCAATTAAGCTTGCTGTTAAAATATTATTAAAAATGATTTAATTATTTTAACGTTGGCCTATATGGAAATGGAAGTTTTATAGTGTCTAATTAAATATGTCCTTGTTTTTTCACATATAATTGTTCTATAAGATTGATGTTTGGTTTAGAGCCATTGGTTGGGTAGGAGTGGGAAAGAATCATCTGATAACCAGAAAATAACCAATCAATATCTGGTAGAACAAATAATTCGTTATCACCTGTTACTCATGTACATGCACAATAAACCAGTTTGGATTAAAATTTTAAGTTATATGTACATATCATGGGCGATATAGTTATTGTCGTAGTGGACACATGTTTTACCATAGTTATTGTCGTAGTGGACACATGTTTTACCATAGTTATTGTCGTAGTGGACACATGTTTTACCATAGTTATTGTCGTAGTGGACACATGTTTTACCATAGTTATTGTCGTAGTGGACACATGTTTTACCATAGTTATTGTCGTAGTGGACACATGTTTTACCATAGTTATTGTCGTAGTGGACACATGTTTTACCATAGTTATTGTCGTAGTGGACACATGTTTTACCATAGTTATTGTCGTAGTGGACACATGTTTTACCCATGAAAATATATATCGAGCTAGAGCTTGTGTAATGCTTAAACTCTTCATTATATGATACAGATTGCACGTTAGAAGTCTTATATTATGTCTTATCTAGCAGTCGGTCTGTTGGCAAGTGACGCAGCGTTCACTGGTTATGGCTATGAGGGTTCCAAGCATTACCCAACCGCCTTTATTTCCCCAAATCGGTGTTAGGTACTTACTCGGAGCTGGGTGGACTCAGGGACACCTTTGGCTCCGGAAACAGTTCCCTGCCTTCACATTGATTCAAAACCATGACCGTCGGTACACCAGCCGAATACGCATGCCACTAGACCACCGTGCACCTACAGTTAGATAGAGATGATTAAACCTCCAATTCGATTTAAAATCTATAGACACTAACTAGATATTTCTTTGTCCTCATTTAAGGAATGGTTATTCAGATTAGTTCTTTTAATATCATTAGGAATGCGGCTGTAAACCGAAACACACACAAACAAAGTAATTTAAAAAAAAACTGGAATTAAAACCATATGTTACGTTGAAACCTCATCAAATAACTAGCTAGTACTTTTTATATTTTATTAATTTCAACATCTCTTAAATATATCTCAATGCATGTAACAATTAGGGCTTCAGCGTCACACAATGAGTATGTTTGCTTACTCTATTATGTTAATACATAAAAGGAATACACTTGATGGGGACATTGCTAGATACAATTTTAAATTTATTAACCTGTACACCTAATACGGCGAAACAAATTACTCTCTTTCTCTCTGTCTCTCTCTCTCTCAATATATATATATATATTTACTTGATGATTTGAAGTCCATCGCTCAATATTAGCCAATAAAAAAAATCATAACAAATATCACAGCTCAAGGGCGTCATGAAAATATTTTCAAAAAATTTAATGGAATTTTTTTCTTCTTCAAAAGCAACAGTTTTAAGCGTGAAAACCGACCCTTTTGATGTTAAACTAAAACTCAGAGTTAAAAGAAAGACATTATTTGTTAAAAGAAAAAAGACAGTCATTTGACAGAAAAATTACGATTTTTAAAATGAAAAAAAAATATTTAAAGACCTGTGTTTCTGATATAACTATCAAATGACATTTTTATTTTTAATTTGTTAAAAATCAGATTAACTTAGTCAATATACAATATTGGTATATACCCAATTTTATTGTTTATAAGTCCTGCTTGTTTACTGTTGCCACTGTCGATCCAATTGACTTGATATTCCATGGAGACAAATAGTAGACACTCGTGAAATCTAATTCATGCAATATTAATTCTTTTCAATTTTTTGTTTTTTTTATGGGCTTTGAGATTATTTAATAAAAACTTCAATCTAGTTATATCTTCAAACTTTTGTGGATATACACTTTGTTCTATATTAAAGTGTAACATTACCCTAAAAGGTTTAAGTGGACTCCATTGTGTTGATACCCCACTGCCACCTGAGACACTTAGACATAATATAATGTTTCATACATGCTAAGGATAAATACCATACAATGGCATCGCGCTGACCGGAAATTAATACATCTATAAGTAGATAACTTAAAATTAACTCCAACAAATTTGATTAAGTTTATGTATACTTTTTTATTGCCATGGAAGTACTTGACCTACTTAACTGACTGCCCGCGCTTTTGGTTTTTATCCAGATTAGAAAATGTTTTTAAAAATGTGTTTTCTTGAATTCGCGTTGGTGAAACATTCCACATAATTTTTTTATAATTTTATTAGGGCTGCGGAAATTATCTATTAATTAATCGATTGATCATAAATAATTAATCGATTAAAATTCGATTAGATTTAAGGAAATATTTCTAATATTTATTTCCAATATATATTTTTGTTACTTACATACTTTTTCCTCGAATTATTATTATTTATTTAGACGTGCATACGTAAACAAAACGGATTTTCTTCCTTATGTCTTGCATAGCAGAAAGAATTTGCTGTGTTGCGTCAAAAAATTTGGGAACCATGAAATTACATCGACTAAATCGATTTCATGAAATAATGAATCGCTAATTAACGGGATCTATATATGCTTTGTAATAATATAATTAATCGAAATCAACCGAACATTGTTTGAGTGAGCGATTGTCATATACACTTAAATATGTGATGAATTTATCCAACCTTTTTTATGGCCCGTAAATAAGAAACAAAATGTTGGATGATTTAAGAACTGCTGAGTAATTCGGTTTATATGTAGATCCCACTTAATAACAGTGCCATATTGATCAGCACGCGGTTATTGTGGGGTATGCTTCACCAGATACTGGGATACCTATTAAACGTTTTGTAACTTTCCTAGAGATGGGTATCCATACAGGGTAAAGTATGGCTAAGATGGTGAACACCTACCTTACCAATGAGTGAAAAATAGATCCTAGTAAGTGTCGAGACCAGTCATATGAACATGATTCATATATTTCTGGCAAATACAAGTGTATGCAAGACATAATTTTGACGATTAGCAAATATGCCATTTCTATTTCATGTTCTGGCTATTTCCAGAATCTTGTTGGTAGAGCAGCAGTTAACTGTTGTTTAGATACAGTAAAAAAAACATGGAAATATTCAAGAATATGTTTTTGTTAATCATGTATACAATGAAGGACAATACTGTTGTACTTCTTGAGAAATAATTCAAAAGTTACAAAGAACCTGCCAAAGATTAGATGGGGAGCACATAAAATTGACACAAGTGCAATGCTTGATAGCTGTGATGGAATAATTTCTGCATGGTATCAGCTGCATATTGAAACTACAGAAAAATTATAAAATAGAAATCAGCTCATGAACATTTAAATCAAAATGGAGGAATTTGTATCAATGTCAATGTTAAATGTTAAATTTGTGGAGTTAGCTGTTGGATGACTTTAACATCACTAATAACTGTTAGACCTCCAAATTAGCCTAGATGTATGTAAAAAAACGTGTATGTTTAACTTTCAGATTTTTCTACAGTTTCCAGAGATATTTTCGAACACGCAAAAGAAAAATAAATGGCTGATGATGATTACAAGAAAAGCAGACATAGAATAAGGCATATAAATGAAGATGAAGATGATACTTTAGAGAATCATGGGCAAAGAGATAAGTTCATAATCAAAACATTTAGACCTGTGATGTATTCATTAGAGTCATGTCTGGCACAGAGGGCCTCAGTCTGGCACAGAGGGCCTCAGTATACGATGATGCTGTAAACAAGTTTTCATTAGAGTCAAGTCTGACACAGGGGGCCTCAGTCTGGCACAGAGGGCCTCAGTCTGGTACAGAGGGCCTCAGTCTGGCACAGAAGGCCTCAGTATACAATGATGCTGCAAACAAGTTTTCTGGTCACCGACCGCTTGACCGAGCTCAGCGTGACACGTAAAATGTAAACAAAAGCACGCCGGTACTTTGATGGGTCACATCAACCCGTCAACTCAACCTCTCACGTGGAAAAAAAAACAATAACAAACAGTGAATTTGAATTACAAACGTTATATAAGGATAAACTAAAAATGCATTAAATTAATTACGGTACGTTCGATCGATCTGAAATTTTGATACGATGCATTGTTAGGTGAGACAAGTCCGTGAGCCAAATTTCAGCTTGATCGAATTAAGGAAAGTTTGTCATTTTTTACTTTTGTTTTTCCGCCCGCCCAAGACAGACAGAGAAAGATGACGACAGAACGACAGAGACGGCGGTGAAGTTAATATAAGGGATTTAAAAATAGCCATCAATTAGCGATCGGATGAATGGTGTAATAAGCTATAAAGGACATACACATATACTTTGTTTTTATATATACTGCTGTGAATTTTACATTACATTTTAATGGAATATTTAAAAACCAAAATATTTTTTTTTAAACTATATTTTGTGAGAATCGTTGGACATGAGGATATATACTGTGAGGGTTAAATGGACTTTGACTAGTTAGTCAAGATATATGATGAAATATACTGTAAGGGTTAAATTGACTTTGACCAGGTAGTCAAGATATATGAGGAAATATACTGTGAGGGTTAAATGGACTGATATGATGATATATACTGTGAGGGTTAAATGGACTTTTACCTGTTAGTCAAGATATATGAGGATATATACTGTGAGGGCTAAATGGACTTTTACCAGTTAGTAAAGAGAGTGTCACTAGTATACAGTTGTTATTATAACAGCTAATATAATTTATCAACAATCTCTTTATTATTCATACAGTTGTAATAAAATGTCTACAATCTACATTCTCCTTGTTATTAACACAGTTGTAATAAAATGTCTACAATGTACATTCTCCTTGTTATTAACACAGTTGTTATAAAATGTCTACAATCTACATTCTCCTTGTTATTAACACAGTTGTAATAAAATGTCTACAATGTACATTCTCCTTGTTATTAACACAGTTGTTATAAACTGTCTTCTGCCTGCCCCCCCCCTATCTATGACCACGAACATTCTTGAAACATAGCAGTTAATTCTGTATTGTTGACAAAATGTTAATGTGACGTGGTAAGAATTTTTTTTTATATTTGATTACTTGATGTTAGTACTTATTTAAAAAAATAAAGAAAGAAAGAAAAAAGTAATAATTCGTAAACTATTTTGCCAGGTACACAACAGTAATCTCCTTTTTTCAACTTCCTAGTTAATAATTTAATTAATCACATGAATTTAAATACAGAGTAAGCTAGGACGAGGTGGACATTATTTTTTAATTTAATTTTTTTTTGTACATAAAGACATATATTCCATTATGAGAAATTTCACTGGCGGGATAAGGACTATAAACGAAAATAACATACGTTGGGATTAAATACAGTATTTTACTTTTAAACAATATGATTAAATATATATTTTGAAAGACAGTTTTTTTGGGAAAGGCAGACATGTTTTTTTGTAATTATCTACACTAAATAAATTTAAATGTCTTCTTCAATCATAATTTTTTTAAAAACAAAATTATGATAAATAATGGCGCAATTACGCATTGAAAATTATCTTTTTAAATAACAAAAAACAAAACAAACAATCAAAAATCAAATTTTTCAAAATACACGTAGATCTATATAATTAAATCCAAAAATGATGGGTACATTAATGGGATGAAAAGCAATGTTTACACAATTTAAATACACAGACGCCACACCCTATTCATTTTAAAAGTCAGTGAAAATAACAACAATATTATGACATCAATTTGTTTTCCCAAGAAATTTAACAGCCCATAGTGTCATCGTTTTTTTTATGACGTCGGTAAAGAATTTAACATCATTGAATTTTGCCATAATTTGAAGTTTTCGTATTTTGTAATCAAAGCATGATATAATTTTGGCTATTTCAATATATATATTGTCATCATTATAGAAAACAATAATGAGTCAGTTAATTATTCGAGATGAGTCAGCGGGCTGGTCAAAATTTAAGTAGGGGCCGTATTTGGATCGCGGTTCTGGACTTTGCACGCCTTAAAATGATCTTGATGTGAATTTAGTTGGTGTAGATGAATAATTTTAGGTGAGCCGTAAAGCCTGATATGAATCTAGCGCACACGGTCCGCTAAAGTTTGACTTTAGAAACCGCTAAACTTGAGAAATGCATTTGCTTTGAATATAATTGTTTTAAACAAGTGTGAGTGGTTGAAAAGATTTCGCATTAAGTTTATATTGTATCTCTAATTTTAGAGATCGAAATCAAGTGGCATGCACTTGTAAAAGAGGTCATGTGGACGACAGATTTCAAATTTAATGTTTGACATTTATAAATATCAGATGAAAATTTTCAAATTTCTTAGTTTTTATTAACTGAAAATAAATGCAAAATTAAAATTTAATTTTTTTTAATGTAAACTTTACGTTAATAAATTTAGATTTAAAATATATAATAACAATTTTGGTAACACAATTTACTCGTAAATTGTCTCATATAATTTTGAATAACATTTTAATATGCATTTTGAAAAAAAATCTTTTAAATTAATATTGAAATTTCATTTTCTTAAAAATTACATTACCATCGGTGCTGTATCGTGCGGCGCTGACAAGAAATGTTATTGTAATGTTAAGAAAATATTAATAGGTCATTTTATCAAGAATAAAGTAAGGAAACCATAATGTATTTATTGATTTTCTTTCATTGGTCACATCAATTGTTTATTAACATTAACTACTGCTGCTTTGGCTAGTAACTGAGGAGGGTGTTTGGTAATGACTGTTTGAGCGACTTGGCAGGTTTTGAAAGTGTTTCATATTTTTAACGTCATAGTTCATACATATGAGGGCGCTAAACTCCCCCGTGTGAGTGACGGATGTCTACTGGACGGCCACGATCCTAAACTCTCCCATGTCAGCGACAGATGTCTACTGCACGTCCACGATCCTAAACTCTCCCGTGTCAGTGACGGATGTCTACTGGACGGCCACAATACTAAACTCTCCCGTGTGAGTGACGGATGTCTACTGGACGGCCACGATCCTAAACTCTCCCATGTGAGTGATGGATGTCTACTGGACGGCCACGATCCTAAACTGTCCCGCGTGAGTGACGGATGCCTAGTGGACGGCCACGATCCTAAACTCTCCCTTGTCAGTGACGGATGTTTACTGGACGGCCACGATCCTAAACTCTCCCGAGTGAGTGACGGATGTCTACTGGACGGCCACGAGCCTAACCATAATTCAGTGCATGTGGCTGATTCTCACCGACCTTATAGGTGACTCAGACTTACTTGATGAGGTGAAGGTCAAAGGTCATGTCTCCGTTTATATAGGGGTGGGGATAGTCAGGTAAGTTAATTCTGGGGGTGTTGAGGTATGTGATGTACGCCCAACCAGGGCCGTCGACAGTACGGGGGGTGGGGGAATCAGAGTGATGGTTGGTTGAAGTGGTCACGTAATGGACTGTGACTGTATAATGGCTGATTTCATGGTGTAGTAATAATGTATGTGTGCTGTAGATGATCTTGACTCCATTGATATGCCGAGTAGAAGTGACCCTTAAAAGGTATGGGATTTTTTCATCTTTTCCTTGATTCGATCTGGCCAAACAAATAATTTCATTAAATCTGCCAACTGGGAGTATAAATTTCTACTCCTGCATTGCGTGGTTTAACTTGGAGACGTTTTACTCACAATTCATCTTATCTTATCTTATCTATCTTATCTTATCTCATCTATCTTATCTTATCTTATCTATCTTATCTGTTACAGACGCTCCTTCTATACAGAAGATTTTTGCTTCCTACGCGTATCTATGGTTTGTGTCTTATCCTGCATTATTAATAGAGTTTTAAATGTTGATAAAGTGTTTGTTTTCCTGATTTCTTCAGGCAACCCATACAACTTCCGAATTCCGGACGGGAAGACAGATAATTTGTATGTTTGTTCTTGCATACGAAATAAGACAGGTGTTTTTATCCTTAAAACAAGTTTTATTGATTTAACTAGTGGTGTTATTCTTGTCAGATCTAAGACGTTAGGCGAATATCAAATATTGACAGCGGAGCCCGTCTTACTGGTCAACGAATGCAGTTTTTAGACTTGGATCTGAGAGAACACTAAATTGTGTCACATAATTTGAGAGTGAATCTTTCACATTGTATCATTCGCATGGCTATGGTGGCAAGCCCATCAATGGACCTGAAATTTAACAGCGTATTTAACGTTGTCTCTAGAATATTGTGGAAATAATGTATGCGTTTTTTTTCTATTTTAACTATCATGGGGCGCGGTGGTCGAGTGGCAGCGCGCTCGACTGGCGTACCGATCGTCACGGGTTCGAAGCCTTGTGAAGGCAAGGATTTGTTCCCGGGGCCTAGGGCGTCCCTGAGTCACCCAGCTCCAAATGGGTACCTAACACTAGTTAGGCGGCTGGGTAATGCGTGTAAACCAGCCGTGGCCTGTGAATGCTGCATCACTTGCCAACAGATCATCTGTCATGGTCTGTTGACACAATTATCTTCTGCATAGAAGGAGCGTCTGTATAGATAAGATAAGATAAGAAATAAATGTTATTTCTAGACGTCAGATCGCATTCACTTGATGTATAAAACACAACTGAATCAATATTCTGTTTTATAAAAGTAAACAATATTAATTTCAGACATATCAAAAGTATGTTTTCTATTTAATGTTCTATCACAAGTTACTATAATATTAACCCCAGTGACTAAACAGAGTATTAGGCAAATTAGAATATATGCGGCCGCAGACACCCCGAGCTAATATAAAGGATTTAAAATTTAAAAACCCGTAAAAAAACAAGTTTTTCACTATAAATCCTTTATGTACGAGACGTAACTAAAAGAATGTTCATTACAATACGCAGCGCCAGACCATCCAGAAATACAAAATTGCAGTTATGTCGTAAAACATGTTTAATATAATGCGCACCGATCAGGAATATGTTTATAAAAATAGTTGTCAATAAAATACGCACCCTATTGCGCGACAGAAAGGTTGTTCAATATAATACGCACCGCGCGCTCTATCTCAAAAAATAGCATGATACATAGGAATAAATAAAATAATTTAGAAAATCAATAATTTAATTACGGTACATGCGATCGATCTGAAATTTTGATACATTGTTTTTATCATCGGTACGAAACTGCCTGCAAAATTGCAGCTCGCTAGCTTACGAGCAAGTGGGTTAAAATCGATCAAAAGTTTTTGTGACAAGGGCGGGCGGTCGGTCGGGTGGGCAGTCGGGCGGGCGGCCGCAGACACCACGAGTTAATATAAAGGATTTAAAAATAGTGAAAACTCCAAACTAAGATAAAGCTCCAACTAATTATGGAGTGGCAATACATAGTAATATTATTTATATTGTTATTATTACTGTTGAAAGGAAATATCATCTTATAATAATAAAAGGAAATTTTCAGTCCGTTCCGTCCGGTCCTCGATATCGATTGGTCCCTCAAACTCCTACAGCCAATCACTAGCGTAGAAAAATTAAATCTTATTTACGTATTGAACAAATTTACGCGGACGTTCAAAACGAGTTATTCTTCGTGCAGTATTATTTTACAAGACTTTATTTTTAGCGGTGCGCGTTGGGATTTAAAGACAAAAACGTTGTTTTTTCGGGTTATTTATTATAACTAAAATGTATAGTAATTTTTGAATTGATGCACATGTATGGCCGGTCGAGACGGCGGGTCTCTCGACAAACCGCAGTGGAGGGGATGTAGGGTCTCTCGACAGACCACGGTGTTGGGGGGTGGCAGGATGGGTCTCTGGACAGACCGCGGTGTGGTGTATTTTTAAATAATATACCAAGTAAAATTTACATTTAACTGTTTTAAATAATTTTACTAATGGGACAAATTTTAATATGGAGAGAATATCTCTTTGTAATCTTTTAAGTTCGTCTTAACCGAAGCTGTGATCAGCTTCTCTCTCAATCAGATAGTAAACTTCATTAATTAGACATTTCTTGGTAGCTTGTCTTGATTTGTAAACATTAAAATAATCTTTGTATATTGATAAAGTTAAGCGTCTAAATACTTTTGAATTATTGAATGATTAATTAATCAATTGTTTGACGTGCGAAAAACGATATCTCCTAATAAGAAACATCGATTATCTTACTTAGTTGTTTGTTTTTGACATAGACTTGTTTCATTAACTTCGCTTAAAGTGTTTTAGACAAAAATTTTCAGGAATTTAAAAAAAAAGTGTTTTAACTCTTAAAGGGTTACTATTATTTGTCCTAAGACGTAAACACGTTATACAAACAAAGAGAACTATACAACTCTACAACTGCAATCATACAAATTACAAAAAGAAATAAATTATTTAGGGATGCGGAAATTAACGACTAATTTCTCGATTAATCTTTAATTTTTTATCGATTAAAATAATTTTAATCGATAAAAATTCTATTAAAATTAAAGAATTAAACAAAAAAATGTATTAATAAATTAATTTATTATTAATAATTATTAATAATTTCTATTTATTTTTACGTTCAAACCTCTCCCGCGTAATATTATAATTTATTTTATTACTTTATGTGGACCGGCTGACGTCAACTAAAAAATGGCTGACAGCAGCAGCGCAGTTAAATTTAAACATATAACTAAAACTTTGAGCAAAAATTTTGTTTTTAAGCTAACTGCTGATGGCAAAGTCGAAGATGGTGAAAAGTTTACTCTGTTCACTGCCATAAACAATTCTCTTTTAAAGGATCAAATACATCGCTGACGTACCACCTTCAGCACAAACATCCAATCAAGTATCCACACATTGTCATAAATTTAGTTCAAAATATTCTTAATGTTCAATGTCCGTGAGAAATGTTCAGTTTAATGACGTCAAAAATTTATATTATTGGCTTTAAATCGAAATTATCGATTAATTAATCAAAAATTTTCAAAAGTTAACGATTAAATTTAAATTAATCGATAACAGCCCTAAAATTATTACAAGTAACATTTGAATCTCGTTCATATAAAGTAAATTTATCATGATATTTTTATACACTGTGTTTGTAATAACACGGAATAACATCCGCAAGGACTAAAATATCCTCAGGGGAAACAAGTAAGACTACAAAATAATATTTCAGTGGATATTTTTAGACTCAATCAACTATATTACATTTTTTTCTAAAGCTGTTTTATACTCTGTACTTAATTTAGTGACTTAATTAATAGAACACAAAAGACAATAATTACTTTTTTTCAGCACATCCAACATTATTAACAAAAATTCTGAGATTTTAAAATTGAATTATTTTCTCCTATCATTTCTATGCTTTAGTGTAATACAGTGGAACCTCTTATAACGAGCATAATTCATTCCAGAATATTACTCGTTGAGTGAAACACTCGTTAAACGAAACAATTTTCCCCATACAAAACAATGTAAAAAACGATAATGCGGTCCATGCTGAAAATATACACATTTAAAAGAAATTCTTTGAACATTTAGAAGAAAAAAAAATTACTTATAATTTGTTGAGGAGTTTAACAACTTGGAATAAAATTTAGATTTGAAACCAAAAAATGTAAGTAAAAATATGAATTTATGACCAATAATTAATCCTTGTTAACTAGAAAACTCTCTAAAGACACTTGTTTTTAACCGATACTTCAAAACTTGACGTAAATGTGTCGTAACCGTTTCGTAGACATTCTTGACGTTTGAAGCATCAATCTCCTTAATTTTGTTTTTGTTCTGGAGAATAGTAAAGATCGTTGACAGTGAACGATTGTATGTGCGCACTAGATTAGCAACACTCACACATTTTTTTCTCGCTTTCAATGATTTTAAGTTTTATATCAAAAGTTATTTTGTCTCTCTTATGATTGTCTTCTTATGGCTTTTTTCTTCGAAGACATTTATCAAAGGTTATTACACTTTGCATATAAAAAAAATTACGAATACTGTATGAATTCAAAATTAGCAAAAATGGGTGATCACGAATGAAAACAACATGCTAACAGACCGAGTGCTAAACGCAAACTTATGCATCGGAGCCGAAGTCCCGGCTCACAAATGAAAGTCGGTAAAAGGGGACTTCCCCTGTCTGCTTCACTCTTTATGCATAATGTTGCTCGTTAAGAGAGACACTTTTTCAAATATGTTTGCTCGTTATGCGAATTACTCTTAATTAGAAGTTCTCGTAATGAGAGATTCCAATGTATTTTTCTTATATTTAAAAAAATTTAAAAAATTTTCTTACAAAAACGCTAAAAATGCAAAAGAAAAAAAAACAATTGTGTGGTAGCTAAAAAATACGAAGAAAATACTTAAAACGTAATTTACCGACTTACAACTACTAAAAGTGATCGTTTTTAACAAGGTGACATCAAAATCTTATCTAAGGTAATAAACATTTCAATTACTGTTTGTTTTCACTTAAACAACAAAATCAAATCTCATCCCGCTCAATTCTTCCAACAGCTCTTGAGAACTGATTCCAAAATTCGTCAATTATTTCATCAGTTACGTCATCTCTTGGAGGGTATTCAATGTAGTTATTTTGTTTCATGGCGGTAAGTAGGTCATGTGATAAATCCTCGTCATCGGTTGGTTCACACACGCACAGGAAGAGGACAGAACGGCGCATAAAGATTTCTTCCATCAGCGCCATCTTGATGCCATACTCGGAATATTCCCCTTGGTAAAACTCTGGTGTTACCATGGCAACCGTCTTGGCACTGTTCTGCACGCTACTAACGATTTGGGACACATTGTAGATACCCGGTAGAAAATCTCTCTCCTCGATACACACTCGGTGACCTCTTTTCTCTTCCAGCTCACGAACACAGTCACGCACCACAAATCTCCGGGTATCGTCTGTGTATAGGATATAAGCATCGAATCGATACCCGATCATGTTAGTAGCACCAGCTCTAGAGCCAAGCAGCTTGGCTAACGCTATGCTCCGTAAATATCTCAGCTTCCATCGGTATCGATACATCAATGAAGTGATCAACAAAATACCAAATACGATAAACGAAAATATACATATGAGAATTATGACAGTTTTTGAAGCACATTGACGTTGTAGTGTTTCCACGCGTTGGACGATATTTCCTATTTCAAGAACTTCGTGGAACTCATTCCTGCATGTGAGAAAATCTTGATTCAAAAGATAAACATTGGTAAAAGCCATCCATTTCATCAGCTCCAGTCCATCGCACGTGCAAGGTAAAGGGTTAGAGGTCAAATCAATGTAAACACGATGGTCATCTGCAATAAGGTCAAGGTCATCTCGGAATTGTCTACTTATTAATGTTATTGAATTTCTACTAAAATCTAGAAATCTTATGTCAGTCATGTGTGAAAAGCTGGTGTTCATCATCTGAAGTTTATTTTGGGAAATGACAAGTACTTGAAGTTTGAACACGTTTCTAAAGAAATCATTTGCAATTTCAGTGATTGAATTTATTGAAATGTCAAGCGTAATAAGTTTCTTTGTTTTTTTTAAAAATAAATTGTTTATATTGTATTCAAAAGCAGTTCCTAATAAATTTTGTGATAGTGACAAGTGTTTCAAAGAATTGTTCTCAGGGATGAAATCCTTGTTAAAAATGTGCGCGTTATTGTTGCTGAAATCAGCCACTTCAATGGAGTTGAAAAGTTTCTCGTTAACATAAAATTCTAACCCATTGTCAGCAAGACTTAACGTTTTTAATGAATAATTACAATCAGTGTCCAGATTTTCCCACATGATTCTGCCAAAGTGTCTAAAAGTATCTGCCCGTAAAATTTGTAATTTAAGTGGTAGAATGTATTTTGAAACTTCGATTGTTTCCACAATTTGATGCTCGAAAGAATATTTCGGTAAATTTGAAGTCGAGTTATCAGAATTTTGGGATATGTGATTATTTTTAACTTTAACTTTAAGTTGTTTACTAATGTCTTCATCATTTTTACGTGCCTGATAGACGTCTTGATAGCTGAGGTTTATTTCTATGATTTCCTTGGGAAATTTGCCGAAACTGTGAAATAATGTGTTGGAAAAGATGTTACTACTTAAATCAATCTTCCTTAATGTTTCTGGTAACAATCCTATGAAATCTGGACTCAGGTACTCAAGGAAGTTGTGTGACAGGTCAAGTTCAATTAAATTTAATAAGTTGAGGTAAACTGCATGTTGCGCATTTAGGTTCTTGCACCCAGTGGAAGGGTCATTGATATTACTCAAAGTTAAAAATTTTAAAGAAGAATTCTGTAAATATTTAATGTCAGTCAAAACCTTACATAAGTCTTCATGCCCAGTAATGGATGAATAATTATATGTAAAATCGATCAAGTTTTTTAGATTTGAAAACGCGTTTAGGGGTATATTTTGTGAAATAAAGTAAAACTCTAGTGTTTTTATGGAAATGACGTTGTCAAAATACGATTCGGTAGTAAAGTCATCTATTTGTGGACACGTTATAATCAAATGTCTAAGGTATTTAAGGCTTTTAATTTCTGGCCCTAGGCCACGTCCGTCTGCTCCGTCAATTCTGAGAAGTCTCAGATTGGTTAGAACCTGGAGAGCTTTATTGGGGTATAATCCACACAGGTATGTGTCGCGGTCGCACACATCATTTATGTACAATTCTTCTAGCTTTTTCAAGGGAATAAAAATACGAACTGGCAGCAGTTCATAACCTGCATAGATTATTTCATTATAACTGATGTCAAGAGTGACCAGGTTACCCATGTCATCAAATGTGTCGTCGGCAATAAAGTTGATATTATTTATAGCAACTGACAGATAGCGTAAAATACGGAGTCCTGTGAACATCTCTTTAGTTAAATTTTCAAAATTGTTATGACTTAGCGATAATTTGAGCAATTTGGGAAAAACCAAAAAACAATTGCCTTCAATTGTTGATATGTTATTATCATCAAGATATAAATCAATCATTGTAAGAGAAACATTTAAGCGACTACTGCTGAAAACCTTGAACAAATTGCTTGACAGGATCTTAACACGTGTCATATAATTGTTAATCAAAAGAGTTTTAAAATCAAAAACCCCAAGCATGTCACAATCTTCAACCGCAATTTCATGTATTTCAACGGGCCAACTTTGAGGGATGCTTTTGATTGAGCAATGTTCACAATAGACTGAAACTGAATTTGTGCTGATATTCTTACAAACACAGGGCGGGCATTTAAAGGCATTCTGGGGTTGAACATTGGGATTAAAACCATGATATTGCTTGTCACTATTGGCAAGCATCGTTTGTTTAATACTTTTGTCATCTTCCAAGTATGTCTTCAACACCGTGTTACTTTGGACGACTCTTCTTGTATTGTAGTCAAAGTTTTCCTCCACAACCCTGTTTATTGGCTGCGTCAGTCTGCTGATTAATGTAGAAGAGTTGTTGGACTTTGGGGCAGTGTCCCATGATGCAACACTTGTAACGGCTGTCACAACAAACAGCAATGCAGTGGTTCTCAACAAATTCGTTAGAGACGACATTGTTCAAAAGTTTGCCTTTTCAAAACAAAAAAAAAGAAACAATTATATGAAAGATTTGAAACACATTGCTAACAGTTGTTTGAGATAAATTAAACACAGTGTTAAGATATTAGAATTGTTGAGACTATAAAGGGGGTTGAATTAACATATGTGTGTGTGTGAGAGAGAGAGAGACAGAGAGAGACGGTTTTTGTGCTTGTGTGTGTGTGTGTGTGTGTGTGTGTGTGATGCATCAAGATTTTATATAACATTAGCGAAATACCTGCGTTTTGCTGCGGTAGATTGGGATTTCAGTTAGCGTAGAAAACCCGCGTAACACAAATTAAAAACACCAATGTTTTTAATCTGGACCATAATTGATATACTACATATATTAACTTCACCGTCTTGTCTGTCTCTCTGTCGTTGTCCCGTAGAAAAACAAAAAAAGTAAAAAATGACACATTTCCCTTGATCCTATCGAGCAGATAATTTCAAATTGTTTTCGTCTGTTACCATTGCAGGAGGGTACTCAACAACTTTTTAAAGTTTCATTCTCCTACCTTTTCGAGAAGTAGGATATTTAATGATGAGTCTGCTTTATATAGCTCAAATAAGGAAAACACTACATTTGGGCCCACGGCCCCTACTGAGCGATAATTATATATTTTTTACGCCTGTTACCATTGCGGGCGGGCACCCAAAAACGTCCCAAAGATTCATGCTTCTACTTACACGGTAAGCTGGAGAATTAGTGATGAGTCAGTTTTTAATATAAGAAAACAAACAACTAAATTTAGGCCCCCAGCCCCCTTGTGAGTGAAAATTTAAATATTTTTTAGCCAGTTACCATTGCGGGAGGGTACTCAGCAACTTACCAAATTTTCATGCTCCTACCTACACTTGAAATTAAACATTTAATGATGAATCTGTGTTATATAGCTAATGTAAGATAAAAACTATATACTTGGGCCCCCTGCCTCCCATGAGCGGAAACTTTTAAATTCTTTTTCGCCAATTATCGTCATCATAGTGTACTCAGCAAGTTCCCAAAGTTTCATGCTTATACCTTCACGGGACGTTGGAAAATTAGTGATGAGTAAGTTATTAATATAAGAACAAAAATAAATTTGGGCCCACTGTCCTCAATATGTAATAATTTATATATTTTTTAAAACTTTTACCAGCGCGGAAAGTTACTCAACAACTACCCAAAGTTTCATGCTTCTTCCTTCTCGGG
The DNA here is from genome assembly GCA_944989445.1 of Ampullaceana balthica. NCBI lineage: Eukaryota > Metazoa > Mollusca > Gastropoda > Lymnaeidae > Ampullaceana > Ampullaceana balthica. The sequence continues at coordinate 668,770 of CALYLW010000010.1, read as the reverse complement.
AAATATGAAAATTAGAGATTAATAATTTTTATATAGCCCATATTAGGAAAAAAAGTTTTAGGGCCCCCGGCCCCTATAAGTGTGATTTTCAAAATTCTTTTTCTCCTGTTACCATTGCGGAAGTGTACTGAACAACCTCCCAAAGTTTCATGCTTCTACCTACTCGGGAAATAGGAGAGTTAGTCATTTTCAATTTTTATATAGCCCTTATGAAAGAAAAAAACGTTTTTGGGCCCCCGGCCCCCATGAGTGTAAATTTAAACAGTCTTTTACACCACTTATAGTCGCGAGAAACTTCTTAACAATTTCCAAAAGTTTCATGCTTCTAACTACAAGGGGAAATTGGAGAATTGGTCATTTTCAATGTTAATAAAGCACATTTTTGGAAAAAAAAACTACATTTGCCCCCCCCCCATACCCCCACCCCCAAGTTAATGATTTTTTTTTGACCGTTACTATCGCCGGAGGGTACTTAACAACTTTCCAAAGATTCATGCTTTAACCTACACTGCACGATTAGGAATTAGTGCTGATTCAGTTTTATATACCCCATATTAGGAAAAAAACGGTTTTTGGCCCCCGGCCACCCATGAGTGGAAATTGTTTATTTCTTTTTCGCCAATTATCGTCATAATAGTGTACTCAGCAAGTTCCAAAAGTTTCAAGCTTCTACCTTCACGAAACGTTGGAGAAATAGTGATGAGTCAGTTTTTAATATAATCTTTAAAAAATGCATTTGTATCCCCGGCCCCCAGTACGTGATAAGTTATATAATTTTTTTCACCTGTTACCATAATGGAATGTTACGTAACTACCACCCAAAGTTTCAAGCATCTACCTACACGGAAAATAGGAGAATTAGTAGTTTTCTGTTTTTATAAAGCTCATAAAAGGAAAAAACTACATTTAGGCCCCCGGCCCCCAGTATGTGATAATTTATAAACTTCTTTTTACTTGTTACCATCGCGGAATGTTACTTAACAACCACCCAAAGTTTCATGCTCCTACCTTCTCGGGAAATAGGAGAATTAGTGATTTTTATATTTTATGTAGTCTATTTTAGGAAAGAAAACGTTTTTGGGCCCCCGGCCCCCATGAGTGTGAATTTTAAAATTATTTTACGCCAATTATCGACGGGAGAGGCTACTCAACAACTTCCCAAAGTTTCATGCTTCTTCCTGCACGGGAAGTTGGAGAATTAGTGATGAGTGAGTGAGTCAGTTGGGCATTGGCTTTTATTGTTATAGATAATTTAAGGGACTATTTAGAGATAAGTAATTATTCTTTCATAACATCAAATAATATAAAATACCAAAATATATACATATAAAAATATACCTACCGTTAATTATTTTATTGTCAATTCTTTTTGTTATATTGTATTGTATTAATTTTTTTTTCTAAAACCTAAATCTAAAAATTAAAAATAAAACACAAATAAAAAATTTAATAATATTTTTTTAAAAATAATAACACGTAGAGAATTTACACAAACTAAAATTGAAAAGAAACAATCTAGCATATCCACATGATCTTCAAATCTACAAATTTAACACCCAGCTCTTTCAGATGTTTTAAGAAATCATCAGAGACTGTGACTTGCTCTCTTCCTGTTTCGTTTGTATAACTCAGTTATTTAGTGGAGGGCATGTTAATCATCAGAATAAGTGTTTTGTGATCGTGAAAGACGTTAAATCAAGATTAAGTAGAGATAAGAAAAGCCTCATGAGACGTGTCAGCTAAGCATATTTGCATCCTTATGTACAAAATTTTGCAATGTCTATATGGGAGTACAACATACATGTTACATGTGAGTATAATTCTGTCCATAACACGAATTATACCTACGCATAAATTATAAGTTGTACTCCTATGAGAACACTCCATGACACGGAGTGGGTAAGAGTATATGAAAATCGCTTAGTATCTTTGGGATATTAATAACAGAGCGCAACAAGCAATTAAGCAATAGAAAAATGTCAACATCAGTATTGTTTACAGACAATAATTGAAATCAAGCAAATAGTCAGGATTGAACTTTATCCTAAAATGTCATGTCTTTGAAAATACTAATAGCTAACATTCATCATCATCAACATAATCAGTCCCGTGACCCTTACGTTCGTTGGGGGGAGTAGAAGGGCATGGACACTTCAACAGACAATAATTAAATGTGGAGAAAAAAAAATTGAAATATCAAATCTGATTAAATCTTTTTTAAAACTGATAATTACATTGAAAAAACGTTGTAAGATTACAATTTAAGATATTTACGTTTGTTACATATATTTTGATATAAGTAAAGAATAAACGTTTTCAATTAAAGTATCAAATTCATTATTATTATTAATTACAATTTTTGCACGAAATAGTGTTAACTACTTTAGATGATTTTACATCATTTTAAGAAAAACATAATTAACAAAAATGATTCCAAATAAATAAACAAAACGGCAACATAAAGTCTTAAATTACTCACTATTTGATCTTTGATTATTACAAATAGGAAACTGACGCTTCGATCACAGTCCACAGGAAGTTTACGTAAGTCATATTCGTAATGACTAAACCCAGCTTTGTTTAGTATAAAATTATGTTATCGAAGTTATAATCTATATATATATATATATAAATGAAAGTATGTATGTTTGCATGTCAGTGGCGTAGCTAGAACTTTGGCCAGCCGGGACGGTCTCCAATTTGCCGCCCTTTTCAGGGGCAGTCCATAAATGGTGTCACGCACTTGAAGGGAGCCACACGTTTGTGACGATGTGTAACGAGGGGGTGTGTTTAAGAAATGGGACGTCACGTCAAAACGCACAACTTTAAATAAATTTCCACTTAAATATTTGATTACTGACACTTTATTTAATGACACTTTATTTAATGACATTTTATTTAATGACACTTTATTTAATGACACTTTATTTAATGACACTTTATTTAATGACACTTTATTTAATGACACTTTATTTAATGACACTTTATTTAATGACACTTTATTTAATGAAACTTTATTTAATGACACTTTATTTAATGACGTTTATGTTAATCGCGTGTTACGATATTAGAATGCAGCAATACACTAACAACATACTAAAATGGCAAAATTTTTATTTGAAACATGCTCATTTTGAAACAGAAAATACGGCTTTTAAGTCAAAGCTTTGTGACGTCTTATTGAAGAAGGGGTCTAAGTTTTTGTGACGACGTGTGACGAGGGGGGAGGGGGTGAAAAATCAGCAAAAATAGCGTGACGTCATGTATGGACGGCCACTTGGTAGGTTATATTATGGTTTTTATAAATTAAAAAACATGAATAAATAATTGTAATTGAAACGAAGTAAAGGTTGGGGAACAGTTTACCATTTCATGCCATATTTATGTAAGCAGTAATAAAAGAGGCCGCATAAGATTATATAATTATAAATAAACATTTATAAAAATACAAGATACTTTTTTTTAGAGGCCACAATAAAGTTACTGAGGTCGCAAGCCCCCCCCCACCCCCCATGACTCAAAACATTGTCCAAATTTGCACCCCCCCCAAAAAAAAATAATAAAATAAAACATTACCAATTACTATTCTTTTATTTTGTATTTATAAATAAATGATTTTTTTACAAAGATTTTGTATAAATTAATATGTAAACATATTTATACTGATATCTCTACTAGACGAATTGGACTTCACCGCAGCTAAGTTAATTCTTTCGTTATATTCGTTCTATTTGTGTACTATTTATTCGTTGAGGAGGAAGGCTCTTTGCCGAAAGGTTCGCTGTTGTGTTACGTCCTGTCAGGCTAACTAATACCCTGTTTATATGTTATACATTTACTAATTTAAAAGCCTGGTTGCAGTCTCACCCTCATTATTTTATACATTTACTTTCCTAACTTTCATAATAGAACCATCGTGTATTATGCTATCAAAATTAAAATTGTTCTATTGACAGTATTTAAAGATTTTGTTGTCTTTAATCGCTGTTTGTGGAATGAAGATACTTTTTTTATCAACTTCAGTTTGGAGAAGCTCCTTTCACAACTGGCGACACTGATAGCAATTCATAGCAAATTACAATGTTGGGTACATAATTTTCCAATCTATACTGTTGAATTGTGAATATTGACACTCATGGGAGCCGGGGGCCAAAAAGTATTTTTTTCTTATATGAGCTGAATAAAAATTAGTTTAAGCCTTAGCTACATAGAAAATGAATTGATCTTGGCCAAACGTGTTACATAGAAACTTAATAGCCTATATTAAAGTTCCATAGGGCACTGAACTCTTAATGTCAATTCCTTCGGGACTGGGGGCCCAAAATCTTTGTTTTCTTAAACGTTTAAGACTTTTTTCCCCATTATGATTTTACATGATCTTTTAAAATAATGACTGACATAAGTTTTATGATCCAGATTGAAATGAACAGGTATTTCAAAATTCAAATCTTTTTGCGATTGGCCCCGGCGGCTCTGAATGTAGTTTTTTTCTTAATATGAGCAATGTAAACATTAGTTTAAGCGCTAGGTACTTAGAAAATGAATGGAAAACTTAGTACATAGAAACTTGACAACCCATATTAAAATATTATAGGGCATTGAACTCGTGATGCCCATTCCTTCGGGGCCGGGTGCCCACGATTATTTTTGTTCGCAAACGTTTAAGACTTTATTCCAATTGTGATTTTACACGATCTTGAAAAATATTGACAAATATCAATCATGCTCCAGGTTGAAATAAACAGGTATTTTAAAGTCAATTTACGGTATCTAGTGGGCCCGGTGGCCCTTAATGTCCTTTTTGCTTACGTAAATTATATTTGAAAATTTAAGCATTAGCTACTGGAAAAATGGATGGATCTTAACCAAACGTGGTGTTACATATTTACATATTACACATTTTAAGCCTTAGGCCCGTTTTATTTCGTGTACCTAAACATTTTCCAATGATGAAAGGTGTGTAAATGCTTAAAGGACTATCAGACATACATTTATTTTGAACAATATATTCATACAGATAATACGATGTAAATTAACCGTTAGCTTAACGAATTTGAATTTATTTTGTTCGGAAATCGTTGCAACACACGAACGGGTACGCTAGTTCTAAATAAAAACGACCAACTTCCTAATTATGTTAACAAAATAATATTTTGTTCAGTTGTACATTTTTGGTAAGTAAAGTGATGTTTTGAATTCCTGTTGTAGACTTAGAATTAATTTTGGTGAGGAAGTACAGTAACAATTACATATTGATTTTTTTAAAACAGTATTTTATGAGAAAACATTTTGTTGTTTTTATTTTTTAACTATTAAGAAAAATATAGTACAATTATGAGACTTATAGCAAAAGGGGATTAGGAAAGTGGCTATATTTATAGCAAAAAAAGTTATCTGAATTTTCTGCTGTGTGTATTGCTATGGTTAAATGGCCCTAGCTCTAAATAATATTAAATGAATTTTATCAGTCAAAATATATAAATAAATTTGCTTTTTTTTAGCCAAGGATATTTTTTAATTTTCCATTTTTAGCAGCTAGTAATATACTTTCATGTGAACTTGGAGGTTGTTGACAGCTTCACTTACTTCGGGTCCAAGGTTTCCAACTCACTGTCCGTTGAGGACGAAATTAACATTAGAATTGGCTAAGCAGCTGCCACAATGGATACACTAAATAAACAGGTTTGGCAAAAGCTTAACGGAGAAAACCAAACTGTGTCTATCGAGCCTGCGTCATCAGTATGCTGCTATAAGGGTGGAGCGAGACATAGACCACTTATATATACCCATGAGCGCAAGCTTAATTAATAGCTTCAACTTGAGGTGTTGCGTCACATCCTTGGCATTAGGCATCCGGGCAGAATAGCGACTGCCAAAACAGCGACCGTCATAATAGCGACTGCATCATAACAGCGACTGTATCAAAATAGCGACTTTTGTCTTTTGTTTGTGATAATGTTTGAATAACTTACTGTGCCTAGCCTACAATGGAGTTTATAAAATCAAGAAAAGTAAGACATGATAAGCCATGTAGGTGTTTTGTACAGAAGGGACTATAGAAAACTAAATACGATCAACTGGTGGTGTGTATAAATAAATGTTGGTGTTTTAAAGAGTGTATACACATTTTCGTGACACTTTTCGTGACACATTTTTTAAAAATTGTAACTGCTATTACTTCAGTCAAATATATTTTGCATAAAGCTCGATAGAGATTAACAAACATAGATTCAGTCATTTAATTGAGGGGGTTTGCGGTGGTAGGGGCAGAGGTGGCGTGTGGTTGCTTTTTTAAGCTAGAGACAGTTCGACTACAGAACTTTTTGATCCCAGGATGTTTTGACCATTTTCGTTTTTACCTCGTAAAATTGTTTTTTTTTCTAATTTAATATAGTTTAATATTATTATGTATTAAAAATTAAACATGGCATGAAATAGTTATTACACGCTTTTTTCAACGTTTAATTTAACACTAAAAAGTATACACACTGAAACCCAATCAACGTTAAGGGCGAATTCATGATTGTGTTAAATGCACCACTCCTCTGAGGTAGCAAGTCCTTCCAAACCTATCCAACTCCACCCCCACCCCAAGGCAATGTGGTCAGATAGTCCTTTATAAAGTTACCTACATTCTCTCAGCCCCAATCCCTTTATTTACCTTCTCCATAACACGAGGTCCGTGGTCGTCACGGCATCCGGGCAGAATAGCGACTGTCAAAACAGCGACCGTCATAATAGCGACTGCATCATAACAGCGACTGTATCAAAATAGCGACTTTCTTCTTTTGCTTGTATTAATGTTTGTAAAACTTACTGTGCCTAGCCTACACTGGAGTTTATAAAATAAAGAAAAGTAAGACCCGATAAGCCATGTAGGTTTTTTTGTACAGAAGGGACAATACAAAATTAAATACAATCAACTGGAGGTGTGTATAAATAAATGTTGGTGTTGTAAAGAGTGTGAACACATTTTCGGGACACATTTTGTTAAAATAAAATCTGTGAAAAAAATAAAATTATAACTGCTATTACTTCAGTCAAATATATTTTGCAGAAAGCTCGATAGTGATTAACAAACATAGATGCAGTCGATTAATTTAGGGGGATTGCGGTGGTAGGGGCAGAGGTGGCGTGTGGCTGCTTTTTTTAAGCTAGAGAAAGTTCGACTACAGGACTTTTTATCCCCGGATGTTTCGACCCTTTTCGTTTTTACCTCGTAAAATTGTGTTTTTTTTTCCTAATTAAAAAAAAATTAATAAAAATAATATAGTTTAATATTATTATCTCTTGAAAATTAAAAATGGCATGAAATAGTTATTTTCAACACGTTTAATTTACCACTAAAAAGTAAACACACTGAAAACCAATCAACATTAAGGGCGAATTCATGATTGTGTTAAATCCACCACTCCTCTGAGGTAGCTTGTCCTTCCAAACCTATCCAACTCCACCCCCAGCCCCAGGCAATGTGGTCAGATTGTCCTTTCTTAAGGTACCTACATGCTTTCAGCCCCAATCCCTTTCTTTACCTTCTCCAAAACACGGGGTCCGTGGCCGTCACTTAGTCAAGCCTTCGTAACATGTCATTATGTAACCCCCGGACATTCGACCACATGATGTTTCGACAAGGGACAAATATGGACAAATATGTCCATATTTTTTAAAAAAGCTTCCCGGGTAACCATGATTTAAATTTTATTTTTACTGAGCAGTTGTTTGTTTTTGAATGAATGCGTGAATATATAGCATAAGTTAATTTTTTTAAATTTTATTTTAAACACAATTTTTAATTTCAATAAATACTTCATCAAAATGTTGCTATTTGTTGGAGTTTTTATTTTTTACTATGCATTTATGTAGTTTTTTCACTTGGGGTCCTTGGGTAAGTTTAGACAATGAAAAGGGGTCTATATGTCAAAAAAGTTTGGAACCACTGTGTTAGGTGAACGGTTGGACAAGAATAGCGATGTGGTGAAGTCGCTGTTATGACAGTCGCTCTTTTGATACAGTCGCTATTTTGAAGTCGCTATTATGACAGTCGCTGTTTTGATACAGTCGCTATTTTGAAGTCGCTATTATGACGGTCGCTGTTTTGACAGTCGCTATTTTGAACCCGTGCCTTGGCATTAAATAGCAGACAAAGTTCAAAATAGTGAGTTCCTAATGCGTGCCAATATCCAAAGCATGTTCTCAATCCTTAGTGAAAGATGCATAAGATGGCTAGGATATGTAAAAAGAATGAGCCCGGGTCGAACCACCAAGGACCGCCAATAAATGGAACTGTCATCGGGAAAGAGGAAGACAGGTCACCAACGTCTCCAATTTAAAGGTGTCTGGCAGAGACATGAAAGCAGCCAGAATACCCACAAGTGACTGGGAGTGTAAGGCAGAAGACCGATATACGCGGCGCACAGTTTTAAAAGATGGCGTTATAGTAGCCGAGTAGCAAAGGATGGAGCAGTCTACAGAAAGAAGAGCTAGGAGAAAGGCCAACACTTTGAGAAGCACAGAACTCCTGGGCAAAAGCTGTGGTAAAGACTGTCACTCAAGGCTAGGACTGCACGGTCACACGAGGAATAGCAACCCAACGCAAGTGTGATGAACCATCGTCTCTAGAGACGGAAGGATGACGATTAGTTAGTTTTGATACTACTACAACAGTTTAATTTTCTCGAGAGATTACAACTTACAATGTATATGTAAGTATAATTCGTGTTATGTAGTGAGTAAGATTAAATGAAAAGCGCTAAAAATTAGGGGCTGCGGAAATTTTCGATTAATTAATTGATTAAGCGTTAAAATATTTTAATCGATTAAAATAAGTTTGATCTATTAAATTTTGATTAAAATTTAAGAACATTTTCTAATATTTTTTTTCTCCACTTTAATAATAATTTATATTTTTTGTTACTTACATATTGTATTGTTATTATTTATTTAGACGTGCACGGGTGAACCACAAGGTTTGTCTACCTTATTTCTTGCTTAGCGGATCGTATTGGCTTTGCTACGTCACACAATTTGGGAGCCATGGAATTACCGGGACTTAACCAATTCCGCGAAATTATGAATCGCGACTTAACGGGATCTAAATATGCATATATAAAGATATAATTAATTGAAATTAATAGATTAATGTATTAATTTTTTCCCGATTAAATCAATTTTTTTTAAAAATCAGTACCAGCCCTATATTTTATATATTAATATTCGATCTATATCAATGTAATGACGAGGAATCCCAACGTGGTCGTCTGTCAACATATACTTGAGTACCCACATGTTGGAACTGTGCCAATGTATTTGGGGGTAATGACATCTCAATCATGTTTCTATTTAATGACCAGTAATGGATAGCGAGGTCAATAGTGCGCTCGCCTCACAAGCTGAGGTGCATGGGATCTAGTTCACGTTAAGCCACAATAACATATGTTGATGGATGACTATTGCTAAAAAACATCCTCCACTGAATTGGAGAGGAGATGGGCGCCTCCAAGTCTACCAAGCCCCGAGACAGTTCCAATGGGAACCTTAGAACCCCTAAGACCACAAGGTTATGGGACCAAAGGCACACAATTGACCTGAGAATGCCAGGTAAACACATTATTTTTGTCAAGGAGACCTGTTTTAGTGAAGTGCACTGATGTCACTCTCACTAACTATCAGTCTTTGACGGATATGTGCCCACATCTGGATATTTATATAAAATGGTGTGTCTATGTTTAATAAGATTGAGAGTGCAATGTCTTTTCTAAAGATTCTGGAAACGATATAAATTGTCAAGCAAGGGCAACACACTGTTGCTATCAGTCTTTGTATACTGTCAAGTCAGGCCAACACACAGGTGTTATCAGTCTTTGTATACTTTCAAGCCAGGCCAACACACTGCTGTTATCAGTATTTGTATACTGTCAAGTCAGGCCAACACACTGTTTGTTATCAGTCTTTGCGTACTGTCAAGTCAGGCCAACACACTGTTGTTATCAGTCTTTGTATACTGTCAAGCAAGGCGAACACACTGTTGTTATCAGTCTTTGTATACTGTCAAGTAAGGCCAACACACTGTTTGTTATCAGTCTTTGTATACTGTCAAGTCAGACCAACACACTGTTGTTATCAGTCTTTGTATACTGTCAAGCAAGGCGAACACACTGTTGTTATCAGTCTTTGTATACTGTCAAGTAAGGCCAATGTCAGGGTATGAGAATCACTGCGAATGATTGTTGTGAGATTGTTGTGAGCCAGTGTGTGAGTCGGCTCAAGGCGTGCGTGACAAGAGTTCACTTGTGAATAATGATGTTAATTGTATTCACCCGGGTATGCAAGTTAGAGAGCCGTGTCGTGGATAAATAGTGTGTGTGAGACAGAGAGACGTATGAAGAGGGAGGAGTGCGGAGGGCCATAGTCCTTGTTAGGGCTAGAGATTAGTATAGAGCGTTGGCTCTGTTATAGCTGGTGACACATCGAGGTGGCTCGAGTGTCCAGCGTATTAGGGACAGAGGGTCCATGTATGCACTTAAAGTGAGTGGACATTGTTGAATGGAGTACGTCATGTACCTGAATCAGATGCTGTACATATATTGAGGAATAATAAAGGCTTGACGTATACGTGAACAAGAGTCGAGACTTAGTCTTCTTTTATCCAGAACCCAGATCGCAACAGTGGCAACAGTGGGGTCACGTCCGGGGATTTTCTGGAGGCTCTTGTGGATGGTACGTCCAGTGTCCAGGCCGTCGGATAGTTGGTGTCCAGAGTCCTGAGTGTGTCAGTGAATGATTGCCCGACAACAAGTAATCCACCTTATCGTTCGCTTGAGTGTGTCAGTGAACGACTGCCAGACAACAAGGCATCCGCCTTACCGATCGTGTCCAGAGTCCCGAGGAGTGTGTCGGGGAACGGCTGTCCGACAACAAGGCATCCGCCTTACCGATCGTGTCCAGAGTCCCGCCTTAGCGTTCGTGTACAGAGTCCTGAGAGTGTAGATAAACGACTATCCGACAACAAGGCATCTGCCTCATCGTCGTGTCCAGAGACCGGAGTTTGTCAGTGAACGATTACCCGACAACAAGGCATCTGCCTCATCGTCGTGTCCAGAGACCGGAGTGTGTCAGTGAACGATTACCCGACAACATGGCATCTGCCTCATCGTCGTGTCCAGAGACCGGAGTGTGTCAGTGAACGATTACCCGACAACAAGGCACCTGCCTCATCGTCGTGTCCAGAGACCGGAGTGTGTCAGTGAACGATTACCCGACAACAAGGCATCTGCCTCATCGTCGTGTCCAGAGACCGGAGTGTGTCAGTGAACGATTACCCGACAACAAGGCATCTGCCTCATCGTCGTGTCCAGAGAACGGAGTGTGTCAGTGAACGATTACCCGACAACAAGGCATCTGCCTCATCGTTTGTGTCCAGAGACCGGAGTGTGTCGGTGAACGACCGTCAACAAAGCATCCGCTCGGACTATCCGTGAGGACTATTGCTGGACAATATCATTGTGCTACCAGGAGAACGGTGTTACGTTAGCATTCTATGAACATGTATATATTATTTTTTATTGCATTGATGTATATATAGAATATGTAATCCATGTGTGGTAGTAGGACGGCTGTCCTTCTCGAATGACTTTGCGGGTTATTGGATTCGTATACAAGTACGACCAAATTGATTTCTTTTCCTCTGTGTTGTATATACTAAATTATTTTAAAAGATATTAATTCATGATGTATTATATTAATGTATTTATAATGTGCAGTGATTCCATGCCCTGTCTTGGTTGTATTGTGAGATTCTACTCGTAAGTAGAATCTAACGGAAGAGGGGGGATATGTCAGGGTATGAGAATCACTGCGAATGATTGTTGTGAGATTGTTGTGAGCCAGTGTGTGAGTCGGCTCAAGGCGTGCGTGACAAGAGTTCACTTGTGAATAATGATGTTAATTGTATTCACCCGGGATGCAAGTTAGAGAGCCGTGTCGTGGATAAATAGTGTGTGTGAGACAGAGAGACGTATGAAGACGGACGAGTGCGGAGGGCCATAGTCCTTGTTAGGGCTAGAGATTAGTATAGAGCGTTGGCTCTGTTATAGCTGGTGACACATCGAGGTGGCTCGAGTGTCCAGCGTATTAGGGACAGAGGGTCCATGTATGCACTTAAAGTGAGTGGACATTGTTGAATGGAGTACGTCATGTACCTGAATCAGATGCTGTACATATATTGAGGAATAATAAAGGCTTGACGTATACGTGAACAAGAGTCGAGACTTAGTCTTCTTTTATCCAGAACCCAGAACGCAACAGCCAACACACTGTTGTTATCAGTCTTTGTATACTGTCAAGTCAGGCCAACACACTGTTGTTATCAGTCTTTGTATACTGCCAAACCAGGCCAACACTTTTTTATATTTTGGGATTTATCAAACTTTAAATGTATTATATATACATTAGAAAAAAAAACTCATTAACGATGATTATTCCTTTTTAACGTATACCCTTTAAAATTTTATTTGATTTTTATTTCCCACGTGTAGACAAGACATCAAAGAATTTACTGATTTGCTGCGGGCAATTCAAGATGCAGTTGTCATTGGTGCTACCACAATTACCCAAGCAATTTTCGAAACTTGCTGTTTCTCTGTCAGTCGAACTTGTTGGAACAAGGCAAGCTGTTTGAGAATAGACGTGAAATCAATGTCTTGTTATTTAACTCTTAATTAATTTCTTAACATATTCTTAAATTATCTTAAGTTATCGTTAAATAAAAGGGAATAACTCTCTACCTTATAATATTATTGCATCATTATCGACACGTTCTAACCGTTTTCCTATAAAAAATTGTCTGGTTTTTTGTTTTGCTTCCCCTTTTCAATCTATATATAGATATTTGACCTAAACAAGTATGTGCAGTGTGCAAGTAAGCATGACGAATGACCCTCGATGGGGTCGACCGATCACTGTTGGCAAGCGTGGTGGGATGAATAGAAAGACCAAAAAAAAGGGGGAGGGGGAGGGCAACTATGCTTCTTTCGTTCACTTACGTTGTCCCTTCCCAGAATAACATATGATTCATAGTTTAGTGGTAATCACGCCCGCCTTGAACGCGGAAAGTCCTGAGTACAAGCCCCATTTTTTAAAAAAAAGTTTTAAAAATGTTTGTTTCTGCTTTTTTCCCCATTCCTTCGTGCTGCTGTTTGTGTCCTTTCGCTCAACCCCCCTTCCCTCCCTAAACCACCGTTCTTTGCACTATCTATGATGAGCATGTCTGAGGCGTATGCTCCGCCGTGGGTCGTACCTCGTATTTTATGTTATCTAAATGTAATTCATTGACTCAAAAAAATGTAATAAGGAATAAAAGAAAAAAATAACATGAAAATGTGTTCGCTAGTGATGAAACATTTCATAATCTTTCTAATAAAAAATTATGTGTTTACTTTAGTCATAACTTTCTTTTATTTTAAACATTAAATATTTAAAACTGCTTGTGTACAACATATTTCATTAATTTCCATGAAAGCTTACACATAATTATTTACATTAACGTGATGCCTAATTTACTCATCGACTTCTGGTGGTGTAAACATGTTTATGTAATATGTGCTTAATTAAGTCGTTGTAAAGATGTAAGAATGACGAAAAGATTACAAAAAGATATCAAATATTTCATACATTCTCAGGCCCATGTCTTAACACAACCAGTACTGGCTTAAGTTATGATTGATCTATTTTAAAAAAAAAGTACTTCTAGTCCTTAACTTAGCGTAGCTCAAGTGAGTCGAAACTTTTTAAAAATTTTAACTGGCCATATCTCACGAATATGTCGAGGCCAGATTTAAACAAGCAAACACAAATAGCAGAGACTGGGACTAATTTGAAGGATTTCTAATTGCATGATTTTTAATTTAATGAATTTTGTTGTTTTATATAAATCTTTTTTCTTATTTTGTTTTTATTTTCTTTTTTAATTTTATTATTATTGTTAGAGACATATTAGGTGAGTTAAAGGGGGGACAGCATTTTCACTAATTTTTATACTTTATAAAAATGTTATTCCTTCAATAAAAATTGCTAAATTGAAATAAATACTAAGTTATATAATAAACATGTGTATTTTATACTAAGTTCCTTCTAATAAATAAAATGAGTTCAAAAATAAATAGAGCCGAAAATGTGTTTTTAATATTTTTGAAATGAAAAGTTTTTTTGAAAAATTGTATGCACACCAACACCTCATTCATTTTGTTTCCAACTTGGATACAAAATAAACAGTATTATGATTGAGTCTTGCCATTGGACGTCATTGAGTTGTATATACACAACAGAACATTAATTCAGGCTTTCTAAAAAAATATTTGCATCTTTACTGAAAGAATCAAGAGCCAATTTATTGTCAAGCTATGTCAAGACAATGTTATCAGTCTTTTTATATTGTCAAGCCATGCAACACACTGTAGTTATCAGTATTTTTTATACATTGTCAGCCAGAACAACATTTTTTTTAATATATTATGAGATTGATTTAACTTTAAATGAGTTATACAAAAATTACAATAAATTCATTAAAGATGATTAGTGCTTTTTGACGTATATTCTTTAAAAATTTTATTTACTTTTTAATTTAAATTGTAGACAGTCTGTCAATGTAATAATTGATTTCATAGATAAGGTCGACGGCCAGTTAAAATTTAAACGCGGACCATATTTGTCCCGCGGGCCGGACTTGGACGCCAATTCTGTATCCAATCTTCTGTAATATAAGAATTGTTAGCTGCAAGGGATATCAACATTTCATGCTTACCACGACCACACGCGAAGAGTGCTGTGACGCATCCATCGTCACACATTCCAAACGTTTGTCCTTGTGTTGCATTCAACATCAATATCATGAGAAACAGAAGCCGCATCTTCATTTTTTCCGACAAGATCTGCAGGAATTACATTTTAAATTGGCATAATATTTTTTTCTCATCATTAATAAATTATTATATAGCCTTTCAAGCTTCTATACAATACTAGTCGTTCTATAAACGTAATGTAATATATCTTGGGACCAAGGATGGCTGAAAACACATATATACAGGGTGGCTCAAAAAAAGTGGGACAGCCCAGAGCAATCTTGGGAGAATGTCACCTTCATCGAACCAGACATGTGGCAACCAAATAATCCCGGATCTAAACCCGGTAGATTATGCTATTTGGGGTGCCCTCCAACAAAAAGTCTACTTTCGTTGTAAATTTGCAACAATAGAACAACTGAAATGGGCCATTGTTGAAGAGTGGCAACATTTGTCTCAATGGTTTATAAACAAGAGCATTGACCAGTGGCGAAGACGTTTAGAAAAAAATTTTGAGAACCGAGGAGTACACATTGAATTTGATTTTTTTATTTTATATACATTAAAATTTGGCAACAATTTACTTCGTGTTTTGTAGAAAACAGTCCAAACAATTTTTTTTTAAATTATACAAGACGGTCCCACTTTTTTTAAGCCACCCTGTATTCTGAGCATTTTAAGGCCGGTAATTGGATTGCAGTTAATTTCGGAATCATGTGAAAACAAAACTAAACCAGAGGAATGTCAAAACAACAAAAATTTCATGTTTGAAAGGTTAATTACAAGGAGCCCAATCTGTGACAATGTGTGACAATGTGTGACAATGTGTGACAATGTGTGACAATGTGTGACAATGTGTGACAATGTGTGACAATGTGTGACAATGTGTGACAATGTGTGAGACATTGAAACATATTCATACATCCATGAGAGACCGACATTAACCAAGATGTAGCAGTGTAGCACCCAAACTTTCAACGCCTAAGTCGAACAATTTCAAGATTTCAGCTGTGTGACTGACATCAGAGCGTGGTTACCTAAGAGTGTTAAAAAATCTCCCTCTCCAGTAACTAACCCCGACCACAACCTTGTGTATTAATGTATAAACAATGCTGTTTACTCAAAGATGTCAAATTATCTTGGTTAGAAACTGTGTCGTAGTATTATACATAATGAATATAACTCACTAACTTGCTTAGAAACAATGTTTATCAAATGAAGTTAATTCTATCCTGCCCACTAAAACGAACAGGGAATTATAATTTTACAGATATGGTAAATATTTTATTTAAAAATAAACGGAAAAAATGTTTCAAATTTCTAAAGTTCCTTAAAATACAACTCGTTAGAATAATGTCCCTTCAAATCTTACAATTTTAAACAATAAGATTTTCTGCAATCGATTATTTTAGCTCCATTTTGTCTCCGCCCTCGATTCTCACCATATTGTTTATATAAGATTACCTCAAGATGTACACTTTACAAGACTTACTTATGTAACCTTTGAGTCGTGTGTGACCCTCACGATGTACACTCTACAAGAGTTAATTATGTAACCTTTGAGTCGTGTGTGACCCTCACGATGTACACTCTACAAGACTTACTTATGTAACCTTTGAGTCGTGTGTGACCCTCAAGATGTACACTTTACAAGACTTAATTATGTAACCTTTGAGTCATGTGTGACCCTCAAGATGTACACTTTACAAGACTTAATTATGTAACCTTTGAGTCGTGTGTGACCCTCAAGATGTACACTTTACAAGACTTAATTATGTAACCTTTGAGTCGTGTGTGATCCTAAAGATGTACACTTTACAAGACTTAATTATGTAACCTTTGAGTCGTGTGTGACCCTCAAGATGTACACTTTACAAGACTTAATTATGTAACCTTTGAGTCGTGTGTGACCCTCAAGATGTACACTTTACAAGACTTAATTATGTAACCTTTGAGTCGTGTGTGACCCTCAAGATGTACACTTTACAAGACTTAATTATGTAACCTTTGAGTCGTGTGGGACCCTCAAGATGTACACTTTACAAGACTTAATTATGTAATTTTTGAGTCGTGTGTGACCCTCAAGATGTACACTTTACAAGACTTACTTATGTAACCTTTGAGTCGTGTGTGACCCTCAAGATGTACACTTTACAAGACTTAATTATGTAACCTTTGAGTCGTGTGTGACCCTCAAGATGTACACTCTACAAGACTTACTTATGTAACCTTTGATTCGTGTGTGACCCTCAAGATGTACACTCTACAAGACTTACTTATGTAACCTTTGAGTCGTGTGTGACCCTCAAGATGTACACTTTACAAGACTTAATTATGTAACCTTTGAGTCGTGTGTTACCCTCAAGATGTACACTTTACAAGACTTACTTATGTAACCTTTGAGTCGTGTGTGACCCTCAAGATGTACACTCTACAAGACTTACTTATGTAACCTTTGAGTCGTGTGTGACCCTCACGATGTACACTCTACAAGACTTACTTATGTAACCTTTGAGTCGTGTGTGACCCTCAAGATGTACACTTTACAAGAATTACTTATGTAACCTTTGAGTCGTGTGTGACACATGCGAAATATCATAAAGATTTAGCATTTGCTTGCTTGAAATTACAGAAATCAATACAATGGAAGCTCAAGAAGTTTAATTATATTTTTTAAAAAAACACTTAAATTTGTCCAAGGAAGACAGTATTATAAAATTATTTCAAAATCTATTGACTTTACCGGCTGCGTCAACAAGAAATCGTGAAACTTAAACAAAACACAATCCTCTGTTATGATATCAGTATCAAACAAATAAACACATTGTATTTACCTACGTGTGTTCTTTGCTTGTCAAATGTTCTTGCAGCACAGGTTGCGTGTTGGGTAACTACACTTATAAGAGGAGGTTTATAATTATTATATCCTATTCCAATCTATAGCTAACTAATTAAATTTTTCATTGTTCCCATTTATGAAATGATAAATGTTTTCGTGTTGGCTTTTCTTCTAATGTAATTAGTTAGAACTCCGTTTACAGAAACGGCATATCATTTTGAACACAAAAGAATATTTTGTTAATTACTAGAATTTACCGTATATACTCATTATATAGTCCGTCCGTTTATAAGCTGACACCCCCCCCCCTCACACACAGTTTTGGAAGAGAAAAGTGTTAAAAGTGTGTAACCCGCTCGTAAGCCGACCCCCCAAAAATAACAAAGAAGCGTAAACAAAATGGTACACATTTTTTTTAAACTACAAGCTAAATCGGTCATTACGATTGTTTACTTTATATTACCTACATTTGTCTTTGTGCTCTTTGTTAGGCAAGTGTTACCAGTATTTAAAAAAAAATTATTTGGTAAACAGTGGCGAAAGCGCGAACATTAAAATTCGTTGTTGAAAACAAAATGTGTAAAACAATTTATTAAAATATTCACAAAAAATAAATAAAACGATTAAATAAGGTAAGTGCAGATGTTTATTAAAATTATATAGCTTCTGGTAGAGTGTAGAAAGGGACTTTGATGATCTACAATAACAACACCGATATTCAATATATATGCAGAAATCACTTATGAACCGCTCATAAGCCGACCCCCAACTTTTTCCCCTAGATTTTGCCCAAAAAGGTAGGCCTTAGAACGAGTATATACGGTAATTCATATTTTATTTGGGTACTTATTACAAAACCAATTGTTAAAAATAGTTGTATAATTAAACCAACTGTTAAAATAGTTTTTAATTATGAAACAACTGTTAAAATAGTTCATAATAAAACCGACTGTTGACAATGGTGTTTATCAGGTTTAAACAAAATTGTGTCCCATATTTTGCTTATTGCATTTAGAAATATGAAACTTTTAAAACTAGTATATAAAAGAAAAATAAAACACGTTCACATTCTTTGCTATAATTGAGAATTAATGTATTTATTCCTTACACAACGATATCAAATTCTTTAAAAAAATATAATATTGACATAAAACAATTAATGTTTCGTCAAATAATAGGAGAAAGTTAGTGGTCACTACTGTATGATGAATATTGAAAATCCTAGAAAAACATTAGACTGGCAATTAGCCGTGGAAATACGTATGGGCTCCCTATAGCTGACAATGACAACTGCTATAAGAAGCCGCCTATGAAATCGTTGAGAGATCAATATTCTTCTGATTATATAGTTCTATTGTTTAAGTTATCTGGCCTAAATAAGATGATGGTCTGTTTTGGGCCTAAGGGGCCGTCCATAAAGTACGTCACGCTATTTTTCACCATTATTAACACCCCCCTCCCCCCTGTCACAAACTGTCACAAATCTCGGTTACCCCCCCCCCAAATGTACGTCCCACTTTCGAACGAAAATGTTGCTTTTTATCAACAAAATAATTAAAATTTAATGATAAAACACCGTGATGTCTAAGATGGCCGACACCCCCTCCCCCTGTCACAAATTGTCACACTTTCTTACACACCCTCCAACACTCAGGAGCGTGACGTACTTTATGGACGGCGCCTAAAAGCCTTTTTTGTTGTTGTTGTTGTTTTTAACTAACGTTGAAATAACATGAACTGAAAACATTTATAATTACACATCTTGTTAGAGAAGAAATTTTTTTTTAAAAATGTCCCGGTTCTTAAAAGATTACATATATTTTGAGCGCCTCTTAGCATTTTAACCACAAAATAAAAAAACCCCGTAAAAACAAAGTTTTTGACTATAAATCCTTTATGTACAAGACATAACTAAAAGAATGTTCATTATAATACGCAGTGCAAGACAAGAAAAAAAATTACAAAATTGTAGTTATGTGTCGTAAAACATGTTTAATATAATGCGCAGCGATCAGGAATATGTTTATAAAAAGTATTGTCAGTAAAATATACTCCTTATTGCGCGACAGGAAAGTTTGTTCAATATAATACGCACCGCGACACTATAGCAAAAATAATGAACATGTACATAGAGATAAATAAAGATAATCTAAAAATTAATTAATTTAAATACGTATATTAGATTTATCTGATATTTTGATACATCATTTTTATCATCAGCACGAGTCTGCCTGTAAAAGTTCACATCGCTAGCTTACCAGAAATTGGGTTTAAAATCGATCCAAAGTTTTGTCGACAAACAATCAACCAGACACCACGAGTTAATATAAGGGATTAAATAAATAAAAACAACCCGTAAAAAAAAAGTTTTTGACTATAAATCCTTTACGTATGAGACAACAAAGAATGTTCATTATAACACGCAGCGCAAGACCATCCAAAAATACAAAATTGCAGTTGTGTCGTAAAACGTGTTTAATATAATGCGCACCGATCAGGAATAGGTTTATAAAAAGTGTTGTCAGTAAAATACGCACCTTATTGCGCGACAGAAAGGTTGTTCAATATAATACGCACCGCGACGCTCTATCTCAAAAAATAGCATGATACATAGGAATAAATAAAATAATCTAAAAAATCAATAATTTAATTACGGTACATGCGATCGATCTGAAATTTTGATACATTGTTTTTATCATCGGTACGAAACTGCCTGCAAAATTTCAGCTCGCTATCTTGCGAGCAAGTGGGTTAAAAATCGATCAAAAGTTTTGGCGACAAGCAAGCAAGCAAGCAAGGTCGGCCGCAGACACCACGAGTTAATATAAAGGATTTAAATAAGAAAAACCCGTAAAAAACCAAGTTTTTGACTATAAATCCTTTATGTACGAGAAGTAACTAAAAGAATGTTCATTATAATACGCAGCGCCAGACCATCCAGAAATACAAAATTGAAGTTGTGTCGTAAAACATGTTTAATATAATACGCACCGATCAGGAATATGTTTATAAAAAGAGCTGTCAATAAAATACGCACCTTATTGCGCGACAGAAAGGTTGTTCAATATAATACGCACCGCGACGCTCTATCTCAAAAAATAGCATGATACATAGGAATAAAAAAAATAATCTAAAAAATCAATAATTTAATTACGGTACATGCGATCGATCTGAAATTTTGATACATTGTTTTTATCATCGGTACGAAACTGCCTGCAAAATTTCAGCTCGCTATCTTGCGAGCAAGTGGGTTAAAAATCGATCAAAAGTTTTGGCGACAAGCAAGCAAGCAAGCAAGCAAGGTCCGCCGCAGACACCACGAGTTAATATAAAGGCTTTAAAAACGTAAAAACCAAGTGTTTGACTATAAATCCTTTATGTTCGAGACATAACTAAAAGAATGTTCATTATAATACGCAGCTCAAGACCATCCAAAAATACAAAATTATGTCTCGTGTTTAATATAATGCACACCGATCAGTAATATGTTTATAAAAACTGTTGTTAATAAAATACGCACCTTATTGCGCGACAGGAAAAGTCGTTCAATATAATACGCACCACGACACTCTATCTCAAAAATTTAACATGATACAATGAGATAAATAAAATAATCTAAAAATTCAATAATTTAATCACAGTACATGCGATCGATTTTAAATTTTGATACATCATTTTTATCATCTGCAAAATTTCAGGTCGCTAGCTTACGAGGAAGTTTGTTTAAAAATCGATCCAAATTTTTGGCGACAAGCAAGCAAGCAAACAATCAAGGGTTCAAACAGACACCACGAGTTAATATAAAAGATTTTAAAAGACCAAATAATTGTTTCAGGAAATGCGTAGCTGTAAAGAAGAAATATACAATTAGAAGTTCACAAAGATATGGACTACAGCGTCACATTAAATGCACCAATACTCTACAAAACGACTGTTCAAATTAGAATTAAGGACGTCATTTACCATTATTGAGATGGAGAAAATATATTTGTTTTAAACAAAGTGTTATTGGTATTATTTCCTTACATAATTGTTTTATGACCACAGCAAGCCATAAACTAACTTTCATCATGTATTTACTATAATATGAGAAGACAAATAATTGAAATGAATTTTATCATGGATAAGCGCAGTACGCAATAATCTTCTGTTTAGAAGAAGCGTCTGTAACTGATAAATATTTTAAAAAAAACAACTATTAATCATATCTTTAAAATCTTAGGTGTTTCCAAATTTCATTGTCCCGGTCACAGAAGCAAAGTTTTTCTGGAAGCACAGCGATTACCTTACTGTTCTAGACATACTTCGTTCGGAAAACAAAACGTTCAACCCAGGAACAGAACGAACGTGAAAATGTGCTACATAGTGTTACTATTCCTGTTTCTTTGTTGTTAAAATTGTGTGAAGGAAAATGCTGGACAAACTGTTGGGGGAGGGGGGCACGGGACAGGGTAAAGGAATTTATAGCTCTATATACACCATATACCTTGGACCAAAAAGGGAGCACGGGACAGTGTAAAGCAATTTATAGCTCTATATACACTATATACCTTTGACCATAAAGGGAGCACGGGACAGGGTAAAGCAATTTATAGCTTATATACACCATATACCTTGGACCAAAAAGGGAACACGGGACAGGGTAAAGCAATTTATATCTCTATATACACCATATACCTTGGACCAAAAAGGGAGCACGGGACAGGGTAAAGCAATTTATAGCTCTATATACACCATATACTTGGACCAAAAGAATAATAAAGGAATTTATAGCTCTATAGTCTATATACACAATATAACTTGGACCAAATGACTAATAAAGTGAAACACTTGGCCCATTGAACTCTTTCCTCTATAAACCATTTGTTAAATCAACACTGTGCTCATACTATTCCTCATTTATGAAGTTTCCTTAAAACAAGTACCTAGCCACCTAGCCCTTTTAACTTGATGTGAGTCATTACGTTTTTACGTTTATTGTTGAATTCTATATTGAATAATTTATTTGATTACCGTTTACTTTCATGTGGCGCCGTACAATTTAAACTTACAAAAACAAGTATAGGAGGAAGTTCATTTTAATTGTGATATTTACAATAGAGTTTACAATTAATAATTAAGGTACTTTTAAAAAAAAATAAGAACCGCTGATATAGAAATAGATCAAACTAAAAATTTTACAAGGTTATCATTCTGTTACAGGATTCGAATTACTTGTTAGAAAAATTTACAATAACCTTATACTAATGATATAAAAACATTGTTTGTGTCAAAGAAATGAGTGTACAATTTCTAATAGAAAAGTCTCTCCACCCTCCCCACCCCTGGCCCCACGGGCGTGTTCCTGGAATTATAATCAACCAACAATCCCTTGTTGACCCCTAATGACGGGTCACTGTGTACGAGAACTTACCAATGTCACGTGATGACCTGGACATACTGCTGCACCTCAGATGAACAAGATTCGATACATCCTAGCTGGTGTTTGTTTAGGTAACTGTGATAGAGATATTTAGTTCTAACGGTCTTTTCATTTTTTCTCTCTTTTTAAAGAAAATAATGTTTACCATCCTTTCCTATTCAATGTCTTATTTCTTATCTTGACTATTACAGACGCTCTTTCTTAACATAACATTATTTCGTACTTCGAGTATATATATATATATATATATATATATATATATATATATATGGTATGGCACCTGTCCGTCTACGAAAGACGATAGATTTATCTTTATTATCTGCAGCTCTTGGTGTGGCTGATGAGACCAATCCTTGAGTGGCAGTCTCTTCTGCATGACACACACACGAAAGCAGTGGGGCAGTGTTTCCTGGCCTTTCTCCTCGCTCTTTTCCCGACTGCTTCTGCCCTAGTTTGCTCCTCTGCTCTTAGTGATCCTTCTTTCACTATAGCCCGCCACATGGACCTATCCTCTGCCAGGTTTTCCCAGTTTTGTATATCAATGTTGGCTACTTTCATGTCTCTCTTGCATATGTCCACGTATCTGAGACATGGCCGACCAACCGACCTTTTCCCTGTCGCCAGCTCGCTGTAGAGCACATCCTTGGGTATGCGACCACTTTGCATCCTCTTGACGTGTCCAAGCCAACGGAGGCGTCTTTGGCTTAGTATTGCTGCAATACTACTCATGCTTGCTTGAGCCAGGACCTCTGTGTTGGGGACTTTCTCTTGCCATTTGATGTCTAGGATGCGGCGCAGGCATCTGAGGTGGAAGCTATTGAGCCTTCTTTCATGCCTGGTATAGGTGGTCCAAGACTCGCATCCATAGAGGAGTGTGCTCAGTACGCAGGCCTGGTATACCTGCAGCTTAGTCCTTGCTGTGAGTTTGGCATTGGACCAGACTCTTTTGTACAGTCTAGCCATAACAGTATATATATATATATATTACTTATAAAATTTCAAGATTTAACTATTGAATTTGTCTAAATGTGCCACTTTCAAGAAGGATTTCTTTCTGTCTAACTTAAATAATTTTTGTAGGCAAAGTGTCACATATTCATTTTTATAACATATACACACGAAGAAATATAATTATTAATTGGAAATAAAAATACATCAGTATTTGTTGAGGAAAAGACCATTGAATGCGAGAAAAAAGATTTTCTGAAATAACTGTTTCTTAAATAAAAATTATATTCATTTGGGATCTGTTAAGTGGTTGTTTTAATTTTGACATATTTGTTAACGTATTCACCAGAATCAGTTAATTCAAAATATTCCACTTTATTTCAATAATCTTTAATTTTACCATATTAATTCAAATTACGATGAATAAATAGCTATATAGAAAAGATAACCAATGTTTGTTCCTACATTTTGTAATTCTCAGCCTCATCAGCATTTAGCCATTAACTAAGCAAAGTCAGGCTAAGTCGTGGAATAAATACGAATAAACATAAACACGTTCTTTAAAACATCAATATCAGCTCAGATGAGCCTAACGTACATTTTTTTTTGAAGATAAGTAATCTATACGTACTAGTAAATGAGTGAAATCCTTTATTGAAATAAAAGTGTTATTTATATTATGTTGCTCAGGGAATACTTTGTGCTCATGTTAATAAATTGGTTTCCCCCCAAGCATGTATTGAATTACGTGAGCTCATGAAGCGACTTATATCTATAAAACATGCCTGATTCATATATCAAAAACAGAAACTGCAATTATTTGCCTTTCTTTCCATGCCTATTGTACATTGGTTAGAATGTACGACTGTATTCATAAGATAAAAATGTTTATTTAAAAAAAAATAATTGTCTCTATAGGGCAATCTTATTCAATCAATTGAATCAAGTTTTAAAAATAAATATCAAAATTTATTACAGTGGTTAGAAAATTTTATTTTTTATCAGAGAAATAAATATTTTATAATTAATTCAAAGCTACTCTAATTTGCATGCTTGAGAGTGAGCTCAGCGCAAAATTTAGTCATATTAGTACTAGATTAGCCACACAAAAAAATCGTTGTACACATAGAGATACTTGGTTAACAAATAAGTATTGCCATACATCTACCTAATGAATATAACGTTTAAGGCAGTAAACTTCCACTGCAAGGCGCGTGAACATATGACTAGTATATATAGAAAAACATATTAATTTTACTTATGCAACCTACTTTAGATTTTGTATTAGTAGGTGGATCACATGTAAACAGGGTATGAGTAAGACTAACTGGACGTAACAAAACAGCGAACTTTTCGGCAAAGAGCCTTCTTTAACGATCATTTCAATTTGTTTATATGTGTACGTATTTGTCGTTAGAAAATGACATTAAAGTGAGGAGTTTTCGATTATTATTTAAATGAAAATATAGAATACAAATACATCCTCGTGTACATAAAAAATGTATTAATAGGATTTTTGTTTTGTCGTCTTTAAAGAACAGATGAAATCTGTACATTAAATGTTTTTTATTGTAATGTCTGACATGCCTTTAGTTCCTATTTCCTGTCAGAGCGCACTAAAAAGTACTAATATTGATTTATTTAATATGACGTTGTACATAAAACAACTTAGTTTGCAAGATTAATGAAAAGTTGTGCTTATACTTCACTTCGTCAATTAGCCTCTCTGTTATATAGGTTTATCGGAAAGAGTATTCTGGATTTGTTTTACTGAAAAAAATCTTTTATGTAACATGAAACAATTTATAATTATTGTGTTTTAAATTTAAAAAAAAAGGTTTTAAAAATTATCTTTATTTAAAATGATGGAAACTACAAAGTTAGTATATTTAATGATACATAGCTAATGTCTAGTTGAATAAACATCGATTCTCCGTCTGATTCTTTGGTATCTATACATCAAAGTGGCATGCCACTTGACTTCGCTCCCTGTAAAGAGGGATACTATGTCAAAAATCCCTTATTTCCTCTAACCCCTGGTATAATCTGAGTTTAAGTAAAACAAGCTCATGTCATTAGATGTTAAAAGTGTTATGGAAATTATAAATTTTCGATAACAATTCTGTCTGCACACTGGACTAAATACTTAATTATACTGTTGAGATTAGAATACCATTAAGCTATTTCGACTCCACATAAAACTGCTAGAGACCATGCTAAAACATTTTCAACTTTTCGCAAATGCATATTTACCTAATAGACTATGTTTCTTCTACAGATTTTAATAAGGACTTTCTTTTTTTTAAAGTACATTTTGTACAATGTTTCTAATGTATTTCAACTATTTGTATGATTGATTCAGTCACATATCAAGGGGAAGAAGTACAGAGCTACGGGTGGAATAATGGCGAGTGTGATAGCAGTTAGAATAATTTAACAAGTCTTTGGAATGATTTGAAAATTATACATTTTGTTAGTTTTATTTTTCACAAAAAGGATTTGAGAATAACATAATAAAGCTATTTAGTACTTAAAACAAAGTACATATTAATTTTAACAATGTTTTCATGAATTTTGCTACCATTTTTTTCTGAAGATCAAGTCAAATTTAAAACATCAACTTCTGTGCCCTGTATATATTCGCGTGTGGGTTCACATTTAAAACCATAATATAATACTCAATGCTACTATGGGAGAATAATAATCTTCGCTATAATTTGCTAATATCAATAACTAATGAAAGTATTTAAATAAAGCAACAACCTGCTAAGCAATAAACATATGACCCCGTGACCTATCGGCAGTGACTGGTCACCAGTTTATGATCTGTGTTCCGCAATCGAAAAATAGATCAGTGCGCGTGGCTTAGTGATGTACCAACAGAGGCGTAACTAGGTTTTTGGCACCCTTGGCAAATTTAATTTTTGCGCCCTTGATAAATTAATAAGTTTCAGATTTTCTATTTTTTCATTTGTTAGAAAAAAGAATTGAATTTCTCTTATTTTATTTATGACAATAATTACGTAGTCTGACAGTGACATTCATATAACGTGAATATACAAAATGCGTAAGACAGGAACAATACTAATTTGCAGTTTATTATTTACTAAATATTACCGTAAGCTGGCGTATTAGAGTGTTGCTGATACAGTTGAACCTTTCTAAGTCGAACTCAAGGGCGAGAAATTCGACTTACGGAGTTTTCGAATTCGGGAAACTGGCGTAATAGGCACAGATTAATCAAGGACAATGTTTATATTGAGAGAAAGGGGGAGCCATAACGGCTAGAAGGCTTGACCGGAAAAAGGGGCGGGCATGTTTCATATGAAAAGAGCCAACTTCGTTTGACATACCGACACAGGCCCGTGAGAGGAGACACCTTCCCTCCCCTCCCCCACTTTACTCCCTCGACAGTGGGATGGGGATAGTAATATTTTTTTCTTTTTAAAAGAAAGACTGTAAAATCATATTGCATTTGTATAATAAGCGGCCCCGCAAAGACCACAAAGATAATAACAAATATTTAATAATGGTTTAAATGAAATAAATTTAAATATAATTAATTATTCAATTTTTTGTTATGAAGGTTAAAAGTGAAATACAGTCGGGCCACGCTAAGTCAAAATTCCCTAAGTCGAAAACCTCCCTATATAGAATTAATTGTTAGTTCCCGGCAAAATTCCATAAGACTAATGTATTTAAGATCTCCTTAACTCCAAGATTTTTGGCTTTCAACCTCTCTGAGTCGAATTTTTTAAGGAATTTGGTTTATTATTCTGTAGTGACATTTCAGAACGCGTGTTCAACAGAGCCACGTAAATGGACGTAAATTCTTATTTTAGTGCATTCCACGAGGGATTAAGAGACTCTTGCAAGTACAAAAAATGACAAGGACAAGAAAAAGGAGTGGTAACTAACTCTCGCGCCTTAGCTGCATGCTGGGACTCTTTTTAAAAAGAAAAGTCTTACTCTCCACATACCACTGTGAAGGGAGTATAGTGGGGAAGGGGAGGGAAGGTGTCTCCTCTTACGGGTTTGTGTCGGCATGTCAAAGCCAGTTGGCTTCCTTTCATATGAAACATAGACACCGCCTCTCTTTTCTGTCAAGCCTACTAGCCAGTATGACTGTTCCCCCAACCTCTCAATATCTACATCGTCATTGATTAATCGGCCCCTATTACGCCATTTTTCCTAACTCAAAAAACTCCATAAGTCGATTTTTCACTGTTTCTTTTGAATTCGACTGAAAAAGGTCCGACTGTATTTATTTATATGGAAATTTAAAGATGAGAGATTTAGTGGCGCCCTTTTGAGGTGGCGCCCTTGGCAACTGCCACGATGCCAAGCCGTTGTTACGCCACTGTGTACCAACCTCCTTCAAAGGGAGTGAGTCGGATATCGATGATTGAAATTTGAGGTATTATCTGCAATCTCCTTTGTTATTTAAGCATGTAATTGTTGAAGTGGATTTTTTGTGTGTAAATTCTATTCCTCATAGTGGCACACCAATTGACTTCGATTCCTAAAAATAGCAATAAAATGACAATAAATTTCAAGGATTATTCAACTTAACTGTTTACACGGAATCCAATTAAAATAAGATCATGTATGTATGTCATACTATAATAATATATATATCTATTTCGTATGTGTTACAAGAATATTAGTAACTTAATTAGCCCATAATGTATAAAATAAACTTGAACAAGAAATTCAAATATAAATTAAGTCTAAGATGCACGATATTATATATTTGTATAAGCCAATGGTTTTGTATTTGTAATCGCACTAAATCTGATTAGCATTTTTTGTTAAAGGTAATGTATATATTTTTTGAAAAACGTAAAAACTAAGTTTTTAACTATTATTCTTTAGGTACGAGACATAACTAAAAGAATGTTCCTTATAATACGCAGCGCAAGACAATCAAGAAATACAAAAGTGTAGTTATGTGTCGTAAATCATGTTTAATATAAAGCGCACTAATCAGGAATATGTTTATAAAATACGCACCAATTGCGCGACAGTATAGGACGTTCAATATAATACGCGCTGCGGCACTCTATCTAAAAAATGTAACATGATATATAGAGATAAATAAAATATTCTAAATATTTAATAATTTAATTACAGTACATGCGATCGATCTGAAATTTTCAAACATCGTTTTTATCATTGGCACAAAACTGCCTGCACAATGTCAGCTCGCTAGCTTACGAGGAAGTGGGTTAAAAATCATTACAAAGTTTTGGAGACAAGAAAGAAACAAACAAACAAACAAATAAGGGCTCAAACAAACAGACACCACGAATTACTATAAAGGATTTAAAAAATTAGATCAAACTCGATCTCATTGTATGAGCTGCTTTGTACAACCACCATAGGCGAACATAAAGATCTACATAATATATTCATATGACGATTTGGTCTTTTTAAAAAAAAGTTTAATATTTTATTTCTAGGTAAAAATTCTGGATAAACTAGTTTTATAAATGCAATTTTGTTAAATAATTTTTTTTTATTTTCTTGAACGAGGATGAAAATTCTGCTGAACAAATTAAAGTTACAGGAAAATATTAGCATTCTTAAAGCCAGGCGGCCACCAATGTGAAAATCAATTATGAAAGGTTTTTAATAACCGATACTTTTGGTAAAAAAAAACAAACCTTTGATTTCAAAAGAATGTTTATGTATTTTCCATTTTATTATTTTGTCCTACATTGTTTCTTTTTTATGCTTTAGGTAGAATTCTTTTCAAATAGAGCTGTTCGTACTTAAAGGCAACAAAGATATTTTAAGATGTCAAAGATCTATATGACGATTTGTTGAGAAAAGTGTTTCTAAAATGGTGGAAATTTATTATTGAATTGAAAACAATATATTTTTATTTCTGGGCAAAAGGTGGTAAACTAAAATTTTTATCCTATAAATTAAACAGCACATTTCTTAAATTGTTCTTTACGCCTCCGAATTTTTTTTTATAATTTAGTTGAAATATTATTTTTATTTAACATTTTTTTGTTAATTTATTAAAATAGCAAATTTTTTAAAACAAATTTATATTTTAAAAATAGTTTGTTTTTTTTTAATTTAAGGCCATGACAGTATTTTACATTCGAAACAAAAGTTAGTGGTAATTCCAAGTAAATTTGGAAACTTAATCCACAACCGATTAACTATCGCTCACACTATAATTTCAAGGGACACGGTTAGAAGCGAATCACGGTTACATATAGACCGGGCTGTCAGCCATACCTCAGTGTCTTGTGGTTAGCCATAAGTTGGTTATTTGTCAATGTATTATGGGTAACCATAATTTGGTTCCACGTCAATGTATTATGGGTAACCAAAAGTTGGTCATGCCCCAGTGTATTGTGGGTAACCGTAATTTTGTATTGTTTCATGGTATTATGGGTAACCAAAAGTTGGTCATGCCCCAGTGTATTGTGGGCAACCATAATTTGGTAATGTATCATGGTGTTATGGGTAACCAAAATTTGGTCATGCCCCAGTTTATTTTGGGAAACCGTAATTTGGTAATGTGTCATGGTGTTATGGGTAACCAACTGCAGGTTCTGTGTATATTTATGAAAAAAGGTAACAATATTTCGACTATTTTATCAAACATTTTGTTGTGGTTGACATGTCACATATAAAAGATGCATGCCTGGGAGAGGTCTAACTAATTTTTGGTCGAATTTTAGTTTTCTGTTATTATTACATTGTTAAAAGTATGCTATCATAAAAACTAAAGTTTTCTTGGATTTTTAATTATATAATTAATATAAAAAATCCAAAATGGCTCTCATTTATATTAGTAATTCTAATATTACTTTGCATATTTTGTTTTTCTATAGCTGTTTCCCGTAAATAATGCAGTTTTCATTTATTTGTTTCTTTCATGTTCTGAACAGTTGACACTTTTCTGGGTTAAAAGACATACTCATTATTCACCCATTTATGTAACTAATCTAAAGAATATAAAGAGTTCAGTCATAATTAATCTATAGATTATACAATGATCAGAAAGTAACCTAACTTAAGTTAACGATTACTTGCGCTAAAGGTACCTCTAATTTATAGCAGGGTGGTATATACCAAATAAATAATTATATTTAACAAATCTCCATTTCTTCAAATTTACACAAAAAAATATGTTCAAAACTGAACAGAGCTGGTGAAAACAATAAATTTATTTTCGTTTACTTTGGTCAACGTGTTCTTTTTGAAACGTTTCTTTTAGCTCATCAGCTGTATCCTGTGGAGTTTATAAAGTGGAAATTGTTAACGGAATTTTATTGAGTCGGTCAGCAGTGTAGTGTAATGATTCGCGTGTCGCTTGGTGTGTTAGCCGAATTGAAAGTCTGTCAGTTGGCGGCTGAATTATCAGAATGTCAAATTTGACTTTTGAATTGAAGCCTGTCAACAGACCTGACATGTACATTGACGTCATGATCACAGACCTGACATGTACAGTGACGTCATGATCACAGACCTGACATGTACAGTGACATCATGATCACAGACCTGACATGTACAGTGACATCATGATCACAGACCTGACACGTACAGTGACGTCATGATCACAGACCTGACATTTACAGTGACGTCATGATCACAGACCTGACATGTACAGTGACGTCATGATCACAGACCTGACATGTACAGTGACATCATGATCACAGACCTGACATGTACAGTGACATCATGATCACAGACGTGGCAGTATTTCAATAAAAGGTCCCTTAAGACAAGCCACCCCATACCCCAGGACTCGGCTTTGTCATTTCTATGGGAAGTTCTCAATGATTCACCACCATAGCTAAAACACGAGGGTGTCGTCGAGGTTGTTAAAAAGTCACTTTCAAAATAATTTTTAAAAATCACTAGTTAATTTTGTTATGAACAAAGACGTCTTTGACAGGACAGTCTTATGATGAATTAAACCTGAGTGTCACGTGTGAACCACATGATTTGTGACGAAGAGGTCACGTGAGCAAAAGCGCGGGAGATGACGCAGAAGGTTCGAGGTCATGATCAGTTGTCAGAGAGGTTCCGTAGTGTAAGGACGGAATGTGTGTGTGCCTCAAGACTTCCAAGTTGTATAACCTCAAATATATATGTTATGTAAATAGAATACATGTTAAAGTTGTTTTATTGAAACAAGTTCTTCAGTGGATTATTGTGCACAAGATTCTGTAATGAGAGAACGCCTACTGAAGAGTTACATATAAAATATAGTTAAAGTTACATTGGTGTCGAAGTAAAAGTGATTACCATTAGGCATAAGTTCTAAGTAAACACAGTACAAGAAATTTGATAAAGGAGGTATCGTGGAATTGACAAGTATTTGATATTTCAAAAAGGAAAGTATTCATTAAAAGAAGTAATATTAGCAGCTATCGTATTTTGTGAATATTCAAGTTCGTAAGAAGCTGTAAATAAACTTGTGTGGTTCAATGAAAATACAAGAATATTTCAAGATGGCGGCATAAACGCACATGGTCACGGCGTGCGGTGTATACAACTAGGTCGCCTAGTTGGTTCTACGTCACATTCGACGACAGTACAAGTATACTACACAGTGCTGGAATCTGCGTCGTTTAGGCTTACTGTATGGTGACAGACGGTGAACATATATAGGTCGTGACGTCAGCAAGCTCAATGCTAGTTGATTCCAGGAAATATTTGTAAACATAACCTGCAACTTGGAAGGCAATGGACTATTAACAACTGTGTCAGTGTGAATTATAAATAAAGGAACGGAATTTTTATCCATTCATTGTGTGAAGAGTTTGATAATTGCTATTTTGGATTAATGGAGTGAACTAAATTGTTTAAAAAACTACTCGAAAATTGAAAATTTTATCAAGTGACTTTTATTCAAAATGATTGGACCATTAGATATATTTTGTCAATCCGAGGGAGCGTATATATAAAGTATACTAAAGATCCCGTGTGAGGATTTTTTTGTTGTCTCATCTTGTCAAGACTAAATTGCATGGTTTAGACGTGTCACTTATTTGAACTTAATATTTTGAATTCAAGATTTTTCCTTTGGAGAAATTATAACTCTATCAATATATATACATACATTCCTTACCGAATTGCTAGACTCATATTATTCAATCAAACAAAACATGGATTACTACAAGGAATTCACTGCCATAGCTAAAGATATCGGACTAAAGGGAAAAGAAATGAGAGATTTCATTGAAGAAAAAGTACAAATAGCCAAAGAAGAAGAAAAGCTAAGAATAGCTGAAGAAAAAGAAAATCAAAGAATTGCTGAAGGAAAAGCAAGAATTGCTGAAGAAAAAGAACAGCTAAAAAAGCTGAAGAAAAAGAAAATCAAAGGATTGCTGAAGAAAAAGAGAGAGGCAAAGAGTCATAATTGAAAGAGAAGAAAGAGCGGAAAAGAGAGAACTTGAACAAATTAAAAATGACAACTTAAAATTACGAATTGAGCTAGAGAGTAGAGGCCGAAATCCTGGTAATGAAATAAATAGAAGGTCAGCACCAAGGGATACTATAAAGTAAGAAAATATGATAGCCAGAAAGAAAAAATGGATGTTTATCTGGATTTTTTCGAATCCATAATTGCTATGAAAGGCTACAATGAAGAAGATTGCCAGCACAATTGATGACTCAACTAACTGGAGAAGCATTTGAAGCTTACAACAGTATAGCCAAAGTAGACAAAAGCATATATAAAAATGTCAAGAAGGCACTTCTATGTCATTTCGGAAAGTCAGAAAATGATTATAGGAAAGAATTTCATGAAATGAGAATCAAGATGGACAAAGATCCACAGATCATAGTGCATGAAGCACAAGTCAAATTAACAAAATGGCTGGAACCTACAGCAATAGATACAAGCAATCCAAAGGCCATAATAGACATGGTGTTAATTGACAAGTTTTTAGAAAATGCAACAGCAACTCTATTCACATATTTAACTGATAAAAAAGTTCGTACTCAAGCAGAGCTAACAAATGCATTACGAACATTCAAAGACTCTCATCCGAATGTGGAAATGGGTAAGAGACAAGATATTTTTGCAGCAATACAAATGAAAAGTCAAGAAAAAAGAAAAGGTATGAGAAACCAGAGTTTGCCAAACCAAGGCAACAGACAAACTATTTGTTGGTACTGTAACAAGCCAGGACATATGGCGAAGCAGTGTTACCACAATAAAGGACAACCAAATATGGTGTCACCTAATGGCAGCCCTATAAGAAAGAAAACAGAAGAAAAATCAAGACAAGATCACTTTGAAAACAAAGGTAGACAATCATGGAGAGAAAAATATAATCATAATTCCAGACATAGAGATTATGATCAAAGTAGACAATCATTGAGAGACAGATACAATCATAATTCTATAAATAGAGATTATAATCAAAGCAGAAGATCATGGAAAGGCAAATATAATTTTTTTGATTCCAGAAAAAGAAATTATGATCAACCATGGAGAAAGAATGAAAACCAAGACATGAATGATAGAAGAAATAAATAGAAGTAAGCGTACGTTACAAAAAATTTATAATATTTTTTTTTAAAAACCACGTTTTTATAAGCGGACTAAAAAGAAGAAAATAATTTAAAACGTATTAGTTCAAGTACTTCGATTTAATATGACTAAAAACGTGGGGCGGGCGCTTATGAGGTTTAACATATGCGGTTCACTCATTCTCTCACTTATAGATCTCTCTTTTGCCTTTTACATTAGAAATCTTTAATTTTTATACCAAACACCCACCCCACGTTTTTAGTCATATTAAATCGAAGTACTTGAACTAATAAGTTTTAAATTATTTTCTTCTTTTTAGTCCGCTTATAAAAACGTGGTTTTTAAAAATCTTTTTTTTTACTTCTATTTATTTTATTCTTTTTAGTCCACTTCTAGCAACCTGGTTTTTAAAAATATTTTTTTACCTCTATTTATTTTACCAAACACCTCACAAGCGCCCGCCCAACGTTTTAAAAACATTTTGATGTGGTCACGGGGCGAACTCACAGATGTCAACAAAAGCCGACGGTACAGATGCTTTAATATAGACTATAGATAAACTTAAAAGTTCAATAATTTAATAACAGTACATTTGATCAATGTGAAATTTTAATTACAATGCATTGTCATCCAAGATCTATCTGTGGTAAAATTTTCAGATCTCTAGGACCATCAGAAGTGGTTCAATTTTACGTTGGCAGATTTGAAAAAATCTTGGACAATGCCTCACCTACGAAAGCGAGCTAATAAAAACGTAGTAAAATGAATCAAGAAGACAGATGTACTTGTGACACTTTAGCCACTATTAAAAATCAAATATATGGTAAAAGGGATGAAGACCATAGTAGCAGAGATAAAGATGGTACTGGTGAATCTGAAACCATTTGTGTGAAATCATCTGAATTAGGAAGAACAATTGGTTGTGTATTAAGCAAAATCAAAGACACAGATACAGACAATATTTTTCAGATAAAAGTTTCTGACAGTGACTCATCTGGTCGAAATTCTATTGAACTATCAGGAAGCAAAAATGACATCTCAAAAGCTAAGCAACTTATTCAAGATGCTGGAATTGAAATTGTGAATGGACATAATAGAAGTCATGGTTGGTGATTTATTGAACATTTAAACAGTCTGAAGAAACATTCAAAGCCCATCGATTTGAATTCATACTCGTCAACTGAAAAATGATTATTTTTGAACTAGGCTATGCTATTAGCCGACTACAAATTTGACATTAAACCTGTGAAGGGAAAGGACAATGTGGTTGCAGACATATTGAGTAGAATGACAATAAATAAAGACATTCTGTGAATTCCTACATGATAAAACCAGAGACTGTATTAACATTAGTCTGTGAATTCCTGAATGATACAAACAGAGACTGTAATTATATTAATATGTTTATTCGTTGAACAATGGACAGGGATCAGTATTTGAATTCCACAGGATTATTAGTTAATTTTAATAATATTGATTGTTAAAAAATATTTTAATTACACAAATTTACAGATGTGTTTAAAATTCCATTTTCATTTTTTCAGCACAGGTAGACGGTTGCAGTTCTACAGATTTTTTCTTATTGATTTTATATCCAGAAGTTGTATGTAAGGCAATGAATGCCCATTGATGATAAATATTTGACATTTGAATATAGATATAAATTAATTTGATTTTATGAAGACCAAAAATGTTGTATTTCATAAACATTTCTTTTTTGAAGGATGGGTGTGAATGTCACGTGTGAATCACATGATTTGTGACGAAGAGGTCACGTGAGCAAAAGCGCGGTTGATGACGCAGAAGGCTCGAGGTCATGATCAGTTGTCAGAGAGGTTCCGTAGTGTAAGGCCGGAATGTGTGTGTGCCTCAAGACTTCCACGTTGTATAACCTCAAATATATATGTTATGTAAATAGTATACATATTAAAGTTGTTTTATTGAAACAAGTTCTTCAGTGGATTATTGTGCACAAGTTCTGTAATGAGAGAACGCCTACAAGAGAATTACATATAAAAGCTAACAGTTACACTGAGTCAGTGAAGTTGATGGCGGAAATTTGTATATAGCATATTACGGGTATACATTACGACATTAAAATAATTTCCCCAAATCGTAAAATCAATTTCTTCAGCTTTGATGGTTGAAGCATTTTATTCATTCATCTCAAATCATTACCTTTCTTTTTTCTTGTACCTTTTTGACATTTACTCAATGTTAAAATTAAACTGAATCGACCCCCTATGATAATGGCATGATGTGAACTCCAAATAATCATTACATTATTTAACACCATCTAGTCAACACATTTCTCTGAATTGCTACAATTGCAAAATTATCTTTATTTGCTCTAGTCTTGTATTAAATATGTTCTCTTCAATCGTATCCATCAGTTACCTCCAATATGGTCATTTTCTGGTTGCCGCAATGGATGTTGGTCAGCAAATGCTTTACGAGTAGAAAATATCTTTCCAAGGGAATGGCCTACGGGTAGGTGACTGAAAGAGTGAAACACATGGCTGATTGGTCACGAAAAAAATCCAACTTTTATGTCTCAGGTATCTAAAACTTCTTGATTTATAATAGATGAACCAGAGATTTTTAGTTGAAATAAAGTTTTAAAGTTTATGAGTTGATGAAGAAAAGAAATAATTACTGTTATTTTCAAAAATTTACTCTTATAAAAATTGTATACACTTTAGAAAAAAAAATATTTAAATAGAGACGTAACTAAATTGAAAACACAGTAACTAACTTGGTGTACAAAAAGATGCTACATTTTACTAGTTACTTAACACTGAGTTAATACCAGGAGTTTGTACTTATAAAAAGTCTTTTCTTGATGTCTCTCTTGGAGATGACACTCCTGTCTCCAAAAGCATCAAAACTATTGATCTGTTTTATAAGAAATGTATTGGATGTATTTTATGGGGGAATCTATTTGTTCATGTATGTGTATCTGTATTATAATAATTGTATTACATTTATTTTATAGGAGAATCTATTTGTCCATGTATGTATTGACTAACAGACATGAACTAGCGGACATTGACTAACAGACATGAACTAGCTGACATGGACTAACAGACATGAACAATCTGACATGGACTAACAGACATGCACTAGCTGACATTGACTAACAGATATGAACTAGCTGACATTGAATAACAGATATGAACTAGCTGACATGGTCTAACAGACATGAACTAGCTAACATGCACTAACAGACATGAACTAACAGACGTGAACTAGCTCCCCATTAACTAGCAGCTATGAACTAGCTGACATGGGCTGGCAGACATGAACTAGCTGACATGAACTAACAGTCGTGGATTTAAAGAAATTCTCTAAATAATCACTCACTGTTCTTTTGTCGATTCCATCATCTCTTTTAGACAAAATAAACGGCGGCCATTTTCTGTTTCCTGGATATGAATTCCATGGTTCGTTTATGGGCTGAAAGAAATTGGATGGAATCAGTTAAATTAAATACAGTCTTGTTTGATTTTATCATCGCGTTTAGGAATACTTTTATTTTATTCTGTTTTAGAGAGAAATCAAGCAGACAACGTCTGGTAATCTTAAAAGAAAATGTGTATGTATGATGAGACACGAAAAATGGACTATCTAACAGATCATCTAGAGTATATTTTCCTTTAAAAACAGAAACTGTCAAGAATGGAAAAATCGCGTCACAATACAGTTTAACATCTAGAGTCTTACCACAATACAGTTTAACATCTAGAGTCTTACCACAATACAGTTTAACATGTAGAGTCTTACCACAATACAGTTTAACATGTAGAGTCTTACCACAATACAGTTTAACATGTAGAGTCTTACCACAATACAGTTTAACATGTAGAGTCTTACCACAATACAGTTTAACATGTAGAGTCTTACCACAATACAGTTTAACATGTAGAGTCTTACCAAGATTCCTAAGACAGACGTCATGCAGCCCAAGACTAGCAGTGTTAGTATCAAGTTCCTCATGGTCAGGTTTCGAAACCAGGTGGCGTGGCTTCTAGTTTGAGAGATCACCCACATCACCACGAGACACTCCTATTTTATAGCTAATGGTTAGTTGGACACACCTGGCACAGGCGTCACATCCTTGTCCATCCACTCTCCTCCCTCCCCTTTGACGTTAAAACTGGTTTTTGTAACACGAGACGATTCGCTCAAAACAAGGTTTTCTAAACACATGACATTAATGTCAACGTGACATGGTCATCATCAGGTCCAGTTTAATTATTTTATGTATATATTATACGTATAAGATAGTGTATGATACGTTCAGAAACAAATACAAAACAACAATGTCTCAGTACATGACTTGCTAATTTATATCTCAGTAGACTTTACAAAGAGAGAAACAACAGTAGATAGATATTTACCTTCAGTTACTTGAGGAAAAGATGCGTTCGTGTAACTCATTTTATTGGATTCTTAATCAGCCATAACTCCATACACATAATATATGGCACGAAATTACAAGAATTCTAAATACACATAACCATATTAAAAAAATTTTTTATGAACTAAGCTTTCACACATAATTTATTTATTCAATAATTATATTTCAGCAGAAGGGTATTAGGCGAATCACACTAAATTTATAAAATGGTATTCAACATAAGTATAGCTACCAGTCGCACGTTGTTACCATCACAGAAGATACGCAATACAATAAAACTCGTTATAACATTCAATTTACAATGAATCAATTTTATTTTAACTGTTCATTTTAACATATGAAACATTCCAAAATGTCAGGTTTATCAGATCTATTTATGGAGTGCTTGTGGATAACGATATTTTCTGTATTTACGTCCGATGCGAACACGAATAAATAAATATGATTTCCCACGCGGCTGCCTACCACATACACGTGTGCTCGCATGAAGCTTGTATACTTCAAATTTAATCCACACATTTGTTAACATACCGGCATTTACCAGGCCTGCATTATAAATCCATTTTTCACATCGCCCAGTACGATTCCGTTGCATAATAGTTTCCCGTTCTTATCTAATCCCTTTCCCCGACATGATCTTATACTTGTATAGTATCACATACCCCAGAATAATCACGATGCATCATGGGATTCCATTTTGATGGAATTAATTTCCCAGGTATGCTCCAATTTCGTAGCTTAATCTGATTTCTTGGTGGAGTACCAATCATCTTAAAATTCCGTTAAATTGTTTATATTCCAGATGTGCCATTTTGTAGGATCACGTTAAATTGTATATATTCCAGATGTGCCATTTTGTAGGATCACGTTAAATTGTATATATTCCAGATGTGCCATTTTGTAGGATCACGTTAAATTGTATATATTCCAGATGTGCCATTTTGTAGGATCACATTAAATTGTGTATATTCCAGATGTGCCATTTTGTAGGATCACGTTAAATTGTGTATATTCCAGATGTGCCATTTTGTAGGATCACGTTAAATTGTGTATATTCCAGATGTGCCATTTTGTAGGATCACGTTAAATTGTGTATATTCCAGATGTGCCATTTTGTAGGATCCCGTTTTGGCATTTCTCACGTTTATGTTTTCTTGTTTAATCCCGTTCCTGGTCGGAGTATGAGTGGTAATAAGATTACTATTAAATTCATTGCCTGATAAATTCAAAGGTAACATTTTGAAAAGGTGTACCAATTAAAATAGTTTTAAAAATAACATAGTTGTAACAAAAATGTTAATTTACAGAATGTTTTCCTGAATAAAAAATGGCAGAGTGTATAATACGATTACTTTGAAATTAATTTACATTTAGATACCGCTAGGCCCACAAAAGCCATTGCTACAAACTTTGTAGATTAATTTATTACAGACACGTTAGTTGTCTATTTCATTGTCTTATATCACTGGATTATTTTATCATTTTTTAATAATTTATAATTATGTACTCTGATCTTCCCGTGGCTGTGTGCTGCATTTTGTAGTGTATGTTCATCTATGGGCAGAACATTACATTTGCATTCGCCATACAATACAAAGGTATACATGTTATGTGAACGAAACGGTTATTTTGTTACAATGAAAATAATTAACAAAGAATCTCTTAAGTCAATTAATTGATTGATTCATTATAACTTTTTATTGATATAGATTTCGTGCATAAGAATCTTGAAGTAGAACGTTTGTTGGCTTATAACCTTCATCAGTTTTTGTAGCATTGAAGTCATAAGCTACAACGTTGCACTTGGTTTGCACGCCAAGTTTGCACAACTTAAATGAATCTGTGCATCTAATGAATTTGGTTATAATTAGTGACGATTTAAGCAAGAGCTAGCATATAACTGGATCTTGTAACTTTGTGTGCTCAGCTAATCCGTCTTTTTTCATAAAAGAACTGGGACTTTAGTGTAATACTTAATATTTACAGACTGACAGGAACATTAGTACACGTAAATATTTCATTAAACGCTGCGACGTACATTTATGTTGCTAATTTTGTTATTGATATGTTAGAGAAATAAATCAAGTGTTTAATAACAATACAATAATGTCATCGTCTTGTATCATCAATATAAATACAGTGGATATCTGTTATCTCGACCATGGCTGACTCTCCAGCAATATTAAGTGGACGTTTTTGAAGGGCCGCCAAAACCTTCTTTGTCTAAGCATGTACTCATCGGTTATTTCGATTATTGTATATTCCTGAATCCTAATATTTCGAACACAAAATTTAGCCAAATTTTCCACCCAACGATGGTTATCTGGATCCCCCGTCGCCTGCTTGTCATAAAATTGTTATATTTTTGCAAACCATCAGTGTTGTAAGCATCGTAACCTTTATGTGAAAAGAATGTAATTTCTATAAGTGGGAAACCTTCTTGCTAGTACACACACACACAGTAACTCAACATAGAAGCAGTATTTTAAACATTCTCAGAGTGTCTTCAATGAACACCCAGTATCTCCTCAATTACGGAGTATCTTTAATATACATGCACTATATCAACGGGGGCCAAACTGCGGCTCGCGAGCCACATGCTGCTCTTCTGTTCTCACATTGCGGCTCGCGTACAATTTATGAAAGACATTTTTCAAGTATTACTGGACATTTCCAAGCCAGGATTAATGACCAATAGTGCTTCAATGCGGCTCTCAAAAATTTGATTATATTTTAAACTGGCTCTCAGTTACTAAAGGTTTGGCCACCCCTGCACTATATCCTCAAAATTCGCGAAGTGTCATCAATACACATGCACAATCTTGAACATTCACCATGTGTTGTTGATATAGACAAAGTTGTTGTTTTTTCTCACCTGACACGCCGTCACTTTAAAAGAATGCGTAGTGCCTATTAGCCAAAATACGTTGTAAACACCCAATAGGAATATACACAGTGGCGTAGCTAGGGAGGGGCGGTGGGGGCGGTCCGCCCCGGGCGGCACACGTTTAGGGGCGGCATTTGTGGGCATTTAAGAAAAGTACACCCATTTCTAACAACCGCCCTTTTTCTTTTGAAGGGGGAAAACCAAGGTGAAACAAAAATATTCATATTTTCGAGTCTTAACTAACGGATTCACACAATATTTGTTTGATTACATAGTGTATGTTATAACTAACGCAAATCCGTTCAAAACTTTTAATCGATCAAAAAGGTATCGATTTGTTTGTAAATTAAGCGGTATACGTCACAGATGACGCTTTTATAAGAAAACTACACAAAAAAACACTTCACCGCTAGGCCGAATAATATGTTCTATCAATATCGCCACGACAGTTTTTGCGTGGAATTTCGAAATTCGCAGAATGATGCGCGAACAAGGCATGGTGTTTCAAATATCGTGTTTAACTTGCAAGTAGTAATTTATTTTACTGTCTCAGTTTTCAGAAAATTATTGTAATGTAAGTTATTAAAATTTAAATTTATTTTATTTTTATTGCATTAAAGTAGCACAAATATTTTTTTGTTTTTCATTAAAATACGTTATTCATTAAACATGTTAAGCCTATCCAATTAAAGTAATGTATAAATAATTTGAATTCGTCTATTTTATGGAAAATTATTAAGATTTATGACAAGAATATGAAAATATTCAAATTTCTCCTTTAATAAACACCACAATAGGCATAAATGATTTCGAAAAAGACCTACTTTAAAATTTCAAGCGTCTTGGAAAAATGGAAATCTGAAGAAGTAACTAGTAAAACGAGATCAGATGCTGGAATTTTACTCAATTCAATGCAATCTTTTTCTTTTCTATGTTATCTCAATTAATGGCAACCCGTCATTTTATTAAAAAAATAATGTAAACCCATTATATAGAACAAAGAGATGTGCTAATTTAAAAAAAAGCTATTGTATCAGCCAAACAATTTAGTAAGAGTTGGAGATATTAACTGAGCAGAGTTAGAAAAATAAAACAAATATGAGTGGGGGAAATTAAGAAGACGTGGTTCTATCTTTGGAACTAGAAGTACAACGAGAAATATTTTTATCCATGGATGGAATTATAAAAGAGCGCTTGAACGCATGTCCTTGCAAGAAAAAATTTGTAAATGATACAATGTAACCTACTAAATGAAGCATTTGAACATCAAATAGATTAATTTATTGTCATTGATAAAGAACAGTTCAATGTTGAAAGAAAAAGGAGCCAGGTTTTTATGGCTGTACCCACACTATAAGAAGCGGCATTATGTTAGAAAAACGGGGGAAAAGGCCCACCTGATCTATTAAAATTTATTCAACAATATAGATTGGAAAATTTTGTACCCAACATTGTAATTTTGCTAAGAATTTTTTCTACAATTGCTATCAGTTTCGCTAGTTGTAAGAGGAGCTTCTACTAACTGAAGTTGATAAAAAATTATCTTCGT
The DNA here is from genome assembly GCA_944989445.1 of Ampullaceana balthica. Classification (NCBI taxonomy): domain Eukaryota; kingdom Metazoa; phylum Mollusca; class Gastropoda; family Lymnaeidae; genus Ampullaceana; species Ampullaceana balthica. The sequence continues at coordinate 625,358 of CALYLW010000010.1, read as the reverse complement.
TCAACAATGAGCGATTTAAGACAACAAAATCATGCAATATTCTCCATAGAACACGATATTACAAATAATTTAAATTTTGATAGCATAATACACGATTTTTCTATTATGAAAGTTAGGAAAGTAAATGTATACATATGTTTACATACAAATCTATACAATTTCTTTGTTTGGTAATGTTTTTTGGGTGTAGATTTGGACTATAATTTGTCTCAAAGGGGGGGGGGCTGCGACCTCAGTAACTTTCTTGTGGCCTTTAAAAAAAGTATCTTGTATTTTTATAAATGTGTATTTATAGGTATATCATCTTAAGCGGCCTCTTTTATTATTGATTACATAAATATGACATGCAATGGTAAACATGTTCTCCACCTTTACTTCGTTTCAATTACAAAACCATCATATAATCGACTAAGTGGCAGTTTGGCGATTTTGGCTGATTTTTCACTCTTCCCCCCTCGTCAAACGTCGTCACAAAAACTTAGACCTTTTCTTCAATATGACGTCCCTAAGCTTTGACACCCCCCCCCCACAATAAAAGTCGTATTTTCCTTTTGAAAATGAGCATGTTTTACATCAAATTTTTTTAATTTAAGTATGTTTTTTAAAAACGTGTCAGTAATCAGATATTTAAGAACACATTTTATTTAAAGTTTCGCGTTTTGACGTGACATCAGATTTCTTAAACATCCCCCCTCGTCACACATCGTCACAAATGTATGACTCCCCCCCCCGGTGCGTGACGTCATTTATGGACGGCCCCTAAAAAGGGCAGCAAATTGGAGGCCGCCCCGGGCGGCAAAAGTTCTAGCTACGCCACTGAATATACATAAAGTAATTTTATTTTAAATATGTTTACATATGAATTAATCCATAAACAAATCTTTAATTTGTGTATCTTGTTTTTTAATTTGAACGCTTTATCGCAGTTGCATTCATTATGACAATAAATTGATGTTTTACATGCGGAAGAATATCCTTTAAAACAAGATTGAGAACCACTGAGTTCTGTTTGATCCGTGACCAAATGTTTTGTTCGTTGCGGAGTTAAAACATGTGTTGTACCACGATGGTGCGGTGAACAGATGCGCCTGTTGTCTGTAGGCTGATTGGGTTTTCTCACCCTCAGAACAAACAATGGACTGGCAGTAGATATTTATTTAGTGGCGGCTAAAGTAAGGGACGGCCTACAGATGATAGTGGTGGCATAAACAAGGATGAGGGAGAAGGTGATTGTGGCGGAACAAGCAAGGGGAAAGAATTAGTTGATATAGACGCCACAAGCAAGGGGAAGGTACAAACAAGGAACATCCAGAAATTGACAGTGGCGCTATTAAATAATAGACAGAGCTTAAAAGGTAAAAACAAGAAATAAAACATCATGAAATAAATTGAACGGGTGGTGTACACAAGATTTAATATAAGTAGGTGATAGGGGATAACACATACAAGAGACTAGTTTACTGCATACATTGTTGTCAAAGTGATCAATATTAATACAATTTTGATAAATCAACAACAAATAAACAAAAGAGACACGCTGTTTTACTTTGAATATAAACTATTTCGATACAACATTGCAGAATTTGAGCTGTTTTACAGAGTCTAAATTTTGCCAGAAAGGCATTTTGTCTTCCAGACATTTTCTTTGTTGATTCTTAAGCATTTGATTCTTCAAAATTGGCTGCATTTTAAAAAAAGTATGTTATTACACAAAGAGCTTTTCAACTAAATACTTAACACAATGTAAAATAGTTTATATTATATGAAATTAAATGTTGAATGGAAAGACAGACATGCGACAAATATTCAATTCATTAGAATATTAAATATCCAAATAAGAACTCCTATTGACATTCTTTGTGGAGTTATCGTTTAACCTAAACCTAGAGTAGACCCTCAAGTGCCATTAAATAAGGTAAATCGCCTGATAACAGTTAACCGATTTTTCCTGTTTTACCAACATTCTATTGTGAATTATTTGTTGTATTAAGACTTACAATTAATTTAAGACATTTAATTCAATGTAATCCTAGGATATCAAGTAGAGGTAAGATACCATGTAGAATTAAGATACCATGTAGAAGTAGACCTTCAAAACTTGTAGAACTAAATTACCATTAAGAACTAAGTTACCTTTAAGAAATAAGATGCCAAGTAGAATTAAGATAACACATCAACCTAAGTCACCTGTAGATGTAAGATACCATTTGACCTACATCATTATGTTTACCAACACTTTCATAAAAACCTAGGGTTACCATCCGTCTTACATTTTGGCTGTCACTGTTGTCGACTTTCTTGTCCGGTCATCCAAGACAAAAACCAAATTTATCCCGATTTTGCAAAATGCTGTTAGGAGTTTGGATCAAGTTGTAAAGTAACACAATCTGTTGGATCAACATGTAAATGTCGAGTCAGTTAGTTTTATTTACGTCGACTCAAACTTACAATGCTAGCAGAACTAAAAGCTGAATTGTATGGACTTTTATCAATAAAAGAAAGGAAATAAAAAAAAATAGCTTGCTGAAAAAGAATAAATTTTCCGAATAAAAGAACCCCGTAAAAACAAAGTTTTTGATTATAAATCCCTTAAATATGAGACATAACTAAAAGTATTGATTATGTTCAAACGTGACAAATATTTACAGACTGAATGTGTCTTAACTCCCCTTTGCTTTTAACCTTGGGGGTGGGAGAGGAGAAAAGGTCTTGTAACCGATCGCTGGACCGAGCTCAGCGTGACACGTAAAATAGAAACAAAAGCACGCCGGTACACCTGGTTAAAACACAAGATGTGTTCACCGCTGGCTGGTGTGAAGTCAAGTGACGCGTAAAATGTAAACAATTGCGACTGCTACATATAGTTTATATAGATAAACTAAAAATGCATTGATTTAATAACTCTACGTTCGATCAATCTGAAATTTTGAAACGATGCATTGTTATGTAAAACGGGTCCATGTGTCAAATTTCAGCTCGATGGCTTCACGGGAAGTGGGTCATTTTTTATTTTTGTTTTTCCGCCAGCCCAAGACAGACAGAGAGAGAGAGAGAGAGAGACAGAGACAGAGAGACAGAGACGGCGGTGAAGTTAATATAAGGGATTTAAAAAAGTGTGTGTCAATTTTTAGGGGACTTCTTCCGTCGCAACAAGTTACATAAAATTGTGTTTTAAATAAAAGTAATTATAATAAAAACATTTAATTTACTTTATTAAAAAGCCAGTAATAAAAACTGGAATGAGTATTTAAACCCAATTTCCAAAAAGAATTTTTGATTTTTTATTTAAGTAACGTTATTCTATATTACACCAAACGTCGATTCAAATAAGTAATTCTGAAAGTAAACACAATATGACGTCATATCCCTTCACGCTACATCACACCAAGAATGTGTCAATATAATGCGCAGCACGCAACAATCTAACATAAGCATTCACAAAGCGGGAAAACCCCATTAACTAGATTAAATTAAAAGTAATTTCAAATCAATAATTTTGAAACTAAACAAAACATTGCTTTAAAAAATTGCTTCTAAAATTACGGGAGTCGGACTAAACCGCATCTTACACAGATTCCGTCTTCAACATTGTTCTAAATATTATTATCTATCGTTTGGCGTTCATTTCAAACCGATAGATGTTATGGTTGGCGAGAAATTGAAAAAATACTGATATTTTTTCAGGGTTATTTTTGGATTTTCAAAGGAAATCCAGTAAAGCTTTTCAATAGATTTTTTTTTGGACGTTGCACATCTTTGAGACCTCCTTAGCATACTTGCAAAAGACCCGAACCCTCTATCTGTTATGGTTCAGGAGTTGCATGTGCAAGCTCTGCAAACATTTCAAATATATATAAACACAAGTTATCCCCACGGGAAATTGCGTTAAAAACCATGTCAATGTGTCTCGACGAGGTCACAGCTAGATAACAAAATCCCTATTTAAACCTATCATACCATGCGGATACTTAATAACCACTTTTAAAGCTGTGACAAGTCGTGTGGTATTCAAACTCACGATTATCATTGATTGATATACACAGTCACTTTATTACTATATTTATGGATGCCACCAGGTTGGGGTCACTGGCGTCACTAGGAGGGGGTGTGGTGGGGGCGGACCGCCCGGGGTGACACCATCAGGGGGTGACACCAAAATGTAAAATTATGTATGTTCCCATTATTTGCACTGATAAACTCGGAGGATTTCTATGGGTTAAGTCGTGAGGGGTGAGACCATGGGCTACCGCCCCGGGTGACACCAACCCTAGTGACGCCTCTAGTTGGGGTATTAAATTATTTCCGTGCACTCACCGCATCTACTGAAATCATTGTGTGGATCCTGAATGAAACAACAACAAAAAATTACATGATCACCGGGTGCCGATTACACCACTCTCTGGATGACGTACGCCGTGTTTTTGTTTGGTACATTTGTTGACCCACAGCAAGATTAGGCTAGTTGCCAAATTCGTACAACGTGACAATTAAGGGACTAAATTTATGATGGGTGGGGGTAGAGGGCGTTGAACTTGTCATTAAGAACATTCCAGTGATCTACTATAAAAGTGTGGGGTTTCTGGTGATGTTAAGAGACCGGTCCACCTGGAAGTCACTAAGTTAACGTTTCAGTCTGTACAATGTGGAACTTGATGTTTGCTCTCCTTGCCTTGGGTCACGTGACTTGTGTTTTAGGTTTGGTGGTGAGTTGGTTCAAATGTTAACGCACAGGCGGTTACGGAATGTGATGGCATAATATGTCGGGGCGCCGTTGGGGTGTATGAGAACAAGAGTGGGGTGGGTGGCTATTTCCTAAAAATTCAAGAAATATGTCTAGTGTCTCATATTCTATGTGGTGGAAAAAAAGGTTTTGGGACTTGATTGATAACATACAATAACAAAGTACGTCCCTGACTTGACTTTGTGTCGTAACTAAGCTTGACTTTTAAATAGCTTGAAACAAGAGGATGATGAAAGGGAAACCGAAAATTGAAATTGTCATCTGATGTCTTGAACAAAACATACCATGGAGTTTTGTTAAGCTTTCACGCTACGAATTGGTTGAAATTAAAAATATATCTGGTAAAAAAATACACGTTGCAGGGCATTCTTTATTCGGTATTGGAACAGTTGCTTATAAATAACATTATATTTGTTTTAGAAAAAAGTGAAGAGAAAATAATTAAACAAATTTGTGCCACTTTAATTTATAATACGGGGGATTCAGCGGCCTAGCTTGTTTTAAATGTATTCGTTTTAAAACAATTTTATGTATATGTATTTACTATCAATCAAAGCTTTTATTATCAGTCATACAATCTACTGTCTACTAGTCACCCATTATGATCACAGTAACTGCTGGTCACCACTCGTCTATATATATATATATAATTTACCAAAGCCAGTATGTGCAAACAAGCATGACTAATGACCCTCGCTGGGGTCGACCAATCAGTTTATAGTTGGAAAGCAGAGATGGTCTCGAGACCAACAATAGTTCTTGCGTTCACTTGCGTTGTACCTTCACAGAATAACGTGTGATTCGTAGTGTAGCGGTTATCACGTCCGCCTTATACGCGGAAGGTCATGGGTTCATGCCCCAGCGAGAACATTCTTTTCTTAACTTTAAAAAATGTGTTTGTGCCCGTTCTTCTCCCCCTTAATCGCGAACATGGCTTTCCCTCGCTAGGGTGCGAGTGTCTCTAGACCAACAATCCGTCTGTTGTTCTCCCACACCGACATTCCCCCGCGTTGTTTTGATTTCTGTGTGCTGTAGTTTGTGTCCGTTCTTTCTCCCCTTTCTTTGCACATTCGATGAGCAAGTCTGCGGCGTATACTACGCCACGGGGCGTATCTAGCCCATTAAATTATCGGTGATCTCCCTTACATCAAGTTCTTTTGTTTCAACTTTTAATTGTTAAAATCATTCACGGCTGTGTTATTGGGCTATATTAAAAGTGACGTTCAGGGCCTTGTGCTAATAACTAACACAATCTTTAAAAAAAATGAGACTACGTATTAGGCGTTATATAATTATGTTTGTTTTGTGACGTATGTATATAAATAAGTTAACGAGAAATGCAACGGCTTGAATATAAACTTCAACGTTTTCAAGGACACGTAACATCGAGTCATTATGGAGACAAATATGAAAAAGTAGATCATTTAAATTTAGCAAAGATTTGGAAGCTGCTTTTGTTTGTCGGTCCCGAGTCCCCAGAAAAACCTATAGATTGTTTTGTATTTTACTTTTTATTTAAATTTTTTTTTCAACTTTGTCTCTCAAAATTTCAGCAAGCAAATCTTAAACCTATCTGGTTACACTCATAAGTTGCCTTGATCAAACTGCATCCTCTCGTCCATTACCTTTAATATTAGAAGCTTTAATTTTTACTTCCGCTTAATTGTCATTACTGGAACTAAACATCCTCGGCGTAACTGAGATATAAAGTGTATAATTAATGGGCACAGAGTTCCCTCCCATGTTTTATTGGGTTGACCGTTTCCACCGGTAACGTTTTACCGACATTTAAAAAAAAACCAGTCTAAACAAGCCCATGAAACCGTCAGTATTGTTAGCTACAGTCTTAGTAAACAAAGTTATGTTCCATCATGCGAAATGCAAGGAATAAAGGCGTAAGTGATGCCATGACAGAAGTAAGGAGTAGCTGGGGTCGTTGATTTAAAGCAATCGATTTAAGAACTTTTTTTCAAATACTATGTTGTTGTTGTTTTTTTTATTTATTAAATACCGCAGTAATCGTAATACACTTAATACAATATATATTAAAATTACTCTAATGATAAAAAGCCGTTACAAAAAGCACTAAACAAGGTTTGCAATGTGCATCATATGTGTACAACACGATTTTATTTTGTCGGATTGTGAATACAAACAAGGTACAATAATGTGTTTTGTTGAATTATATATAATCATGATGTTGTAATAAATCAGCTTTGTCTTATTGCAAATAAAAACTGCATTTAGAATTTATCTATTTTAGTCTTCTTACATGAACTTAAAAAATATCTTCGTATTTGATTTTAAAACCAAAATTAGTTATTTCTTTTTTTTTAAATCCCTTTTAATAACTTTACCGCTGGTCGTGATTGTAACGATTATCTTTATGTAACTCTTTATGTAGGCGTTCTCACAGTACATAATCTTGTGCACAATAATTCACTGAAGAATTCGTTTATCCAAAACAACTTTAATATATATACATATTATGTACACATAGATATCATTTGAGGTAATATAACGTGGAAATTTGAGGCTTGCACCATACATCCTTCCTCGACGGAAGTCTACACACAACTGTTCGTACAACACTTTCAACCAATAGAAATGCTCCTTTCTTCCCGCCTTTCTTATACACGTGACCTTACGTCACAAAATTATGTTAATCACATGTGACAGTGATCACTCTCCAAGTCGGGCGGAAAAACTAAAGTAAAAAATCACCCACTTCCCGTGACGCTATATAACTGAAATTTTGCACATATACTTGTGTCACATAACAATGCATTGTATCAAATTTTTAGGTCGATCGAATGTAGTGTAATTAAATTAATGTATTTTTAGTTTATCTCTATGTACCTCTATGTATCCGTCTGTTATTGTTGACATCCTCGTGTCACTGGAGTTCACTCCCGCTATCGATTACCACATCCTGTGTTTTACAGCTAGCGGAGTTCAGTCAATTTTAGTCTGTAAATGTTTGTCGCTTTTGAACATAATCAATACTTTTAGTTATGTTTCATATATACGAGATTTATAGTCAAAAACTTTGTTTTTACGGGTTGTTGTTTTTTTTTAATTTGTTGTGCGTATACATTGTGCGTTTTATATATTAAATAAACTGATACAAATATCAACTGACCTCTATTCATCTTTATATTATTCAATCGCTTAGTATCGGCCAACAGATGCTGACCCATGGAATTCTGATTGGAGAAAACCACTGAAGCCACCAGTTTACTCAAAAAGAGAAAGTGGACTGGATGTAAGGGCTGATGTAAGTTCTATATTTAATTATTTCATCATATAGCCTAGCTTATCTTCCTTAAGTTTAATACAAGTGTGCATAAAAAACACACATGGAAATAACTGTTTCCCAGTAAGAACAAATCAGCCAAAACATTAATTTTCCCTCGTTCAGAGCTGCTCTAAATAAATATACACCATCGGCACATTTATTTTAACGTAAAACAAATCAAATGATTCTATCAATTTATACAGACCAATGATTTGGGAGTCAGGAGTGAAATCCTTAAGAGAGATGTGAAGAAAGCACTTCATGTAAGTCCAACGTGTTTGTATCAATGTAGAGTTGAGACTAGTAGAAAGATAATTTAGCCGTTATATATATTAGCTGTAAAATTATTTATGCAGTTTTGCATGCATTAACACTTATTTATACACATTGATAGACATGTATGCATGATGTTATATCTATATATATATATATATATGTATTATATGTTAATTATATATTTCCTCTAGTTTTAATTAAAATAATCCTTTTATTTAAATATTTCGTAAAATACATACTAAAGTGACGTCCACTTGAACTCACATTTAGTTATTTTTAACTTGATTCCGTCAAAGTGAATGTGCTATCTACTATTGTCTTAATTGAACAATACTGTTCACTTTATTACACCAGTGAACAAAGGGTAAAATGAAAAGTAAGCAAGCATTTTGAAAATATATTTTTGATTTACAATAACATTAAGATACTTACAATTAATGACATTATATGTGGTAAATGATGATATCATACGTTAAATGATGATTTCATGGGTTAAATAAAGAAATGAAGTGCTAAATGTTTCTTTGATTGAACGTATGAAAACACCATGAAGTTGGAAATTTTGAGTTAAGTTCAAATTACATGATATGTTAAAGTTAATATTTTTATTGAGTTAGTTAATGGGTGCCAAAATCATTTACAAAGGCGAGCATAGCACAAATACCATTTGCTGTGTGTTACCCCACATATAACGTATCCCATACATCTAGGGCCTCACTTCACAAAGCCATGGTGTGTTGTGAATGCTCACGGCGAGTCTTATCTTAACTGATTCATTGGTTTCTCTCTTTCAACTCTAGGCGCGGGACTATAGGTGGAGAAGAACCACACGAAGACTATGGACTAATCCACGGCCCTATCCCGAGCCACAGCCACTGTAAAGGTGAAAACTATATCTTATCACTACAAAATATATTATAAGGCTGGATAGCGAAGTCAGCAGTGCGCACGCCTTACAAAGCTGAGGGGCGTGGGATCGAGCCCACGCAAAGCCACAATATAAATGATGCGATAAGAAACTCCTCCGCTGACCCCTGGAAGGGAATTGGAGCACCATTATACACGCTCTAATGGAAACATTTGGGATCCCCTACGACCTTCAGTCATGGGACTTACTTTTTACAATAGAAATTTACTACATGACATATTTAATAACTTAGTGCTAGAAATTATTTGAAGGTAAATAAAATATTAAATAGCAAGGCAAGACAATCTCCAACTTGTTAAACACTCAATCTATAACGTTTTGTTTTGCTTTTGGCCTTGTAGCAGCCCGCCCACGGGTTATAGCGAGAATATCGTATATATCAATTTATTGATGTTTCTTCCTTGAATTTCTTGATCATAAACTTTTATCCTCTGGTTATCAAGGGTCGAAAAACTTCCATTTTTTATTTTTCAGATCAGAAACGTTTGACACTGACTTGTCATGCATCAAGGAACCAAAGATCTAAAACTCTGTTTTATATCATGAATGTTTTTCAAGTCAATGATATTAAAATAATTTCTAAATATTAAACTCTTTCTTTTTCATTTCCATCAAGAGAGTGATAGTGTAGGACGCAATAATCTTCTGTATAGGGGGAGCTTCTGTAATTTAAGAAATATATTGAAATTTTAAGCTTTTTGTTTTGTTGTTTTTGTTTTTCCTGGTGTAGCGAAAAGTATTTTTACATCTGAAATGTCTTTTTTTTTAAAAATATATTGTATTAAATAATTATTATAATACTCAAAGTCAAAATAGAGTTTTGTTTGAGGGGAAGGAATAACATTTATTTCACTACATTAGAAATGTATATAAATAAAATCTCTTGTTTTGAGCTAGAGACACAGATGGGTTAATGTATTTTGCATTAACTTTCCAATTCCATAGTGAGAGTCCTTTATACCACATTAAAAATTATTTTTGAGAAGAAATAATATATTCAAAAATAAACATGTATGTAGTGAAGTTATTTTGATAATGTTTAGCGTTATATTTTTAATTACATCAATCTATGGCTTTAAATATGCATTTAATAGATGACATCGCATTTCCATTATAACATAATTTAGTCGACACAAATAAATAATATGAGAATCCTTGAAATGCCTCACCTAACTGTACGATTTTTAACACATTCAGACGGCTCCTTATCAAGACCATAATCATTTCCACAATAATAGAATATAGTAAAAATATATTTACCACTTGGAACACTTTCGTGAACGGATTATTGGAATTTGGAGCTATTCAATTTCCTTTGTTTTGTTTTTAAATCCTTTATATTAACTTTGGTATTTGTTTGACCTATTGCTTGCTTGCCAAAAAAACTTTGGATCGATTTTAACCCACTTCCTTGTAAGCTAGCGAGCTGAAATTTTGTAGGCAGACTCGTGCCGATAATAAAAACGATGTATCAAAATTTCAGATCACTCGCATTTACTGTAATTAAATTATTGAATTATTAGATTATTTTATTTATCACTATGTATCATGTTAATTTTTGAGATAGAGTGTCGTGGTGCGTATTATATTGAACGACATTTTTAATACTTTCCTGTTGCGCGATTCTGTGCGTATTATATTGACGTTACTTTTTAAAAATATATTCCCGATCGGTGCGACTTAAATGTAACATGTTTTACGAGACATAACTAAAATTTTGTACTTTTGATTGTCTTGCGCTGCGTATTATAATGAACACTAGTGTATGACATGTCAAAAATGACGGAAGTTTTCAGCTGAAATCTATTTTTTTTAAATGCACATCATAATAAAAAGTAATGCAATACGGAACTTTTATTTATTTTATTTACGCATTTACAAGGTACGCATTTGATCGCTGTTTTGTGTGCAGCCTTAACTATTTATTGGCTGATAATGTCATTTCTCCATAGTCGTATCTGCCGTAAGGGTGAGAAGTGTAGAGTGATATATTTTATTTTTTTTACAAATCTTTTGTTTACATTTATATTATCCTTATTTTTTCTATCTAGAACAAATGACCTCAGTTCTTCGGGACAATAAAAGGATGAACAAAAGAGACCAAATGTTTGTCACAAAAATTACATAAATATTCGTTTGCTTTCTGAATTAAATTAAAACAAATTATAACCAAGCGACGCGTTGCCTTTCTTATACTCAGTCGGTTAAAAAAATATTTATTTGACAGTAACGTTATAATTGCTAATTGGTAATTGGTAGTATAATTGGAATTGGTCAATTTTGTATACGTTTACCAATCGTCTTTGGTCACCAAAACGTCTTCTTTACTATGTAAACAGTGACCTTGACTTTCAAGTGACTGACAACTGTCATACATTATCTTAAAGCTAGTATTATTTCTGTCCCATTATGATGTAGTTTCAAAACTTCCCACAAAAATTACATTACGACGATATTTTATACAATTTTTCCTCTTCTACAAGCGGATAACGTTTCGGTTCAAAACCAATACCTGTCCAACATTATGTAATTTGATATCCGTTACACGTTATTTGTATTAAAAATTGTATCCAATAGGTATCAGTTCAAAATCACTGCAATCATATATATATTTACACTCAATTATGTATGACTGACTTACTCACTGTGGTCTAACGCTAATTGAAAATATAGACTTGAAAATCATAATCCTTTTGGTTTCCAGATTAACATTAACCAAACAACGCACAAACCTATGACGTCAGCATTTCTGTTGTAAACAGTGCTGACTTACTCAAAGAGTTATTTTTTGGTGAAGTAATTTGGTGCGCTGCTTTCTAAAATTACTTTTAAAATCGTGTGGTGATTAGCACTGTAAAAAATATTATATACATACTTTGTGTACAATTCAGGAATATTTCTTATTTATCATACAAGGATAAGTTACTTGGGCTTTGACAAAAAAAAACACTCCTATACTTTGTGTACATTTAAGAAAGTTTAATATTACGTATTTATCATACAAGGACAAGTTAGTTGTGCTTTTGAAAAAGGTGGACGCAATAGTCTCCCATTAAAAGGGGGGGGGGCGCCGCAGCACAAACTAGTTATAAGATATTGTCACAAATTTTTATTGTCATTTTACTGCTAAGAAACCATTTTTGTAACTAGCTTCAAATTTCACTGTCTTGAGATGCAAAATCTTTTCATAAGGTTTCTTTCCTATATGATTTCAAATTAATCATATTTTAAATAGATGATACTCTAATTTTTCCCATGTTTTGACAAAGACTCTTTCATTAAAAACAAACATTTAATTTATTTTATGATAGATTATATCTTTACTATAACTATTAAATTCAAACTTTTCTTGTCTTTTATTTAAAAATCAAATTATTTTAACTGTTTCGAATAAGTTACTGCAGAAAAATGTTTTAAAACTTTAAATAAACCGCTTACATTTCTCCCACCATTGAAATCTAGTAATATTTTACATAGCAATTTACTCCAAACAATTTTAAAATTACATACGTTACCTGAGGAAAAAAATATATATTATTTATTTTTTGTTTTAAAATATAGAAATTAACTAGTTAAATTTGTTGTATAGATAAGCGTAGGATGCAATAATCTTCTGTATAGAAGTAGCGTCTGTAACAGATAAGATAATATATTTATTTATAAATACGTCTAGTAACATCACACTCCATGAAAGTTTGTCGGCGTTTTTGTGTACTTCATTATCTGAAATAGAAATGTGCAGCACTCAGTAGAATGAACACAGCGAAACATCAAGAACGTAGGCGAGTGAATTCAAGTGGTGTGCTTGATAGAGTATAGCAAGTGAACAAAAACAACAAGAAAAAAACCAACATAAAAAAATAATATATTATTGATTTTATTTTTAATCTGGAAAAAAGGTCCTCTCTTGAAAATATGCATAAAATGTAAAAGAATATATATTTTATTTATTTGCTAAAATTATTCAAATGATTCGAAATTAGTATATAAATTAAGATAAAGGAAATTATCTTTTAACTTCTCTTGAACAATAAGCAATTAATTTTAAAAAATGTCATACCTAATTCAAGGATGTTAATTATGATTGTCAAGGTTCACGAGCATTTATTTTAAGTCTGATTTCAAAGTTGGTGGTGATAAGTATCAGTTGAGGCGACTGTTAGTTACTAGATCTGATTTCAAAGTTGTTTGTGATAAGCATCAGTTGAGGCGACTGTAAGTTACTAGATCTGATTTCAAAGTTGGTTGTGATAAGCATCAGTTGAGGCGACTTTTGATGGACTTGTGACTACAGTTTCTCGGTGGCCAACACATCACTCTTGTCTAACGTTTGCCCGACCGCAGCTCCCGGGCCTCATGCAGCTCTTCTGCATTCACGCTTTCCAACAGCGAGGCACGCGTCCTCACTGCTGGTGAGGAAGTTGGTTGCACTGAATGACCCGAGGGTTCTAGTAGAAGTGACACGCTCGAAGCATTCCACCGTGATTTGCCGTGATCTTGGAAGTCTGCAGCTTTCTTAAATTTTAGGTGAAACTAACTCATCTTTGATTTGAAATCAGTGCCAGACAAAACATATGACATTGTATAACTTTATTACATCTAGTTGCTAGTTTGACTAAAGAAAAAAAGAGCTTGTCCATTTGACTTTAATTCTAGAACGTTTAGACTGAGTTAAGGAGATGTAATTTCGAAGGTGTAGTTAGGACAATGTGGGTAGTTAGAACATTGTGGGTAGTTAGGACATTGTGGGTAGTTAGGACATTGTGGGTTGTTAGGATATTGTGGGTAGTTAGGATATTTCAGGTAGTTAGGACATTGTGGGTAGTTAGGACATTGTGGGTAGTTAGGACATTGTGGATAGTTAGGATATTTTGGGTAGTTAGGACATTGTGGGTAGTTAGGACATTGTGGGTAGTTAGGATATTTCGGGTAGTTAGGACATTGTGTGTAGTTAGGACATTGTGGGTAGATAGGACATTGTTGGTAGTTGGGACATTGTTTTTAGTTAGGACATTATGGGTAATAAGAACATTGTGGGTAGTTAGGACATTGTGGGTAGTTGGGACATTGTTAAAAGTATAAATAAACAATGTGATAAGTCAAAAAACAGTTAACGAAAGAGTGACGTTGAGTTTGAGTCTATCCCGACATGTTGATGTTTTGAACTTAAACAACTGACAACCATAAGCATAATGTATATAAAAATGTCTTCATATCTACGCTAATAATTTTATTCTTCTTTTAGCCTAAGCTACTTATCTTATTGCGGTATAAATCAATTATTTCTTTTAGTAGTCACACATTTTCAATTTTTGTTTCAATTGATTATATATTGTATATGAACGATTTCTTTTGAATAATTAATTTTGTTTACTATATATAACTTAAATGCAGTATTAGACATGATATAAAAAGAAAGGGACCATCCATAATGTATGTCACGCTATTTTTGACCATTTTTAATTCCCCCATCCCCCTGTAACAAACTGTAACAAACTATCACAAATCTTGGACGTCCTTTAAAGTAAGTCACACTTTGTAACGAACATTTCTTTTTTATTAACAAAATAATTAAACTTTAATATAAAACACCGTGACGTCACACATGGCCGGACACCCATACCTCTTCCCCCTGTCACAAACTGTCACACTGTCTTACACCCCATCCCCCCTCTGAAGCGTGACGTACTTTATGGACGGCCCCAATGATATAGAAACTTTAAAATAAAAAAAAACGCAAATTCAAGTTGTTGTTTTTAAACATGACTTTAAATGCTAGTAAACATTAATGTATCAAAATGTAACAGTTGAATTCAGACATGTTTTCTATAGTATCAATAATAAAAAAAAATTTAAAGTGTCTATCGAGAAAAATTACAATCACGGATTAGTTGTGGAATTACGATATTTAAAAATATTACTTACTTCCAAATTACGTTTCTGCCATGCCACTTTTCTTCAGGTTGTAATCAAGACGATGTCATTTTCGAATAATTATTCTTAAATAAATATGCAGATGATTGCAGATGATTGCAGATGATTGTATGCCTTAATTTAGTGAATAAACCAATTTAAATATGTGTTAAGAAATTTTTTTTTAAATAGTCAGTTACTTTAAAAAAAACATGGGCTACCACTTCATCATTTTATTTGGGAAATCTCATCTTCCTTATAGAGATTGTAGCATAAAATATTTAATATTTAATGTTTTTAATTTATTGTGTTTTAGTGTGCTCCGATATACGTTTAGTATTTATCCAGATCTTAAATAAAAAAACAACCTTTTAATCCATTTTAATAAGCCTTTAGCTGTTTCAAATTTCAAAACATATATCCTATTTTAAATAAAAAAATAAATAAATTTAACATTGATTAACTTGATGCTGTATATCTGAGGGCCTCATATGGATTAATTAAATTTATTGTAGAAAAATTTGGTTTAAAAATAAAATAATTAGCTAAATTTATACCATTGATTAAACTCATAACAATAGCTTCAGTTGATTGTTGAGTTGCTTGTTATGTGACATGGTAAAGTCATTTTCAATTGATGTTTAAAAATACAAGCAACGAGACTAACATCTGTAAGATCGGATCTGCAAGGCGTGCATCATTAAAGGCAATATCTCTGGCAAGACAATCATCGGTGCAGCCATCATAATGAACGGTCTCATTATATGTGCACTCTGTGAGAAGGAAATAGAAAAGCAGTTTAAAATTAAATAAAGCATTATGTATATATACCGTCTATATATTTATTATGGTTACAAGATGTAACACAATTTTTGTTCCTGGCTTCTAAGTGTTATATTTCAATTGCTTCTGTCTAAAGTATGTGAAAAAATTACTTCATTAAGCACAAACTTTGCTTTCACGACAACAGCACGAAGAAAATTCGTTTTTTTTTGTGGTGAAAATAGAACGATTTTTTTTCATATTCGTTATTATGATAAGTTAGAAACAAAAATTGCAAAAGGAATAGACAAAGAAAGTCGGAAACCACTCAACAATGTTCAGAAATGTGTAGATTTTCTAGATTTACTATTGCACTGTGAATCACTCTCTCCAAGTAGCCCCTTAATGTAGTCCCCCATCATGTTTTTGTAATACTGTCCTTGGTAACGACGTTCAATATATCTTGATGAAAGCGCTCCTCTGAGTAAGCGCCCATGTTCTCCTTGAATTTGTGGAAATACGAATCAAGGAAATAGACTTTCAGAGACATTCTGCATTTCATTTAGGCGTAATTCTTTATAAGAGTCTGCACCAACTCCACATAGTTTTCAGCTTTGTGATTACCTAGGGAGCCCTTAACAACTGCAACGAAACTGCTCCAAGCCGCTCTCTCCGTCCTGTTCAACAGCTTTGCGAAATCCTCACATTCTATGATCTTCTTGATCTGTGGTCCGACGAATATACCAGCCCTGACCTTAGACTCGAACAGCTTTGGAAAAAGATCTTTGAGGTATTGAAATGCTGCTGACTCCTTGTCAAGAGAAGTGACAAATTGCTTAATGGGTTCTAACTTGATGTGCAGCGGTGGCATAAGTACTTTATGAGGTTATATCAGCGGTTCCCACTTCACATTGCTCTTCCCAACAAAAAACTCGGTCCTTCGTGGCCAGTCCTTTTTTACGATAATGCGCCTTAGCGTCACGGCTGTCCCAGAGACAGAGGCAACAAGGAAATTTCGTGAAACCTCTTTGAAGACCCACGAGGAGTGATACTATTTTGAAGTCACCGATGACTTCCCATCCGTAGACATCATAGTTTAATGCACTCAGCAACATTTTGACACTGGTGTAGTCCTCTTTGAGATGAACAGAGTGGGACATCGGGAGAGACGAGTAGTTGTTTCTTTTGTGAAGCAACACGACTTTGAGGCTCTGGAATGAACGGTCTATGAATATGCGCCATTCAATAGGATTACATGCGATACATATAGCCCGAAATAGACCGTCAACATCGTTGCAGAAGCACAGCCCATCACGCTGACTGTAGAAGTTGGAGAATCTTTGATTCCGCTTCCTCTAATCCATGACTTGTACGCTTTGTAAACTTTGTAAATTATACTCTTTGAAATGAACTAGATCTAAAGCATTGAAATTTTATAAAAAATAAATAAAAACACATCTAACCGAGAAGCAACTGTTCAGTTTACCTTCAAGTGTTTTCTTTCAATATTCGCATGTGAAATGCGGTGCCCAAGATGTGTCTTGTTCCCCGACCGGCACGCCGAAGTATGCCTTGTAGGCCTCGCACATTATACCACTTGCTTCCACGGAATACTATTTCGCTCTTGTCTTACTGGACTTCTTGGATTTCACCGCAGCTAAGTGTGTTTTATTCTTATTTCGTTTTATTCGTTTCATATATGTACAATTTGTCCGTTGAGGAAGGCTCTTTGCCGAAACGTTCGCTGTTGTGTTATGTCCTGTCAGGCCTACTAATACCATGTTTTTTATATTATACATTTTCCTATTTAAAAGACTGATTGCAGTCTCACCCCCATTACTTTATTTTTGACGGGTGATACACTAGTGATTTTATAATGGCGAATTTGAGTTACATAAATTGAAGTACAAAAATAACGTAAATTATTCTTTTTTCCTACTAATATCATCAAAAAAAAAGTTTTTATATTGTGAGACAGTAGCGTTTTAAATATTACTTCCATGAGACATTACTCTCTAACCCCATCCATTGAAATTTACCACATACATTTATAATTCTTATCACTGTGTTGAAAATAAGTGTTGTTTTTTTTAATTTTGAAAGATACATTAGGAAATGCAGAAATAAAACACTCATCCATATATAGTTCATCCGTCTAATTTCCGGGAACAATGCCTGACCCAGTTGTAGGATTCTAAATGTGCCATGTCTGATTCCAAACGGCCTAATCTTAATCCGACAGTATTCACAACAATCGAATCTCAGCGTTGTATTAGCACAGCCCAGTGCGTGTTTGTCATGAGTAAACAACTAAGAATTCTTTTCTCCTCTCAACATTACTTTATTTCCTCTAGTTGTTGTCTTTTTCCATCAAGGTTTCATAGTGTTATCTTTACAAAATATTAACGTATAGAAAGAGAAGAAAATCAATTGAATAATTCTGCACTTGATTATTGTGTGAGTCCCAGTAGAATAGTTCTCAATGAATTTTTGTTTCAGAATTAACTATCGATCTGAAAATGGCTGATTATAAGATAGAGCGCGTTCGGTTGTAATATTTTGAAGGGTTATGTTAGAATCATGATTCATTCACTGGCTTTTTATTGGGGTAATATGTCTATTTAAAATCATATGTTTGTTAGTATAAATGACATAAACCTATTTTTTATATATATTGAATAGTTTATGTAAAATATGTCCAAGTTCAGAATACTAACTTTAATTAATACCAATATTTATAGTTGATCTCGTTCGTTAAACATCAAAATTAATACAATTTCATTCTTTAGTTTTATTAACACAAAGTATAGCAGACGGCTCATTATTTCATAAATCTAACAACTTACCTTGTGGACCAACTCGTTTGAGCCCGGGATGGATAGACAAATCAAGATCCTCGTGTGCTGTTAACTGCCAGAGAAAGTAAGTAAACAATCATATAACTTTCTTTCAACCACTTATTTTAAAATCTTTTTCTCGCCTTGATTTGATTATGTTGTTTTTTAATAGTTAAAAATAATAATCTTAACTAAATTGAAATTTAGGTTTTTCATAACGTAATCATTGGCACATTTGTAATGCATTTTAATATTATTTTAATTTCTAATTTATTTTTTTTAAAGTATAAAAATTTTCTTTTACTGGACATATGGCTATTAAACATGATGTAATTTTATGAAAAAAAATTGTTTTACGAGCAGCTTAAAAATGTTATTTAAATTATATTAATTAATTTTTTTTTGAGATATGATAAGTTAATTTAATATAATTTATTTATAAAACGTTAACTGCCTATTTTTTTGCATTAACACATTTTTAAAAGATTACACCATCTAAATAGAAAATACTAGCACAGTCATTCTCTTAAAATAAGCTGAGAGCTCAATCAGTTAAAGATAACATGCTTAGCAGAGGCGTCACTAGGGTTGGTGTCATCCGGGGCGGTAGCTCTTGGTGTCACCCCTTAACGACTGAAGTGGCCGTCCATAAATGACTTCACGTGATATTGCCAATTTTTCCCCACCCTCCCCCAGCCTCATACTTTGTCACAAAAACTTAGACCCCCTCTCATTCTTTTACGATATGACGTCACAAAGCTTTGACACCACCCCCCCCCCAAAGCCGTATTTTCTCAATAAAAATTACCATGTTGCAATATTTTTTTTTACCATTTAAATATGTATTTAGGGTAAGTCTGCACTCTAATATCGTAACACGCGTGAAGCCATTGAAAACGCAATTAAATAAATGGTAAATTATAATCAAATATTTGAGTGGAACTTTTATTTAAAGTTGCGCGTTTTTGATGTGACGTCACATTTTTAAACACACCCTCCCCCTCGTCACACATCGTCACAGATGCGTGACCCCATCCCCCTATGGCGGATTAAAAGGGGGTGCTGAACTGGCTAAAGCTAGGGGCCCCCAATAATTTAAGGTCCCCCAAACTTATTTTAGTGTATTATAAAGATGCAGTCAAATGTTTGTATGAATCCCTGAAAATGCCTTGGACAGTCATACGGCAACGCGGCAAATATGAGTAGGAAGTAGGCTATAACGGAAACCAGGCTATTCTTTATGAGAAGTGCAGTGTAGCTCATTATGTGCCGTGCAAAGCTCATTCTATTAATTTGGATGGGAAAAGTGCAGCAGGTTGTCCTGCTGCAGTCAGATGTTTTTGTCTTCTGCAAAATGTTTATACCCGGCTTGTTGCATCTACTCATCGTTGACAAGTACTTCAAAAACACATGAAATTGATACATGTTAACAAAGCCTTGTCTGACACAAGAGGGTCAGCCTGACATGATGCTGTAAGGTCGGTTAATAACTCATACCATGAGAATATCACAGCAATGGAAGAATTAGAAACAAACGAAAATCAGCCACGTGACTGTCAACTTGAAGCAGAAGGATTTCTAAAGGAACTTAACAACAGGAAGTAGAGTAAGTTAACGCCTCGCGAACGCTATGTCGTAGCGAACACTATTTCATAAAGCGTTCTCTGTATTTGTATTTTCCGTCTAATACGAAAGCGAAAACCCGTAAGTCGAAAGTAGTTCTGTTTTCAATATCATTTTATCGTTTCGTTTGCCGGGACGGACTATTTTGTGAGTAAATGTGTGTCAACATTTTGATCTTGCGCCATGCATGCTGTCAGCGTCCCTAGGAAGAACGGAGTTGATTTCCGGGTTAAGACTACTTTTCCTGTTCGCTTTGGAAAACACGAGTGTTTGGTATTGCATCATCACTTACAAATAGGCCAGTAACCACGCTGTTATAGTTTACAATGCTATTTAATAGCAATGTTCGTTTCGAAGGGGTGTTCGCGACGAAGTAAGTTTAAAGTTGGATTTTACTTCGTACCGAACACTTTTATTCTGCAGAAAAATTTAGTTAAATAAGGGTCTAACTCTTGGCCTCTATTGTTATTTTGAAAATAGTGTTCGTTTTGAGGGCATGTTCGCGTTGAAGTATATTTGTTTTATTGTAGGATATTACTTCGTTGCGAAAACTTTTTTATGTAGGAAAATTAAGCTAAACCACCTGCACAGCATAAATGACAACAAGTTGATTGAGTCCCAACGATAACTAAGCAATCATCGAGGCAAAACACATAGAATCCGACACAGCAGCAACCACTGAAACACAGCCAATCGAATCTTGCACATAGGCACTCATTGAGACACAACCAATTGCGAATTTAACACAAGTAGTCATAGAGACCCAGCCCATTATACAGGAAAACAGCCCATTTGAGAATGAAAATAAGTCTATCATTTCCAAATATTCCCAACCAGAATCATTACCGGCATCATCACCACCAAAGTGCAATTTATATGCTGAACAAATTAAAGCTCTCCATGACTATTCAAACATTTTATATGATGAAATGAGTCGCAACCAATTTAATACATTAGTTCTACTGCAGGAGACAACCTTAGCAAAGAGGAAGAAGAGAACAAGTTCAAGCCTTAGCTGTGGGGCTAATAGAAACGTGGAGTCTAGAAGAACCAAAAAACTGCACAGTCAAAGTACTCAAAGCTAACTTGACAGTAGATGGCATTTTTAAGCTGCCTGCTTTTGTTAGAAGGAATAAAAACAAGAAGAAAACAGCAAATGCTCCAACCATGCCAAACTTGGTCAGTGGAGAACAGTTTAGAGAAGCATTAAAAAGAAAATAGCAGACAAGGAAGAAATAGAAAAAAATAAACTGAAAAGAAAGATCGAGAGGGAAGAAAGCAAAAATATAAAGGATGCACATAAAGAGGCTACAAAAAGGACAAGAGAGCAAGAAAGGGAAGAAAAAAGACGCAAGAGAGAAGAAGAGCAGATTTAAAAAAATGAAAATTGTGGAGTCCAAGAAAGTAAAGAAGTATCCAGTAATAGATCTATCTGATAGCAGCAGTGAGGACTCACAGTTGATTCAAACAATGGAGCTTGACATGGCTGCAGATGACGATACTTTAAATATAGAGGATCTCTTGTTGGTAGGAATGTGTCATGGGTGCAAAAAAGGGGGAGGGGCAGAGGTTTGGGTCCAATGTGATGTGTGTGATGGCTGGTGGCATGCACAGTGCACGCAAAATTGTGCATCTTTGAAACAAGGCACTTTTGTATGCACTGTTTGCTGCCCTGACTAGATTATATATTATAGATCTACCTATAGTCTTATTTTGTATATATATATCTAAGTTATTCGGGATCTAATTTCTTTAATAAACGTTTATTACATTATTATTTACATCTCCAGTGTTATTTGTTGACTCCATTAACTAAAAATTTATTCTTTGATGATTTTGGTTATGTGTCTGCTTTGAGGTAAAAGTGTCTGCTTTGAAGTAAGTTAAGCAAAAAAGTGTTCGGCAGGCGGTAGCTAACTGGGTCAGCTAAAATTGGACTTTACACTCTAACCCCGCAGAGTAATACAAGAATGCTGTCTCATTATAGTAGCCTTGTTGTCATACTACTTGTAGGTACTTTCCTTTTTACCCTGTGTCGAACGGTTTAGAAACTAGGTAATGAAAGAACAAAAATGGTGCTATTTTTAGCGTATGGCATTCGCGCAGTGGTAAATTACTCTAGCTATTTTACTAGAAATTTGGGAAACAATTTTAGAAAGGAAGTCTCTCATTGAGTTTATTAAAAGACAGCTTTCTTAATTTGATTCCTATAAAAACAACGGAAAGGACAAGTCCGTGGTTAAAAAAAAAGTATAAACAATATTCAATGCTTTAAAAAAAAAGCGTCAGTTTGATAAAGTGACATGACCAAAACAGTATTCTCCCCGAGACAAAAATTCAAGTTTGAGGTATTACTGGTAATCATTGACAAACTTTCTTAAGCCCTACAACATCGGTTAGGTGCATATAAAGACATCCATGAGAAATTTGGCTTTCTTACAAACCTAACTGAGCTCAGCAATTTCGCCACCCGATGGGCAGCAGCCAAGTTAATGGAAGAATATTCAAGCGATTTCTAAGACTGCTTAGCTTCAGAATTAGTCCAATTTTCAGAACTCTTAAAAAATTATTCCCAGAGGCTCAAGGTAAGGAAAAGGAAGTAGCCCAATGCGAAACTCAAAACACGTGCAAATAGTTAAAAATTTTGCTGCTTTTGAATAAGCTAAATTTCACACAGTCCTTTACAAATGTACACATCGCAATTCGCATCTATCTCTCAATGATGACATCAAATTGCAAGTGAAATCGATCCTTTTTAAAGATGAAAAGAATATAAAATGAGTAAAAATTTGCATGGGACAACAAAGACTGATTATGTTCTCTATACTGAGCATTGAAAAGGAACGTGTAAGCTTACTTTGCTTAACTGACTTCGCTATGAGAAAAATTCGCATACGAAAGTTGTAGGTTTAAATAATAATAATACATATTTTTCAATTAAATTTTCATTTCAAATAGAGAAAACAATCCTTTATCCCATAAAAACAAAATTTAAAAAAAATATATAGTTAAAAATACGGAATAACGCGTAGTATATTCCATTCAGCGGGCTCGTTCGTAACCACAAAACAGCGTAAGTCGGGATGGGATCGTCGTAACCGGAGGTGTACCTGTATATAAACATGCATATATATGCTTTCACACCTGTAATAAATATATATAAAACGAAATATTAACTCAAAGACATTGAATTAATAATTTTCCTCAAGAAAAAAATAAACAAAGAAAACCCATCCTTTGATTTTGATAAAAATCGTATTCCCAACCCACCCCATTGTGGTGGAGAGAGTGGTGAGGTGGGACTCGTCCATGCTGTCGATGTGTCCACGCCCAAATGGCTTGATATCTTTTACAACCTAATACACTGCCTCTTTCATGTCCAGCCTTTTTGAATGATCTCTCTGCTGCAACTGTTTCTTTTCTTTTTGTCCTAATTTGTATTAATGTAGTTTGTGTGATGGGACTGTTTCATTATTGCAAGTTGACTGATATTTTTTAAATAAAAATTTTCGCGTTTAACGTAATTCATTGTATTTCTTAATTTCTTTCTCGATGAAAAAATGTGTTATCCTTTTTTTCTGACATAAAATCGTACCCAGTAAAATTTTAGTCTCGGGTGTCACCCCCCCTGATGGGTGTCACCCGGGGCGGCCCGCCCCCCCACCCACTCCCCCTTAGTGACGCCACTTATGCTTAGTACCATATGTATTAAAATCTGGCTTTTTTCTTGTAGATTTCCAAACGACTGTCAGGGTTTTCTGTACAATAAGGTGACAAAGAGTTGCACCCCTGTCGGGTCTAGCCTTAGTCCTAACAACCCACTGCCTAATTTAAGTGAAGAGGATCTCTATTTTAAGAATGATACTTTTCACTTCAGGTAAGTAACTAAATTCATAATTTTATTTTATACAATTTGAGAACCAGTCCGCCACAATAATGTTCAAGTTAATCCACGTTTATCAATCAGCGTTTTATTGTTGTCTTTGGTTTGTGTTTTCATGAAACGACCATGGACGTAAACGAATAAAAAAATATAGAACAATTTTTTTTATCTATTATCGAAGGACTTAAGATCTCGAAAAAAGTGGGGAGGGCCACTGACCTAACCATTTGCAGCACAATCGAATAAAAGAGCACTTTGAATTTAGTTTTTTTGCAACAACCTATTAATTTTTTTCAGTTTGACAATTCGTGTCTTTTTATTTTTAAAACATCAGTCCTTAAAAGTGTTACACATTTCATTTCTCTTGTAATGGAGCCTCTTACCTTAGGTCATTTTTGAGCTGCTCACTTATGTTGGTTTGAAAGGAAACAAGATCAGGGTGTGGTCGCCATGGATTCACGTCCCTTTTCAACCTTATCATCGAAAATCCTCAAAAAAGTTTGGTTGTGTTTGTATGTCAGTGCCGGATAGTTGTGTTTGTATGTCAGTGCCGGATAGTTGTGTTTGTACGTCAGTGCCGGATAGTTGTGTTTGTGTGTCAGTGCCGGATAGTTGTGTTTGTATGTCAGTGCCGGATAGTTGTGTTTGTATGTCATTGCCGGATATTTGTGTTTGTATGTCAGTGCCGGATAGTTGTGTTGGTATGTCAGTGCCGGATAGTTGTGTTTGTAAGTCAGTGCCGGATAGTTATGTTTGTATGTCAGTGCCGGATAGTTGTGTTTGTATGTCAGTGCCGGATAGTTGTGTTTGTAAGTCAGTGCCGGATAGTTGTGTTTGTATGTCAGTGCCGGATAGTTGTGTATTAACCCTGACCAGTAAGCATTTCCTCCCAATGGGTGCGCACTGCTCTTTCCCACGATTCTATCTTTGTGAGAAATGTTACTCTCGTTCAAATCAATTAACCGTGACATATGGGAGTTTTGATTTATCATTTGGAATATTTTTTTACATGGACATATATTGCAAAGCATTATACGGGACGATCGATGACAATTTAAAGCCGAATATAAGACAGACTAAAGGTATAATGTTTTCCGTCACAACCTTCATTTAAGGTTGTGGGTTTATACAACATTAAATTTCACATGTGAACTATTTAATGTTTTTTAACTCTCAAAGTAAAAATTCACCAATGAACTTATTTAAAATTAGAAAAAAATGACACATTTATTGGTTGAAAAGTAAACCTCAGTGAAAATGTTTAAAAATAATTTCCTATATTAATCAGATTACTTTTTGAGATTAATATTTTTATCTCGTCATTTGTTTGCACATGCTTGAGAGGCGTTGGCTTCTCTTGTATAATTAGCTAAACGTTTATAAAATTTGAAACATTGGATTTCAAATCAATAACTTTAAGCAAGGCTATCATTAATAAAAAAAAATGTGTATCAGAATAATCTATTCCCATCCATCATTTTTACTGAGGTATTCCAAGAGTTTTCTATGCAATTCAAGCTGACCATGATAGCTTATATCCAAAGCATTTCTTTATTGAGGCGATGATAAAGATAGTGAGTTGAACTGTCGGGCCATTCGTGAATAGCGTCGTTATAACGTGAATTAAGATTGTGTGGCTGTAAATCAATACTTTAAAATCAATTTTGCATTTTTTTAGAACCTTAAAAATATTGTTCGTTTTAATCTCATATGTTCCTTAGATGTTGGATAATTGTTACACCTATTCACGTGGAACAGAATGAAGAGTGTCACTTAACATCTGAATTAAATTTTTGAAAATACTAATTGATCAAATGTCTGATGTTTGATTTTACTTTACCGATCTAAATCTTTGAGACAAATTAAATAGAAACTTCACCTACCGTATAATGCTTGTTAGAAGATTACTAAAAAATTATTGGTTGAAAACAAAAAGCTGCGCAGGGATAGCGTGCAATAACAATGCTGTCATGTTGTGTTTGTACAAGGAAACAGCTAAGGGGATGACCATAAATGACGTCGCGCACCTAAAAAAAAAGAGAGGGGGGACGAGGTCGACACCCTGTGACGAAGTGTGACGAGGGGGGGGGGAGGGTGTTTAAGAAATGTGACGTCACAGCAAAACGTCCAACTTTGAATAAAAGTTCCACTTACCGGTAAATATTGGATTGTTTACCATTTATTTAATGATGTTTTACATGGGTTTCACGCGTGTTACGATCCTAGAGAGCAGCATAACACTAAGTACATACTGAAATGACAAAAATTGATTCGAAACATGCTCATTTTCAAAAAAGAAAAATGGCTTTTATGGTGACTCAACGCTTTGTGGCGTCATATTAGAGCGGGGTCTAACTTTTTGTGACGACGTGTGACGAGGGGGGGGGAGGAGAAGGGGGGGGGGAATCGGTAAAAATCGCATGACGTCATTTATGGACGGCCCCTAAGGGAACCAACACGTATTTTTAAAAGACATTAGGCGGCATAGAGCATAACTTAATTAGGGAAATTACTCCATTTCAGTTTAAATTATTACTCGAGGTGTTTCAACATCATTTCTTCAAATCCCCGTGTATTTGTTTACTTATACTTCCAGCACTACGTCTGATGGGTCTACGACTGCTATCTACGCCTACTTCCCTACGCCGCTTAACTACACCGACGCCACCTCTGCCTGTGCGTGTTTAGGCTCCCACCTCTACGTGGCTGACAACTTGTTAAAATACGGACTGCTGTACCTGTTGGTTGATTTCAATGCAGACGTCTGGGTTGGTTTGGACGACATGGACACTGAAGGCGTCTTCCTGTGGGCAGACACCCGCCAACCGCTGATCAGTTATCTGAAGCCGTTCATATTTGGGGCCAAACAGCCGGACGACAAAAATGGAAGCGAGGATTGTGTCTTTGAGCAGTCCGGGCTGCCGAGACTAAACGATGCACCTTGTTCTTTACTGTTGTCGTATTTATGCGAGAAGTCATAAAGATAGCAATAACAAAGTATATAATGTACTCCAAAAGTGGCGTGTAGCGTGTGTTTCTCAACACGGGGTAGATAAAATTTGATTTTTTAAAAAAAAAGAATAGTTTTTTTTTAAAAATTGTGTTACGAATATTGTTAACTGCTGTCTTCGAAATAAAGTTGAACAGCTTTCATTTCCTCTTATAAAATTGAATTGTTCTGTATTTCTCAAAGTCTCCGATAGTGATTTTGATATGAATCGAACATTTCAGGCTGGTTAATACAAAGAGCTACTTTAGTCCATCTTAGTGAAGTCATTGTTGATCTTAAATATTTTTGATTAGCTTAAGTGCTTTGAAGCATCTCACAGCTGTCATTACTTTGTAAGGAACATTCGAAGATACCATGTTAAATTAGGATCGGTATGGTTGAAATATAAATAATCATTGCAACTTATTACTAGCATATTTAAGCGTCGTCCAGTTTGTTATTAAAAATAAGGCTAAGAAAATTTTATGTAACATATAAGTTAAGGACCCTTTTGACTCAATAGTCATTTCTTTTTTCAGTCCCAAATTAAAAGCATTAAAATTATGTGTGTAAGTATTTATTTCCCTAAAAGGATCCCTTTCCCCAACAAGATTGTATACAACCATGGATCAGGTACCCCAAAATAAATCTAATGCATAACGGGATTCCGTTATGGTTTAAGTTGTTACCTATAATTATGATATCCCGTTTCCTATGGGAAAAGATTTCCCACGTGGAATAGCGATCCTTGTAGCATTCAAGTTAGTGTCATGCAATTTAAGATTTCACCCCAATACATGGAAATACGTATACTTATTTTTTTCCATTAGTTAGCACGCGGAAAAATAATCCTTTACGTTTGAGGTCAATGTCTGATTTGACTAAGTACATTTTCATATGTAGGATACATTTTATAATATAATAGTAATAATTAATTCACATTTATACGCTTGGGTAATCTTTCTATGAATTCAAAGTCAATATCTGTTGTTTAAATGTGTTGATCGGGTAAAGAAATTCTCGCTTCTACTATACAAAAAAAAATATCTAAAAAAGCGACTCACAAACTAGAAGAATTAATAACAGAATTAATAACAGAATTAATAACAGAATTAATAACAGAATTAATAACAGAATTAATAACAGAATTAATAACAGAATTAATAACATAATTAATAACATAATTAATAACATAATTAATAACAGAATTAATAACAGAATTAATAACAGAATTAATAACAGAATTAATAACAGAATTAATAACAGAATTAATAACATAATTAATAACATAATTAATAACAGAATAAATAACAGAATTAATAACAGAATTAATAACAGAATTAATAACAGAATTAATAACAGAATTAATACACCATTGTTATGACCTCGTACTACTTCAGCCACTTATTTTTACTTTCTTTTTCATGTTCATAACATAAACATGTAAGAAGACTTACACGCAATATGAAGTTTGCTATTTTGGTAGTGAAAGACTTGTTGTGTTTTGTAATGTCTTCATTTCTTAATTAATGTTGTCCTTGAAATTAATGTTATTTGTTTAAAGGCTCAATATTTGTTCTTTACATTGCTAGAAGCTAATTAATGAAAACGAATTCGACCTGCCCCATCAAAGTAAAAAGTGGGGATTTTTTCCCACACCCCTCCCATCTACGCCTCTGAATTCCAGATACTTTTTAAATTAGTCAACTAAGCTACGAAACATAGCAAGACTCATCATCCCTTTGTGAAAATTTTCGAAATAAAAGTATCTGTATGTATCTCGTTTTCATATTGTACATTAGTTAGTTAGTTAGTTCATCTCGGGCTGAAGACGGCACATAGGGCAGAAGTCATTGATTTCCACTTACGACGATCCGTCGCCAATTGTATTAGGTCTTGATTATTTCTTAGACCAATGGTTGAGCTTTCTCTTTTGATTGTTCTACGTAGTGTTTCTTTTGGTCTTCCTTGTTTTCTTTTGCCTTTTGGTGTCCATATGAAGGCCTGCCGTGGTAGTCTTCTCTCGTCCATTCGAAGAACATGACCGATATAATTCCAACGCCT
Source organism: Ampullaceana balthica (assembly GCA_944989445.1). Classification (NCBI taxonomy): domain Eukaryota; kingdom Metazoa; phylum Mollusca; class Gastropoda; family Lymnaeidae; genus Ampullaceana; species Ampullaceana balthica. Next base: position 596,044 of record CALYLW010000010.1, on the reverse strand, counting down.
TCTCCTTATAAAGGTTGACACATATTCTTGGTTGGTTTCTTCTCTTATTCTTTCATTTGTTTAAAAATCACTCCATTTTATATTCAAAATTGTACATTAAAGAAACGAAAACAAGGATAAAACTATATAATTTGAAATTGTCACTCAAGTCAGTCAGTCTGTCCCGACGCTACTAATTTTAGAAAGCAGGGAAAACCAAATTACTGCACCAAAGCATCAAAAGTTGTGCAAATTAAATATGCACAGTAAAAAATAATAATATATGACGTCATTGTTTTCGCTCATATTTTAATTTTGGAAAAGGGAACATTGTAAAAAGGGAATTAGATGATGGTTAATTATAAAATCATAAAATGCAGGGGGCGCCGCAGGCGCCCTGCAACCCCTATTATAAAATACTTAGTGTACATTTCAGAAAGTTTAATATTTCGTATTTATCAAACAAGGACAAGTTAGTTGGGCTTTTGAAAAAGGTCGGCGCCGTAGGCACCCTAAAAAATGGGATTAAAGGGGTAAAAGAACTCCCCATGAGCAAGTCTGTGGCGTATGCTACGCCGCGGGGCGTCTAGTTATTTATATTTTGCAATATAATAATTGTTACCGTTTTATTAGATAAAGATTTTCAATTAACACTCTAAAATGTAAATACTTCATATGTATGTATACAATATTTTTAAGGTCTCTTTTAAATTACTTTTTTTCAAAAGATGTAACTTTATATTTAGTAATAATCCAAACTAGTGGACATGAAATCAAATATTGAATTGAAAATTACTTGACAATAGTATTCCGAATAAATGTTTTGTAATATTAAAATTATGGTACTAAAAATATTTTTCCAATGAATTTCATTGTCAGGTCCAGGAGATCGATCAAGCCAGGAATCCTAATCTATTAGCGATGACATTTTTCACAAAACCTCTTGTCATATGAGAGATATCACTTGACATAAACTTGCTCGTTCCTTGCTCGTTGAAAAAGAGGATTATAGACAAGGCTAATAGAATAACGGGATCAGTACATAAGTAGATAAGTACATCTGTACGCGAGAGCACGTAATGTCTAAACTTGAGCTGACGATAAATTATCTCACAAAAAGACAATTGCTTAAGACGACAGTTACACCGCGTACATAACTTTTCGCGTACACTGACAGTAAAGTATTACAGCCATTGACCGTTGCTTCCATAATGCACGTTCCCCTAACAAAGAATGTAAGTGCGCAGAGACGTCACTAGGTTTGGTGCCATTGGTGTAGATAATGGTGTCACCCAATCACAACTTACCACATAGACCTCCTCCGAGTCTAAAAATGCCTAGTAACGGGAACATATATAATTTTACACTTTAGTGTGACCCCTTGAGATGGTGTCACCCGGTGCGGTTCGCACATCCCGCACCAACCTAGTGACACCTCTGTGTGCAAGTGCATTGATAGAGAAATATCACTGGGGCACAGCTTTTTTTTTGCATGCGATACGTTAACACTAAGTTATCAGGATTTGTAACGAAAAAATGTTCCTAATATATATGAATTGAAAGAATAACTTGTTTTTAATGGCTTAACTAATTCAATACGTTTATTTTTAACTGAGCTACTTACTATTTTACATGTTTGTAAAGAGGATTTTTGCTCCACGCTGGAGAATGTAAATAAAGACTATAATATGTATTAGAGTTAGGATCTAGAGTCAATAATGCGAATCTAATATTTCACAATGAGTAGTACTTTATAATTTTTTGTTTTGTTTATAATATTTTTACTTTTTAAATAGTTCCCTTGCTAAAATGTTTAGCACGGGGTATTAGATGGAAGCCTAATGGATTAAATATCTCTTTTAATAAAGGTTTTGTTTGTGTGAATGGGGTGCGGTGGTCGAGTGGAAGCGCGCTCAACTGGCGTACCGATGGCCACGGGTTCGAATCCATGTGAAGGCAAGGATTTGTTCCCGGGGCCTAGGGCGTCCGAATGGGTACCTAACACTAGTTAGGCGGCTGGGTAATGCGTGGAACCCACAAAGCCGTGGCACCTGTGAACGCTGCATCACTTGCCAACAGATCATCTGTCATTGTCATAGAAGGAGCCTCTGTATAGATAAGATAAGATAAGATAAGAGTAGACACGCAATTAGAATAAATAACTGAATCCGCAGGTTTAGTTAGTTAGCGTCTAACATCGTAGTGCTCTACTACGTCTTGGTCTGAGGCGTTCATAGGGTGGTCCGGATGACACCGGATGTGACATGCGAACTGCACCAGATGACACCATCACAATGGGTGACAAGAAAACGTAAATTCTGTATATTCCCGATATTCGACACTGACAGAATCTGACAGTTCTACGGGGTAAATCGTAAGGGGATGACTCAATGAGCTTCCACACAAGTGAAACCAACAGTAGCTCGCCAACGTTAGTCAAATCAAAACGTTTTTTATAAATATTTTCCGGCTTCAATAGCTCCACTCTTTTAATTAAATAATGACTACTTCAACAATATATAGAATTTGTACACAACCTTTGCATAAGGTGATATGTCAATTTTCAAATTAATAGGTTGAACTTTTATCCCATGGCTCTATATAGCACAACATAATCCTTGACAAATAATAATAATAGTAAAATCACTTACATCTATCTTAATTTTCTCTCTCAACTTCACCATGAAAATAGCGAAGGTTATAATTAGAAATAACATAAGTTGAAAAATCAATTAATAGCAATACTGGGCAAACGTTACTTAACATAAAAGTGTTACTTGGGTAATAGCTTCAAACTATTTTATCAAAGGATAATTTACAAAATGTCAAAAAATCTCTGTACTACGGAACAGTGGAATATATAGGGGCCGTCCATAAAGTACGTCACGCTCCGAGGGGGGAGGGGGTCTAAGAAAGTGTGACACTTTGTGACAGGGGGGAGGGGGTGTCAGGTCATGTGTGATGTCACACATTTATTTATTTTTTTTTCTAATTTATTTATATTTTTTTAGTAGAATTTAAATAGCTTTAAAAATAATTTTCAAAAACTTTGTGAAACATTATAATTAGTTTTATGTCTAAATAGCAGTGGCGTAGCTAGGGGGGGGGCGGTCCGCCCCGGGTGGCACTCATTAAGGGGGCGGCATTTGTGGGCATTTGAAAAGTACAACCATTTCCGACAACCGCCCTTTTTCTTTTGAAGTGGGAAAACAAGGTGAAACAAAAATATTTGTAATTTCGAGTCTTAATTAACGGATTCGCACATTTTTCATTACATAGTGGATATTATAACTAACGTAAAACCGTTCAAAACTTTCAAATCGCTCAAAACATGGTATGCATTTTTTTGGAAAACTAAGCGGTATAAGTCACAGATGACTCTTTTATAAGAAAAGTACCCAAAAAACATATCACCACTGGGCCGAAAAATATGTTCTATTATTATCGCCACGACAGTTTTAACGTGGAATTTTGACATTCGCAGATTGATGCGTGAACACGTACGTACAAGGAAGGCATGGTGGTTCAAATATTGTGTTAAAATTGCATTAGTCATTTATATTACTGTTTCAGTTTTCAGAAAATTATTGTAAGGTAAGTTATTAAATTGTTTATTTATTTTGCTTTTATTGCATTAAAGTAGTACAAACAATTTGTGTTTTTCATTAAAATGCGGTTATTTATCAAAACTGTTACGCCTATCCAATTTATTAAAGTAATGTGTAAATAAGTTGAATTCGTCTATTTTATGGAAAATTATTAAAATTTATGATAAGAATATGAAAATATTCAAATTTCTCCGTTAATAAACACCACAATAGGCATAGATAATTTCGAAAAAAAAAGACATACCAGTACTTTAAAATTTCAAGCGGCTTGGAAAAATTGACATTTGAAGAAGTAACTATTAAAACGAGATCGGATGCTGGAATTTTACTCGATTCAGTGCAATCTTTTTCTCTTCTATGCTATCTCAATTTATGGGAACCCGCAATTTTTTTAATTAATTCAAACTCATTGCATGGAACAAAGAGATGTGCTAATAGAAAAAAGATGTTATATCAGCCAAACAATTTGTGAAGAGGTGGAGATATCAACTGAACGCGGAGTTAGGAAAAAAATATGAGTGGGGAAAATTAAAAAGACGTGGTTCTATCTTTAGAAAAAGAAGTACATGGAGAAATATTTTTATCAATGGATGGAATTATAAAAGAGCGCTTTGATGAGTAGCATGTCCTTGCAAGAAAATTTTCGTATTTAATACCATGTAACCTACAAAACGAAGCATTTGAACATCAAATAACTCAATTTATTGACATCGATAAAGAACAGTTCCATACTGAAAGAAAAAGAATCCAGGTTTCTATGGCTGTACCTACACTACAAGAAGAGGCATTATGTTAGAAAAACGAGGGAAAAGGCCTCCATGATCTATTGCAATTTATTCAACAGCATAGATTGGAAAATTCTGTACCCAACATTGTAATTTTGCTATGAATTTTTTCAACTATGGCTATCAGTGTCGCTAGTTATGAAAGGAGCTTCTCCAAACTGAAGTTGATAAAAAATTATCTTCGCTCCACCTTGAGCGATTAAAGACAACAAAATCTTGCAATGCTGTCCATAGAACATGATATTACAAAGAATTTTAATTTTTATAGCATAATGCACGATTTTTTAAATATGAAAGTTAGGAAAGTAAAGTTATAAATTTGTTTACATACCAATGTATACAATTTCTTTGTTTGTAAATAAAAAAATCATTTATTTATAAATACAAAAATAAAAGAATAGTCATTGGTAATGTTTTTTTTGTGTGTGTAAATTTGGAATATGTTTTGTCTCATAAGGGGGGGGGGACATGATACCTGGGTAAATTTCTTGTGGCCTTTAAAAAAGTATCTTGTATTTTATAAATTTGTATTTATAGGTAAATAATCTTATGCGGCCTCTTCTTTTATTACTGCTTACATAAATATCGCAAGCAATAGTAAACATGTTCCCCATTTTTACTTCGTTTCAATTACAATTATTTATTCATGTTTATTAATTTATAAAAACCATAATATAATCGACTAACTGGCCGTCCATAAATGAGGTCACGCAATTTTGGCTGACCCCCCCCCCTCGTCCCACGTCGTCATAAAAATGTAGACCCCTTCTTCAATAAGATGTCACAAAGCTTTGATCCCCCCCCCCATAAAAGCGTATTTTCTGATTGAAAATGAGCATGTTTCAAATATTTAAAAAATTGTCATTTAAGTATGTTTTTAGTGTAAGGCTGCACTCTAACATCGTAACAGACGTTCTACATAAACGTCATTAAATAAAGTGTCAGTAATCAAATATTTAAGTGGAACTTTTATTTACTTTTACGCGTTTTGAAGTGACGTCACATTTCTTAAACAACCCCCCCCTCGTCACACATCGTCACAAATGTGTGACTCCCCCCCCCCAGGTGCGTGACGTCATTTATGAACGGTCCCTAAAAAGGGCGGCCAATTGGAGACCGCCCCGGGCGGCAAAAGTTCTAGCTACGCCACTGATAAATAGCATTGAAATGTGTATCTCCTGAATGTGTTGTTCATAAATCTGAATTGGATACAGCAGGATTAATATCGAAGGATCAGGAATGGTTTGACAATCATGTTCGCACCACTCAAATTGTTGTTAAATATCAGGACATGAAATGTTGCGACAAAGCCCGAAGCTCATATTTTAACGTTTTACCTTAAAGATTCCTCCCTCCTCCAATCCCAATCAACCAAACAAATGATGGACTCAAAGCTTAAAAAAGAGCAGATGAAGATTCTCATCAATTTCCTTCATTGTTTGTAGCACAAACTCTCAAATTTGATGAACTTATGCCAAGATCAACAGGAGCTTTCAAAGTACAACCCTATGATTACCAGCTTATTTTGATTGACTTTGCAAAGTATATCACTCATATTTTGCCTCAAAAGCAATGTTGAAGAAACATACAGGACAACACAGAGCTCGGGCTCAGGAGTATGTGCCCACCCAAACTGTTCAAGAATCAACTCAGATAAAACGCACCCGTCCTTTGAGAATCACTTCTATGAGTCAAAGAGAACCCATGGCAGTTATTGCCAGAGGAGAAAATGCACATACAGAGGCTGTTGAGTGGCTAGATGAGGACGAGTTGATCTGTCTGCAATTATCCTTCCAGGAAACGATGATTGTGAAAGATTGATGTCAGTCGTAACTATGGATGAACACAGATTATGTCCAGTGAATATTTTTGAATGAAATTTAATTCATAGGACCATAATAAACTAATTAAATATAGCACAAGAGTTGGTCACATAATTTGTCAATCTAATCTTTTTTTTAGTCAAATTGTTTTGTTTCCTTTTTATTATGTAATTTAAAAAATCCGGCTTCGGCAGGATTTCAATTCATAAATCCGGCTGGCCGGTAGATCCCTAATTTATATATATATTCATGATCATAATGGCCCCGGAAAATCCGGAATCCGGCCATTTTAACAAATCTGATTCCGGCTCCAGACGGATTTCACTTCATAAATCCGGCCCACTTCAGCTCTAGGCGGATTTCAAAATTTTGAATCCGGTACATCCCTTCTTTTAAGTGGAAATTTTATATTCTAATACAATTTAATAGTGAAGTGTATTTTAAGTATTAAATTAAATATTTTAATTAGGTGTTCATTAAAAATTTTTTGGAAAGTGTGGCGTACTTAAGGTGGGAGGGGGGGGGCCCGAGATTTGTGACAGTTTGTGACAGGGGGGAGGGGGGGTCAAAAATAGCGTGACGTACTATATGGACGGCCCCTACTGTATTTTTTAAAATTAAAGCTTGTATCTTTTATATTAATACATTTCAAGCCTAGTATTATATTCTCACGCCTTAAATAAGACACGTATAAATGTTGTTGGACATTACGATCTAGGTCATTTCCACTTTTCGAATTATTATTTTTTTTACTTCAAAGGACATGCTACATTCGGTTTTCTCTTTTAACAATATAATGTTAGCTTAATTCAGTTCGGGTTTCTCTTGTTCTAATATACAACCACCTAACTATAAAACGACCCATCCTTGATACTTACCTGTCTCAGTTACTTCTGATATTTGCACTATAAGTTACTATTTCCCCTCACTTTAACGCGCAAACGACTTGAATTCTTGATTTAGAAACTTTAACTAATGAGTCTTCTATTCGGTAAGGAAAGTTTTATTGTTGCTAATAACAACACTGTTTAGACTCATTTAAATGTCAATTCGGTCAAAATAAATAGCAGATCCACAAACGAATATTTGTTAGACTTTACCAAAGCCCTGTTTGATTTGTTCTGGTAGTCATTAGTCATGTACTTTACCACACAACTTTAGTGAACTGTGGGGGTAGTGAGCTACGTTACCACACAACTCTAGTGAACTATATGGGGGTAGTGAGCTAAGTTACCACACAACACTAGTGAACTGTGGGGGTAGTGAGCTACGTTACCACACAACACTAGCGAACTGTGGGGGTAGTGAGCTACGTTACCACACAAAACTAGTGAACTGTGGGGGTAGTGAGCTACGTTAACACACAACACTAGTGAACTGTGAGGGTAGTGAGCTACGTTACCACACAACACTAGTGAATTGTGCTGGCCTTCTCCTACTCCTATCTTTGCAACAGTGTACTTTTTTAACAAAGATTTTGCACTAAAGTGGACATAAAAAGAAAGCTGCTAAAACGATTGGACCTTCAAAATGACATGAAAAGGCAACATTTCGATGTCATCATGTAAAAAAAAACGAAGCCACATCATTTATCAAAGACCTGAACCATGAAGAGATATGTAAAGAAGAAACATATGTGTTTCATTGTAACAATTGATGATATAAATTTATTTACATTAATATTTTCAGTTATTCTTTTGCGTGTTTTCCGACATTATCGCATTATATCCGATTTATCATGATATCTTGTACGGCCGTGCCGTTAGGCTTATAACCGATCTAAAGAGTATATTCAAATGTAAAACGTTTATAATTGTATGAAATATTTCCTGAAATATGAATCATCGGTACAGTTTTTATTTAAAATATATACGAATAATCCTCCTCAGAATCATATTTAGACACTTTTCTGGCTTTTAAAGCTTATCAGATACATTTTTGGCTGTGGCTTAGCCCCAGACCCGTTTGTCACGTGTGAATCACATGATTGGTGACGGAGAGGTCACGTGAGAGAAAGCGGGAATCAGAGTTGGAGCTTTCTGGTGTCATGGCAGGTGTGTGCCTGAGTATTCCACGTTGTACTATAACCTCAAATTATATTTCTTTGTACAAAGTATAAATATTAAAGTTGTTTTATTGAAACCAATTATTAAGAGGATTATTGGATGCAAGGTTATGCATTTAGAGAAAGCCTACAAGTTACATTAATAAGTAAAACCAGTTACATTACAGTTACACCGTTGGAGGTGTGGGAGGGGGTGGGGCTTACGACACTTAACTGAATACAAAGATTGAAACTTTAATATATTTGCTTTTTATCTGTCCTTAGGTGATTTTCATGTCTATAATATTATATTTTTCACACACTTGAGACTTCAGAACAAAAAATAGTGTGTTTTTTCCTAGGCACGTAAAATTATCATTATCAAAGAAAAGTATGTAATAAGAGGTCTTGGTGGTCCCATAACTGATATTTGACTTGTTTCAAAATGGATGTCAACAGTACGGTTTCTATTTTCAAGAGACAGTAAATTGGTCAAAAATGTTTAGTACAAGTTTTGTTTAACAGTAGCATTAAATCGTTTCTTCTTCTTTTATTTTTTTTCCATTGATTGCTTGTTGGTTAAGTACTGTTGCCAATTATTATTCATTTCTTTTATGTTTTTTTAAAAATAAAATCTCTACTTAATTATGCAGTGGTATATGTAAAATATGATAATAATTTGTTTTCAATACTCGTGTTTATTTATGTGATGAATTGCAATTTTTAATTAATTTTAACGATAAATGCCTTAAAGGCAACTTTCCCTTATGTATTTGCCGATTAAAAGCTTTTATTTATCCTATTAGCAAAATTCGTTTTTGTATTTTGTATTGATATTAATTTCAAAGAAAATTATTTATATTAATTTGGAATTTGAAAACTAACCAGTGAAAAATCATTAAAGCTTAGGATATTTTTATGACTTAATATATAAATATATAGGAGCTTGGTAGGGCTATCGATCATCTGAGAAATGGGAAGGCCCCCAGGCAACGATGGCATTCCTGCAGAAGTCCTTAAGCACGGCCAGCCAGCACTACTGAAGCCTCTGCACGAACTCATATGCGATTGCTGGGAACGCGGTCACATCCCACAGGACATGCGTGACGCCAAAATAGTCACGGTTTATAAGAACAAAGGAGATCGCAGCGATTGCAATAACTATCGTGGTATCTCCTTACTGAGTATTGTGGGAAAGGCTTTTGCCAGAGTGATCCTTGCACGCCTGCAAATTCTAGCGCAAAATGTCTACCCAGAATCACAATGCGGTTTTCGGGCTGGCCGGTCAACAATGGACATGATCTTCTCACTCCGTCAGCTACAAGAGAAATGTCGGGAGCAACAGAAAGCCCTCTTCGTTGCCTTCATAGATCTAACAAAGGCATTTGACCTGGTCAGCCGCGAGGGTCTGCTACGTATATTGGAAAAAATAGGATGCCCGCCGCGGCTTCTCTCCATCATCGAGTCCGTCCACACCAATATGCACAGCACAGTGCTCTTCGATGGTGCCACCTCAGAACCCTTCCCAGTTTGTAGCGGAGTCAAACAGGGTTGTGTACTGGCTCCAACACTCTTCGGTATCTTTTTCTCGATGCTACTGCGTCATGCATTCGAGGACTGTTTCGAGGGTGTAAACATCCATACCAGGGCGGATGGAAATCTGTACAACATCAGCCGTCTCCGTGCAAAGAGAAAAGTGGAAAATGTTTTAATTAGAGAGTTGCTCTTCGCGGATGACGCAGCCCTTACCTCACATTCAGAGATAGGCCTCCAACTTTTGGTCGACAAGTTCTCAGAGGCATGCAAGGATTTTGGTCTAACAATAAGCCTCAAAAAGACCAACATTATGAGACAAGGATAAGACTGCTTCCCAGCAATCTCCATTGAGGGAAACACCTTGGATGTCGTCGATGTTTTTACCTACCTTGGCAGTAACATCACAAGCACACTCTCCCTGGAAAAGGAAATTGAAACCAGAATCGGCAAGGCTTCATCATTAATGGCTAGGCTGAATCAAAGAGTGTGGAACAATGCACAGTTCACTGCTAGGACGAAAATCACTGTGTACCAGGCCTGCGTGCTCAGCACACTCCTCTATGGCAGCGAGTGCTGGACGACCTATGCCAAACAAACAAAGCAACTCAACAACTTCCACTTACGATGCTTGCGCAGGATTCTGCACATCAAGTGGCAGGACAAGATAACGAATGTCGAGGTACTCAGAAGGAGTCATATGCTGAGCATGCACTCAATCCTGAGTGAGAGGCGCCTGCGGTGGCTGGGACATGTCCGCAGGATGAACTCGGAGCGCATTCCAAGAGCCCTGCTTTACGGTGAGCTGGCAACTGGTATGCGGAAGAGAGGACGCCCCTGCTTGCGCTTCAAGGATGTCTGCAAGAAAGACATGAGTCTGGCGCAGATAGACCATAAAACGTGGGAAACCATTGCTGAGGAGCGCACCTCCTTGCGGGCTAAAGTACGCGAGGGCATCCAAGTCGCGGAAGCTTCCCTTACAGTCAAGAGCGAGGAGAAAAGGGCCAGGAGAAAGGGGAAGGGGGGTAGAGGAGCAGGAGGAAACGCCATCATCACATGAGGATGGACGGATGCCATAGAGATAGAGATATAAATATATCACTTCATGGCCGCGGTGGTCTAGCGCTAGCGCGCTGGACTATCGAGTCACTGTTTCTATTCTCGGTGCTGGCAGTGCCCCCCCCCCACGGGCAATGTGCTAGCCACACAATCCCTTGCTCGTTAGTGGTAATAAATAAAACTTTTGAACGCCACTTCACATACCCAATACTCCGTCATGGACTGGAAAGGGGGTTATTTAGTTATACGTATACCAATTCATATATATATATATATATATATTTAAATATTTAAAACTAGAAATAATATTTAGTTGGTTTGCTTTTGTTAAAAGATTTTTTTGTAAATTGTATTTAAATTTTATTGATGAAGTGTGTCTAGAATTATTATTGCTAGATGAATATTTAAATAGTGTTAATGAAACCAGTATAAGCTATTTTATTTTCGTTAAGACGTGTACAAATTCTCAATAAAATAATACAAAAATTAAAATTGAACTGAGCTTACACACATAAATATAACGGACATGGACAACTGCTAAAATGGGTACCCAAAGTGAGACAAAACCTAAATTAAGATGAGTAATTGTTGAAGCTATTGCATTTCTTTCGAATATATATATTTGTATTTTAAAAATAGTTAAGCCAATGAATCACTAAATCACATTTTCTGTAATGTTTTGTGTGTGTGTAATAAAGATTTTATAAATAATCTAAAATAAATAATTGAAAGTGATATTTACAAGAATGTCAAAGAAATACATTCAGTAAGCATATTTTCATTCACACGTCACTCTCACAGAATACATTTGTTCACAAATAATCATAAATTAATCATTTTTCTTTAAAATTATAACTTAAGAACCGAACCACTAGAATGAGGGAATAAATTCGTGGCCCTTAAAAGGACCTTTAAAAAATTGTTAAAAAAATTAATTCGTGGAAGCTCTCCATGCGAGGAGAGCAACCACTAAAAAAAATAAAAAATGAATCAACTGCTTCAGGTGGACCAAACGCTTGGCCACCTCAAAATGATTCATCGTTCCGTGGATCAATTCAACCTCCTCCTTCTCCTCCTCGTCTCCGTCTGCTGCCTCCGGTGAAGGCCAGAATTCAGCATCCATCTGACGCAGTTGCTCATCAAGGGGCATCTCGTTTACCGACGAGCTGTCATCACTCCACGCCTGATGTTCGGTTGCGAGCTCGGAATCAATGGTGGCGATGTCATCAAGAGTGTCGCCTGTTACCAGAGCTGCTTCTCCCCCAACAGACTTCCGACTCGGCGAAGTATCTTCGGACGCACAACTTCTGCAACCGATGGCGTCGGACGCGAACTCGGTTTTGATCTCGCTGACGCCATAGAAGGTGCTCTCCTCGCTGAGATCTGTGAAGTCGGTCGCAGCAAGTTCTGGAATACTTGTGCACGTTGGGGCGGTGGCTTCAACACGTCTGCGGCGAAGTCTAAGACGCAATGACCTCAAAAGCTTCCTCGTCTTCCTGAACGGACGCGGGTCGGGCGCGGGCGTCGCCGGCCGACGAAATAAGTCACGCGGTTCATCAGAAGAACCGCCAGTGTCAGCCCTGTCGGGCTGACAAAAATTCATGCAAGATAAAATCTTACATAAGCGCTTCGTCATTTTTAAGTTATAACAAAGCTATCAATTGAGCATGGGAAAAAAACCGTCCTTATTTAATTAAAAAGCGGACGTCCAGGAAGACAATTGACATGTGGTGGTGCTGGTGTTACTATGGTTCTTTGTGGTGCTGGTGTTACTATGGTTATATATATATATATATATATATATATATATATATATATATATATATATATGGCATGTATGTATGCATTGTAAATTGTAAAATAGGTATGTACAGACGTAGGACGCAATAATCTTCTGTATAGAAGGAGCGTCTGTAAACAGATAAGATAATTACAGCGGTCATTTAATAAATGAATAAATATCAAATACATAAATATCAAAAATAACATTATAATGCAATGACATTTACAAAATAATATCGATGGAAATCGATGCATAAATACATTTGATCACACTTATCGTATGACACTTTTATATATAATAAAATTTTTGTTAACATGCTGAGTCCATCCTTCTTGATGACCAGTGACATTGACTATCCTATCCGTGTGTGTAGCCTCATCAATACTTCCCAAATTTTGCATAAATATGCATTCCTGGTAATTACACGGCGATCAATTTAATTAATTAAGAATAAACTATGGATTATTTGTTATTTTTTAATTTTTTTCGTTAATCTTTAACTGAAATTATATGCATCTTTTGTATAGAACTCATTCACAAAGAAAACATTGATAAACTACAATAAATTCAAAAAGGAGATGATAGATAAATTTATATTTTACTAGATAATTTTCAAAACTGACAAGGGTAACACCTCTAGTTTAATCATTAAACCTTAAAAACTAGAGGATACAAAAACAACGAACAAAGTAGTAATAATGAAAAGGCAATTAATGCTAACTTGTATATAGAACACTAATTTAATACAACCCTCAGATAGACATAGTGATACATAATACAATCTTTTTTTTTAAATTCGGTATGCAAAAATATTACATACAAATTCTCGCACTTCCTTTCCTTAAATTCGGACGTGTCATTGGTTGTTCGGGGAAACCAGGAAAACAAACAATCTGTGACTATCACCATTTAAAGCTCTCATAAAATGCACCACTAGACCCACACCATGGATAAGCATTGGACGCAATATTCTTCGATAAAGAAGTTGTGTCTGTAACAGATGAGATAAGATTCATATGTGATTGTACATGTAATTGTAATGTGAGCGATAATAATAATAGCTCCGTGGAGTAGCACTGGAACTGTGACCTTTAAATTTAAAGTATGGAGGGTGTATCCTCATCACGATTTGAAAATGATTAAAATATAAAAATGCAAGTAACCTTCAGGGGCCGTCCATAAAATACGTCACGCTCCAGAGGGGGGGGAGGGCTTGTAAGAAAGTGTGACCGTTTGTGACAAGGAGGAGGGGGGGGAGGTCCCGCCATGTGTGACGTCACGGTGTTTTATATTAAATTTTAATTATTTTGTTAATAAAAAACAACATTTTTGTTCGAAAGTGTGACGTACTTTAGAGGGGGTGGGGGGTTCCGAGATTTGTGACAGTTTGTGACAGGGGGGAGGGGGGAGTTAAAAATGGTCAAAAATAGCGTGACGTACTTTATGGACGGCCCCTTAGGCGTGGTAGTATTTTTAATAATTTTTTTTAAACATTAAAATAATATTTTTATTGTTTCACTTTTTCCAAAACCAATCAACATACTTCATCTTTTTAATCAGAAATCTTTTTCATTTAAAGTTGTACAATTTCATTTATAGTGATGGAAACTCAAAAATAATAATAATATGAATTAGTTCGTTCTGGTGAGTTGTTTAGAATACATTTTTAGTTTTAAGTTTGAATTCCTATCATATAAGATATTGTTGCGAAATTTACATTGTTAATGGGTCATTTATCGTTTGACGGATCAGGTCAAAATGGTAAGTTGTTGCTTAGAATTCCAATTACACACTTTACTTGACTTAATAAGTCTAAAGTGTCTAAAGTCTAAAGTCAGTGACTTTACTGACTTTACAATGTAAAGTAAAAATAGTCTTTACTTTACTTATTTACTTTTACTTTTAGTCTAAATGAAATCTAAATGCATTTGTTATCAGTTATAATTTTAAAAAATCGAAAGTTGACATTGAGCTTCACTAGACGAAGAGTTAATGGGATCGAATTCCGCTCCCATCCAATTTTAAAAAAATTTAATTAATTTTTTTTTATAAACCACAATGAGTATGAGTATGAGTGTGCTGGTAATTGTAATTTATTTTCTCTTCTTATTCTGAAAATCGGTAACGTTGATTAAATCTATTTTAATTGAAATAAATTTAAATTATAGAATTAATAGTAAATAAGTCCAGATATATCAATAATAATATATTGTATAATTAATAATGTTAATATTAATATGCTTAATTTATAATAATTTTAATATGCTTATAATTTTAAAAATTATAATGGTGTATAAGTGTATAATATTAATAATAATATTAATATATATTATAATTATGTTAATGTAGAGTTTGTTAAAATATTATAGTAATTATAATGACTTACTCACTTGGTCTTAGTTTTTTCGAAGTGTTTACTGAATTTACTGCTAATAGTACTATGCCTAAGGCTATTATTGCCTAGTCGTAAGAAGTGTTACGGCACGGCTAGTAGTAACCATACAAAATAATTTTATTGCTATGACTAGTGACTAGTGCTAGAATAGTTCCGTCCAAAAAAATAAAAAATAATAATAAATAAATAAATAATAATAAATAGATATAGTTTTTAAAATTGTAATCCAAATGCCAATAGGATCGTTTACTTTTTTCTTCTTCTTTTTTAAATTATTTTATTTTATTTAAAGTATTTCTTTTAACCATAATTATAATAAGGGTGTTGGCAAACCTGCTTTTCTATATTTTTTGCTTATAACTATTATGAGTTACTCCGTAAAGCGGATTTGTTGATTAAATATATTTAAATAAATTGAGATTTTAGAATTAATACACACATAAATAAGCCCAGATCTATTAATATCGTATTATAAATGAGTATAAAATATTAAGAAGAGTTTGTAAGGTTTGTTAAGATATTATTTTTTTTAGGGGTCTACCGATATGCCTAGTTGCCGATATTGCCGATACCGATATTACCGATATTTGTTTTGCCGATATAAGTACCCATATGAGTATTTGTTAGGACAAAAACCAGCGGTAATATTTTATGACGTCATTCTTAAATTTATCACTCGTAATTATTTATCTTTTATATTAGGGGACTAACGATATGCATTTTTGCCGACATTACCAATATTTTTTCCCGATATGAGTGCCGATAGGGTATTTGTTAGGACAAAAACCAGCGGTCATATTTGATGACATCATTCTTAAATTTATCACTCGTAATTATTTAAAATATTAGGGGTCTACCGATATGCATTTTTGCCGATATTACCGATATTTTGTTTCCGATATGACTAATATGAGTGCGGATATGAGTATTTGTTAAGACAAAAATAACAGCGGTCATAATTGATGACGTCATTCTTAAATTTATCACTCGTAATTATTTAAAATATGATGGGTCTACCGATATGCAATTTTTCCGATATTACCGATATTTTTTTCCAATATGAGTGCCGATATGAGTATTTGTTAGGACACAAATAACAGCGGTCATATTTGATGACGGCATTCTTAAATTTATCACTCGTAATTATTTATATTTTATAATTAAGGGGTCTACCGATATCCAGTTTTGCCGATATTACTGATTTTTTTTACTCCCTCAAACGAAGTTTCCGATGTCTTTACAAGTTCCAGATCATGACCTACATAGGACTCATAACAAAACGAACCGTCCTTTATAAAAATGTACAAGCAAAATTAGGAAGTCCTTTTGAAACTTCAACCTAGACTCATAATTATTAATTCTAACCTAACCAATAGTAATGCTAATGGCTTTTGCACACGGCCACCTTTTATGAATGAAACAATGAGAACAAAGTAATAGTAATAAGTGAAAATGAGGTTGAAGGTTGAATGGTTGCCAATGACAGCAAGTCTGCACACGGTACACTTTTGTTATTCCATACGAAACGAAATGTTTTAGACATCTGGGATTCTGCGTGCATCTTTGCTGTTAGTATTAGAGCAATTACGTGAACATAATGTTTACATGTTATACATTTATTAGAGCAATTACGGTATACTTGGCATCGGCACTATTTACACAGTATTTCTGAGTATACGAAAATCGGCCGATACCTAAACAATATCACAGCACATGGCACACAGTATCGTGGCTGCACATATTAATACTAGGACTCTTTTGACTATTTCAATACCGGTATCGGGGTCGATATATTAATTTGTCGAGATATTGTAAATCTAAATGATAGTTTTTTTGTTTCCGTTTTTTTTGGGTCAAAATGTCACTTATTATGAAAAATATCGGTGACGTCAATATCGGGACCTTTACATGCTACCGATACCGATATTGCCGATATCCAGATATCGTTGCCGATATATCGGTAGACCCCTATTTTTTTTATAGCGACTTAGTTTTTTCGAAGTATCTGCTGCTAAGACTAGTCGTAACACTAGCCAGGAAACTTCTGCTACGACTAGTCGTAGCAGAAGTTTCCTGGTTAGCGTTACAACATGTTGTAACTTTTGCAACATCCTAATAATAATTTAGTCATACTATATAACTCTAAGCCCCAGTGCACCTAGGCCACAGCAAACGGTTTAACAGCTGCGGTATACGCAGGTCAAAAACGGTAGTTTGTTGCTGGAAGTACCGCTGCAGTGTATGTAGATAATTCGAAATAAATTGAATACTTTGACTTACATTAACAGGACTATTAATTATCTGGGTTTTTTAAAATTCACTGAGATGACGTGCAGCTTTGCATCATACAATGCAAGTGAGTTGAACACTAGTGGCAATGACATCCAAGGGGCTTTGATGTCCCCATGCCATATGAGGAAGCCAGGTGAAAATTTGATACTTTCCTTTCAATGTTCTCTCAAAGGTTTGTTGGTCCATGTGCAGAGTATAAAATCTCTTGTGTAAAATTGCAAAGCAACTATTTTTTGTGCAATAGTTTACCAAATTTGCCGCATTGTAATTCTAAACTGCTGCGTGGCATCGGTCAGATATCTGAGCGGCTTTGCAGCGCAGCTTAATGGGAACATTGCTACCTTTGTTGATTCTCAAAACTTAAGTATGGTTTATTCTTTTGTTTTAACGGTTCAGTGATCTTCACTAACAAATGGTCTTAGCAGCCTTAATAATATTTGAATTTTATATCTTATCCTTATGTCGAACTATTATTAATTTATGTTTATGATATTTAAAACAATTAATTTAATCAAATATTCAAATTGAACTTATTTTAAATAATAAAACAGAGTTTAAATTAAATAAAACTAATACTATTATTAATATTAAATATTAATACCATTATTGTTTTTGTAATTGTATTCATTTATAGTATTATTATTTATTATTATACTTACATAACTTGTACTTCATACTTCATTTATAATTTTGTTATAAAATTAAGTAACTAAGTACACATTAAAGCTTTGAAGTTACCCTTTGACTTCTATTACATTTTAAAAAATTGCTTAACTTTTCATTCAATGATCTTATTGATATTGCTATTGAGACGCTAACGTCTTAATAGCCCCCAGGCTATTGAGACGCAAACAAAAAATAGGCCAATGAAAACTACGTATTTACTAATTACTGTTGGCGCATTTATTCTATTGATTGCGTTAAAAATTCCACAACTCGTTTTATTTTTAAAGGAAGAAAGAAATGCACTTAAAAAGGGTGAAGGGTGGGGTAAATTAATTATCAGCGTTAAAATTGTTTTATTTGTTTACACTCTAGGCCTAGGTCTCTACTAGGCAACTTCAATAATCCCGTATTAGCATATTACCCGGAGTTCGTTTTTTTTTGTTACGGTTAAGATGCAAGGCAGCATACGAGACTAACGCGAGGGACGGTGACATCAAATCGCTTCTTCCATATTCCGGTATATAAATAATATACACGTCATCACTATTAGTTTACTTCCCCAACGGCTATGGAATGATTTTAATTTTTTTTTAAAATTTGCTTCGTTGTCGAGGCATTGTACGAGAGTGTTTGATGTGAACAATGGTCAAGGTCGCTGACTATTACTATTTATATTACGGGACAATCAGTTAGTTAAATGACAAGACTTTATGAAGAAAAAAAAGTAATTTGACAATACGTATAGTATATAAATGAAAATAATTATAAACTTACCTATTCTCAAAACAAAGAATTTACACTACAAACACTAAATACTTTTTAACAAATTCAAGATCGCAATGATAGTAGTCTATGTGCTCAAAAATAGACAACAATGTAATTATATTCTGTTTCTTATAAAGACAAAGAAAGCTATAAAAGCAAATGACCCCGTGACCTATCATCATTCTCTGGTCACCAGTTTATAGTCTGTTTCCCGCATCCAAAAAAGTGATCGGCGCGCGCCGCTTAGTGAAGTACTATATTACGAGAGTCATTTGATAGACGTAGCAAAGATACCGGGCGATTAATCGGTCCTCAACTTCGAGTTCGGTCTTTTAGTGACAGTTTTCCTGCAAATGAAAGACATTTGACGTAAGATTACCATATTAATATCAAAACTGATATTTTCTTTAAAAAATGTAATTGTTATGTGTTAGAAAGGGAGTACGGCGAGTGTAGCTCAAACCCTATTGGAACAGGAAAAAAATGGGGGAAAGGGGGGGGGGACGTCGTGTGCGCCGCCAAATTCAATAATTCTGGCGATTTGACGATTTAAAAATAATATGGTATTTAAATAAATTTCATTTTATCATCACTGTTTACTCCGTAAGCTTTATAATTTTCTAATCAGACATCAATATTATAGTCCTATCAATATTATGGATTAATAAAATCAAAGTGAGTGAATTATTTCCAGTGGGTAAAATGAATTGCTTATATACATAAGTCATAACTCCTTCGCGTTTGTAACAGCTTGTTGGCGCAATCAATAGAATAAATGCGCCAACCGTAAATACTTAGTTTTCATTGGCCTATTTTTTGTTTGCGTCTCAATAGCCTGTGGGCTATTAAGACGTTAGCGTCTCAATAGCCACTGCCATTTTAAATATTTAAGTTAACTATACTAAATGTCTAGGTACAAACTACAAACTCATAACTAACTTGGAGTTTATTAATAATGATTATGGTGTCACAATCCTTTTATTACACGCTTTTATTTAACTCACATTGTTTGTATGTTGTAGTTGTAGTTGTATTTTCCATCCATCCTTCTGTCAAATATTGTAACGTAAAGTTCAAACCATTTCTGATGGTCCTAGAGATCTTAAAGTTTACCACAGATTGTGGATGACAATCCATTGTATCAAAATTTCAGATCGATCGAATGTACCCTAATTAAATTAATGCATATTTAGTTTTTTAGTTTATTTCTATAATATCACTTACATCAGTGAACCATAACTTAATTTGCCATAGAGGGATACAAATAATTTCAATGTGTTGACGCCAGAAGTTGATTGTAAAGAGTTTTTATTATAAGTTTAAAAAGAACCAAATTTGTGTAGCCTAGCTGGCCGAATGGTTAGCGTTATGGATTTTCGACCTGGAGGTAATGGGTTCAATTTTCAGTTGGGGAAACTGTTTTTTTTTAATACATAACTTTGTTGTTAATAATCTATCTTTTTACCACTATCACATTTCAGTTATTGAAAACGAAGTTTGGCTAATTAAATTGAATTGATTATGTTGAAAAATTGATGAAAAACTTTTGATACAAAAAAGTAGAAAATAAAATTCTAACAAAATATTTTTTTTAAAAAGACATTTACATATAGAAAGTTCACTAAAAAGAAGAAAATAAAAGTTTGCTATGATAACAAGTGAAATGACTGAACCTATCCACTGCACATAAAAGCGGGGTAAGATTTGCTTTTACAACAGGAAAAGCTGTCAAATTTTAAGAACTTTAAGTTGATACCACATCAGGCTCTGTTTTTTCTGAACAGTAGCATTAGTGTCAGAAGAATTTAAGAAATCTTGGCATTTAAAATGTTCACATGCTTTAAAATAGTTCCTTTATTTCTTTATTAATTTCTTATTGGGCTATTTTATTGCGATTAAAAGCTTTAATTTCCTATAAAATTTTTATTGTTAGAAACTTTATAAAAAATACTAGAAATTTGCTGTCCCCTGGCAAAGTGCCGCCCGGGCATTCAACCCGCCTTGCCCCTCCCCTCGCTACGCCACTGAGTAGTAGTATTAAAATCATTAATCAACACTTCACCCATAAGTTAAAAATACTAAAACTAAAGATTTCACCCCAAGAGTTACTTTAGTTAAATTAGTTACATTCAGTTGTATTTTATTAAGGCTGCGGAAATTAACGATTAATAAATTGATTCATCGTTAAAAATTTTAATCGATTAAAATTAATTTTATCGATTAAAATTTGATAAAAAATGTAAGAAAATATTTCTAATTTTTTTTTCTCCAATTTATTAAGTTTAAAAAAAAACTTTTTTTTTACTTACATTTACATACTTTTCCTTCATATTAAAACATAAACAAAAAGGTTTTTCTTCCTTATTTCTTGCATAGCTGAACAAATTTGCTGTGTCACGTCACAAAATATGGGAGCCATGGAATTAATAATGAATCACGACTTAACAAGATCTATATATGCGTAAAAAAATATAATGAATCAAAATTTAATCGATTAATTTTTTTCCAGATTAATCAAACAAAATCTTTTTAATCAGTAAGAGTACTAATTTTTATTATTATTTGCTTGCAGGTAGTCCACAAAATGAAAGTCAAAGTCTTATTGTTCACTATGTTTTAAATCACCTTGATTATTCTGACTTTGACTTCTATAAATCAGATGACTCAAGTGACTTTGTCAGTGACCAGCTTAATGACTAGCTTAAGGTACAGATGTCCTCATTTATGACGACAACAATGGTGAGGTAATCTCTTTCACAACCAGAGCTTCTTCCTCAATAACATGGCACTCCCCAAGAAAACCTTTTAAGCCTGATGCAACCTGGGAAGATAAACTTGATTTTTTAAATATTTCCTTAAATTTTTCAAGGCTAAAATATTTGAAAAATTTTGCAGAACAAACAAATTTATATCATTATATTAAAACTGAAAACTTCTGATACATCTACTGAGGAGATACATTGTCTTAAAAACACCACTATCATGGGAAACTTAAAATTTCCCAAGGATTAGAATGTATTGGCAAAAAGGAAACAGAGTTAATTCAGTTGCAGATGTCATTCCTTTGAATCCATATAACCTGCTTCGAAAGAGCTTTAATATTTTTGCAGGACATAACCCTCATCAAACCAGCAGCAAAATAAAGTCCTGAAAATTCAAACCTTCGGTGAGCCAATTAGGCCACACTGCTTACATCTGCACCCATTAATTAGGCAATAAGAGCAAGTTGCTTATAGTTGCATCAATATTCGAGGAAATAAAAGCACATAGCTTACAGCTCTACCCATCTTAAAGTCATTAAGAGCACATTGCTTTTAGCTGCAGCCATCATTATGGCTATATGGGCACATTGCTTACAGCTGTACCCATCATCAAGGCAATAAGGGCACATTGCTTACAGCTGCACCCATCATCAAGGCAACAAGAGCACATTGCTTACAGCTGCACCCATCATCAAGGCCATAAAAGCACATTGCTTACAGCTGCACCCATCATTAAGGCAATAAAAGCACATTGCTTACAGCTGTACCCATCATCAAGGCAATAAAAGCACATTGCTTACAGCTGCACCCATCATCAAGGCAATAAAAGCACATTGCTTACAGCTGCACCCATCATCAAGGCAATAAAAGCACATTGCTTACAGCTGTACCCATCATCAAGGCAACAAGGGCACATTGCTTACAGCTGTACCCATCATCATATGGCATTAAGGGCACAATCTTTACATCTGCCAAAAGTGGAATTTAATTCAGTTGATATCAGACGATTCTATTCACAAGAAAATTCACAGCTTAACGATTTGTGAAAGGCAAACCATCTCCTGTAGGACTGACAAACTTTGTTATATGTGGTAAGTCTGGACAAGCCATAAATTTTGAATCTTTTCAATGAGCTGTAACAGCATAGCACTGCCAGATCAGATTTTTACAAACTTTGTTTCAAACAATTTTCTGAATTATTATGATTTATGCAATCAAAATTAAAAGTGTGAACTGTATAAATATATTTAATATGGTAATATTATATTGTTTCGGCCAATTCTAAATAAAAAATAATTAGTTTTGTGTCTTTTCTGTGCCACAGTAGAGTCAATGTCATCGCTCATAGAAAGTGCACTATAAATAGCGTTATTCTGATTCTTTGAATTAAAATTGATAATTATTATATAAAATAGATGAAGCTATGTTTTTAAAAAAAAGTATTTTGCATTTCCTCTGTTATTAAACAAAGAAAAGTAAAGTAATTACCTAGACAATGTCCAGACCTAGAATTATTCCCTACTTTCTGAATTTGTAATTAGGCAACGCTTTCTGTGATTAGGCAAAAGTATTTAACAACACTACAGTTAATAGTATTGCTACCAATAATATATCTGTTGTAATTGGTGCATGTACAAGACATAACAACAATCCAAAGAAAAATAGAAACCTAATGCCACTTTGAATCATTTTTGTAAAAAAGATCCATAGCTAATAAACCCATTGCACTATTAACTAATACTATTTATTTTATTTTTTTTAAAGGTCCACATTAGCGCTACAAAAACAGGCTTGAAACCGCACATAGGCCTTGGACATTGGGAATGACTCCTGAAAGGCAGCAGCCATTTACCGTATCTGGCGCTTTATGATACGGAATGGCAAAGCAGGCTGTGAGGCTAACAGACAACAGGCCAGGAAGAATCCTGTTCAAAGTCCACCTGATGGCATCCCATCCATCTCTTGTACGACATGAGGATGCTCCTTTTGTGCAATAATAGGGCAAATAAGCCACCAGAGGACACACGTGGCTGCTTAAGCACTGGATTAATATGATGAGTGGTCCTGGTGGATTATGACAAACAACAACAATTTTTAATAAAATTATTATAAACTGGACTGTAAAATTTGTTAAAATAAAAATTATAAAAATAGCAACAATGGATAGTTCAATTGATTGATAAAAATAAATTTGATCAATAAAGTACTAACATAAAATATGAAATGTATAATTAAAAAGTATTAATAACAAATAGCAATTTAATTTAGGTTAAAGGCATCATGGCCTAGTCTGTTTTATTAACTTTAAATTAAATCAAATATATATATCATAGAAACATCACAGAAGCTGAAATTGAACCATGGGATATTTAGTATTTGTTTAAAGTCAAAACCATACTATTTTATATGTGAACAAAGTTGAAGATTATAAATTAAGAATTATTTTTTTTAAATTTCAGAAATTGTTAGAATGACACAATTGTGGTTAAAGTTAGAACCTATAAAATGTTGTTACATACTTTTTGTGAATATTAGACTCATCTTACATTACATACATTGGTTTTCAATTCACTTTTATGCAGAAACTACATTTTTCACATTAATTTGCAAAGTTGTATTTAAAAAATGTGTTTTTTTATTTATTAATTTATTGTCAAGAATTTAATGTAAGATACTTTGAAAGCAATAAATTTATTCTTTAAAATACATATTACAACCACATTTGTATCTACATGCTGCTGTAAAATTATTAAGGCAGGGGCTTTATGTCACAAAGAAAATTTTTATTCTTATATTAAAAATGTTTGTAATATTGAAAGTAACTAAGAATAAATTTCATTTTTAGATGCAAGGAACTAAAATGCTGCACAATTTACCAATTCTGATAAACTTTGAGCAGTCATCCATTTTTGGTTTTTTTTTAAAGTTTTACATGAAAGAAAAGTTATAGTTATACTTTTTTAAAGCATAAATAATTTAAAGATAAAATAATGAAGATGATATTTAATACGTGCAAGAATGCTTTGGGACTAGGCATATTCATACAGGCATAGAGTATAAACAACATTGAGCATGCTAGTCTAACTTGCATAGTATTAGCGCTATAGACGCCTATAGCATAGAAGAGAGTATTCATTCAATAAAAGTTTCGAAATTTACTATTTATCAGCAGAGTCGTTCATTCTCGCAACTGTGAATTTCATAAATATTTAATAATCCATTAAAAATGTATTAATAGAAATTTCTGGTGGTAGGTACCTAGTTTCTAATCATGATGAGAACTGAAATGATCTGTTGATATTTCATGATGTGTAACTAGACTTATTTTCCAAGCCTTGTATTGTTGCTGATACATAGTTTAATCTCTTAGGCACTTTACAACAGATATAAACCACCAAATCTAATGAAGTTGAATAAATTTATGTAGGTAGTCATATAGGAATGAGGAATTCTTCTATACTTTTCATAATTTTTATTTAACTTCTTTTTATTTCTTGCTCCCATAAATGAATAGAGTGACTGGTAATGGGATAAGATTTAACCATGCTGTCATCATCCAAATGAAAGCCACTGCTATTGGATGGAGCATTTTCTTTCTGAAATAAAATATAACATATTTTAAAATATCTATTACAAAAATCTTACATACTTTAAAATACCCTGACTATATAAGTGTACTATAGTAAAAATTAATAATATTAAAATTACTATTTTATTTATTATAAATTCTTTATATACAAATAAATATTGTAATTAAGTATAAGTTTATAAGTATAATAAAACGATCTTCTGTACATCTTGTTGTATTATATCTTAACAAATTTAATTATGTAATTAAGCTCTTATAATAATACTACATTAATAAATAATATTATCATCATTACACGCAATATGTCATATTAACATAATATAATCAAATATTTCAATTATATGACTTTAATTTTCTTTTATTGTATATGCACACCCTATGTTTTAATATATAAAAATTATATTTTTCATTTTTAAAACTGCAGATCATTGAAAATGTAATATATATATATGTTTTTTTTAAAATAAAAAATGAAGCTCTAAAATTATAGTATTAAAATAACTGAACTTTCAATTACAGTTATGATGATCAGTGTCTATAAAGTAACAGTAACAGCGACATGGCATTACTATAATATTAATATTATATTTATAATAGTTTATCGTCAGTCCGATTAAAAATTATTTTTGTTTTTGTGTTTGCACTTTCGAACGCTGGCAAAATATTGCTGCTGACACTAGCATCCACTCAGAGGCGTCACCAGGGATGGTGTCACCCAGTGGGGTAGCTCATGGTGTCACCGCCTCACGACTTACACCACAGACCTTCTATGTCTGCCAACCCCCAAAGTACGCCAACATACAGAATGCTGTCCGTATCCCCCTGTGACTTCTCTGCATCCACTGAACGGAAGAAGCGATGTGTACAGTAGATCAGTGCCTCTCAAAGTGGTGGTCCGCGGACCGGTGCTGGTCCATGGGCCATCCGCCGCCTGTCCGCAGAAGTTATTAAGAAAGGACAGAAAAATATTGTTATAATCCTCCATTTGCAAACATTAACACCAAACCAATAGAATATGTCAATTTTTCGGCAATAAGCACAAAAAATGAAAGAAATAAAATAAAATAAATTACATTTCGCTACCACGTTAGTACAGGCAAAAAAAAAGTGCACCAGTCTCTGGAGCACGGAAAAAAACTCCGGCCTGTCCACCATGCTAAAAAGTTTGATAAGCACTGTAGTAGAAAATATATTCTACTCAAGATGCTTGCTTGCTAATTTAACTAATTACATCAGTAGTGTGTATGTTTATATATACGGGTTTCACAAGCATACACGCTTTGTTGACACTTGGCAAGTGACTTTTTCGTATCGATATATTAATATAATGTTTACATGTAATGTTGCTGATCTTATAATATGTGTTGTAATATTTAGATAAGACGTGCGTGGTGAGCAATAAATGAAAATATATTGGAAATTTTAAAATCACTCTGAATTATAATAGGAAAGCTCGATTAGAGTTATAAAAAAATATACTTAAATAAATCACTTTTATATTTTAATCTACTTATCCTTTTATCAGAATTACTTATTTATTGGTTAGCCCAGACACAAGGACATATGATCAGGTCACCTACTATTTTCAATTTATTTAATGGATTTACCCAACAGCATCTCAATAGGAACAAAAGTTAGATTATTTGCTGATGATTGTAAAAGTGAGAACTGTAATAAAACTTATAGGTCATGTAACAAGACTTTAACACACTGTGTTCTGTTTAACAACTGTCTTTAATCACTCTCTACAATCCACAGCAATCAACCTCGGTTACCTCTTGAACCGTACATTTATAGTAAGCCATTCTGAAGTGTTGTTTGTTGCTGCTGTTGTTGACCTCTCAAGCTGAGTTGCGACTGTTGCTGATGACCCATTTCTACCAACGCTTGGAGCGTGTTCTTCATGCTCTATCTGGTGTGTCACATTCAAAAATATATGTCACAAGAACGACGCTACGCCAAACAGGCATGCATGTCGTCGAGCTCCTGTTTAATTGTAAATTTTTGTGTGTTGGAATTGTTTTCTTAATGTTATTTCTGTATCATGATCTTTATTATGGATCTCTGTTTCGGACGAGCTACGGTTTTCATACCCTCCTTGCTATTCTTGTGTCACAAAAGTTCCAAATGCTAATTCAAAGAAGCCATTAGTAGTTTGTAGGATAAAGATTTTTGTTTATAGGAAATATCCAGGCGATTGTAGTACAAAGCAATTTAAGTAAAAGGAATAAGGGATGAAAATCCGCAATATTAAATGTAAGAATGAAGAACACTTATGAAATGATTCAGATACAGCTACTTTTGAACTCTACAATTTTGATTATGTAGACAAAATTAAGAAATGTTGTGTTTGACGCATAATAAATAAAACTAAAATCTAAATGTACCCAAACACAGCACGGGTTCACAACCTAAGGGGCACAACCCCCAAGGAGAATGATTCGAATATTTCTAAAGGTCACGCACTAATACATTAAATTTTAAAAAATAGCAACTATAATGCAATTGTTTATTATTAATGCTGGCTTGAGTTGATAAGCCGTGAATCGTGTCTTCTGATTGAAATGGGCCGTCCACAAAGTACGTCAAGCTCCAGAGGGGGGAGGGGATGTAAGAAAATGTGACCGTGGGGGGGGGGTGTCCGGTCATGTGTGACGTCACGGTGTTTTATATTAAATTTTATTTATTTTCTTAAAAAACAAATAATTTTTGTTTAAAAGTGTGACGTACTTTAGGGGGGATGGATGGGGGGGGGGAGGTTAAAATGTTCAATAAAACAAACACGTAAAAACAAAGTTTTTGACTATAAATCTAATATATAAAGCTCAGTTGTTTGTATGTTTCACTTTTCAACTTTCTGTTAGACAATCACGGAAAAACCAAATGACGGACGGGGACCAAATTTGGCAGGACGGTTCCTTTTACCCTGAAGGTGGTTTTAAGTTAGTTTTTGTAATTGTCCCTTTTGCCCAAATGCCGTAAATTAAATAATCAGAAAATGCAGAGACAAAGAATAAAAAATTTAACCTCATTTCTGTATTGAACAAATTTACGCGGACGTTCAAATGCCGTTCAAAGCGAGTTACTTTTGGTGACGTTTTTTTTCCCCAATGCCAATACTTTATTTTCAGCCGTGCGCATTTGAAAAAATATTATAATGTCTAATTACGGTGCGAACATTTTCGTGTACGCTTCATAATTTGAGCTGTGTAGTACAAAGAATTGTCATTTTCTTTACTGTTACTTTCTATATATTAGATAAACACGTAAACATATTTAATTACAACTGCCACACGATGCATTAGATTTAATTGTTTACACGTTTAAATTTAATTGCGAATTTGTTTTTATTATTTTCTGTTCCATAACTCGACATTTAATGAAAAACCTATTTATGTAATAATTGTGTCAGTATTTTTTTCAAGGCTTCATTTTTAGTGGTGCACGTTTTAAAATCTTTTATCGCCTGATTGCTGTGCGCACATTTTCGTGTACGCATCTTAAATTTAGCTGTGTCCTATTAATATAACATTTATAATTTTGTTTGTCTTTTACATAAGCTGTTGTCTTTTACATAACCTATACACTTATAGGCAATTGCAGGAAAAGTGTCAAGAGCAGAATATGGACCTATTTTCCATTTACATAGACCTTACGAAAGCCTTTGACACAGTCTGCAGACGGAGGATTATGGCCAAGTATGGGTGTCCAAATAAGTATATAGCCATTGTAAGGCAATTTCATGATGGCATGCAGGCTCGAGTCCAGGACAACGGAGAGGTCTCTAAACCATTCCCTGTCACAAATGGCGTTAAGCAAGGCTGTGTCCTGGCCCCAACATTGTTCAGCCTCATGTTCTCAGCCATGCTTACAGAGGCCTTCAGGAATAGAAATGTAGGCATGGACTTCAGGTATCGCACATCTTTTTTTTTGTTCCCTATTTCGGAAAAGGCATCATATTTTGTAAATTATATTCAATGCACACACACACACCAGATTTTATATCTGAAAAATAAAATACATTTTAAAAAAAGATTCAACCGTCTGTTAATAAGCGCATCTTAAAATGATTAAAAGGCAATTTTAGAATGGCCTATGCTATTCTGAATACAAAGGTATGAACATAAAAACATATTCAATTCGCAATTCATATTAATTAATCGTTTTCAGAATTACTTCATTAAATTTAGTCAACTTTTGTTAATACGTTCGGAAGCGAAAGTTTATAATGTATAGTGTATATAAAGCTTAAGTAAACAGTTTTAAAGTGTACGTTTATTTGACATAGGCCATCACTTTCAACATAAAATAAACTCGCTACATCTATGGTTTTTAATTAAATGTCGAGTTATGAATTAAATTTTAAAAAATCCCAATTTTATTCATTGCATATAAAATATTAATACAATGCATCGTGAAAATAATTTAAATAAAATAATTTAAACGCATATGTAATATATAAAGCTCAGTTGATATTTTTATGTTTGTTTGTGGTATCCATTAAAAAAAGGCCACTGCTTTGTTGACATTTTTCCAAAAGATCTCTGCCACCCTCAAAGCTTTGTGACGTCATATTGGAGGGGTGGGTCTAAGTATTTGTGACGACGGGGGAGGGGGGGTGAAAAATCAGCTAAAATCGCGTGGCGTCATGTATGTCCATATATGACGTTACGCACCTAGAGGGGGGAGTGGTTCGACCATTTGTGACGGAGCGGAGGGGTAGTATAAGAAATGTGACATCATATCAAAACCGTAACATAAAAGAAAAGTTGCACTTAAATATTTCATGGTTTACAATTTATTTAATGACGGTTAACATGGGCTTTAACGTGCACTCTAATATCGTTACACGTGTGAATCCATTGAAAACTTCATTAAATTAATTGCAAGAAATCAAATATTTTTGTGCGCATTATGATGTGACGTCACATTTCTTAAACAACCCCCTCAGCCTCATAACAAATGCGTGACCCCCTCCCCCTCCCCCTTTTTAGGCATGTGACATCATTTATGGACGGCAATAAAGAGTAAACCAATATCTTTTGACTCTGGCTTAAAATTTATTTCTTCAAAAGGGGGGGGGCAGCGAATTTGTACGTACGCATAGGGGGCGGTGGGTGTCCCGAAAATGTACGGCGTTTAACTGTGGGGGAGGGGGTGTACAAAAATACGGATTTTGTTTTATTTTATATGGATGGCCCCAACCCCTTACGACCACGAGGTTATGGGATACAAAGAATGATGAATCTGAACGTGAGGCAAAGAAATGAAAATAAGAAAGAGGGACCTTCTGGGAATCCAGATTTGCTTGAACACGAACTGCATCTTTATTTCCCTGAGCTTTAGGAAATAAAAAAGACCCGTAAAAACAAAGTTTTTGACTATAAATCCCTTATATATGAGACATAAGTAAAATTATTGATTATGTTCAAACGCGACAAACATTTACAGACTGAATCTGTGTTAACTCCCCTTTGCTTTATGATCCGGCCCGAGAGGGGAAAGGTGTGGTCACTGATCGCTGGACCGAACTCAGCGTGACACGTAAAATGTAAACAAAAGCATGCCGGTACCTCGACCATGTGGCGTCAACCCGCGAACTGAGCTGTCACGAGAAAAAAAAACTATAACAAACCGTGAAATTGAATTACATACGTGGTATATAGATAAACTAAAAATGCATTAATATGTTTATTTCGATCGATCTGAAATTTTTATACGATGCATTGTTAGGTGACACGGGTCCATGTGCCAAATTTCAGCTCGATGGTTTTACGGCAAGTGGGTCATTTTTTACTTTTGTTTTTCCGCCTGCCCAAGACAGAGAGACAGGGAGAGACGGCGGTGAAATTAATAAAAGGGATTTAAAAAAACAAACCCGTAAAAACAAATTGTTTGACTATAAATCCCGTATATATGAGACATAATTAAAAGTATTGATTATGTTCAAACGCGACAAACATTTACACACTGAATCTGTCTTAACTTTCCTTTGCTGTATAACCCCTGGGGGCGGGTGGAAGAGGGGAAAGATCTGGTCACCGATCGCTGGATCGAGCTCAGCGTGACACGTAAAATTTAAACAAAAGCACGCTGGTACACCTGGTTAAAACACAAGATGTGTTCAACGATGGCTGGTGTGAAGTCAAGTGACCCGTAAAATGTAAACAATAGCGACCGCTACAAATAGTTTATATAGATAAAATAAAAATGCATTATTTCAATAACTGTACTTTTGATCGATCTGAATTTTTGATACGATGCATTGTTAGGTAACACGGGTCAATGTGCCAAATTTCAGCTCGATGGCTTTACGGGAAGTGGGTCATTTTTTACTTTTGTTTTTCCGCCCGCCCAAGACAGACAGACAGAGAGAGCGAGACAGAGAGACAGAGATGTCTGTGAAGTTAATATAAGAGATTTAAAAAGAAAAACTACATTGACGCGAAATCCATTATTTTCTTCTTTTGATGGTCGTGGGTGACTTGGCTGTGATAAAATGGGGTCGCCACTCAAAAATGCTAGGAAACCTGTGATCTAATGAGTTAAACAAATTATCGACCCCAGAAGTCCAGGAGTACAAACTGTTTAATTGTATTTTTACTATGCGAAACCCAGACGAAATGAATAAAACCAATTAATTTCTCAACATAAAACAATGTCTCTCTGTTCGCAGCTGTTGCTTGTTTCAATACCCATCTGACATGTCTTGCTTTGTCTAGAAGTAATTTTATTTTGCTCATTAATCTATTCAATTATTTTTACATCCTTTATCTAAAGCTTTGCAATGAAACCAGTCTACTAATTTGTAAATGGGAAAAATAATAGTTACAAAGATGTTGTTTTAAAAATTACTTGAAAAGATATCGATTGACAAATCACTCTTTGTTTGATGCCTGGAAACTGGACGCACATAGCGTGTTAATATTAATATAGTACGTCTCTTGTTCTTAAAACGATTTTCAATAAAATTTTGTTAAAATTGGTCATTTAACAAATGCTCTAGTTTCATTCAATTGAAAATCATTGCCAAAAGCTGTATATAAATACGTAGATTCCAATACCCCCCCCCCTTTTTCTTGCTTGATTTATTCATAAACTTTATAAAATCTCTGCCCATGTTCATATAAGGCTAAAGCCCTTGATATCGTGTCCATCACCACTTCATTTCAAAACCATTCTTCCCGATACATAAGACTGCAGAGTCTTTGGGACCATGACACATCGCAGGGTTTGTGCTGCATACGTTTCTACATGAATCGATGAATCACAACTAAACTTGGAACTCATATCCATAATCATGCAGATTGAAATAAAAATTAAGATTTTTATTTTACATTATGTTCCGTTGAGAGCCAGGGGTCAATTAAATTTTTTTCCTAATGTATCTCATGTAAGCAAAATTCTCGTTTAAATTCTGGCCACCGGGTGTATAGATAGACCCAACGCACACTTAGTGTGATAAAACATCATGGTCAATATTAACTACCTTATTGAATTATAGTTAAAAGACCCACACATTAAGGTCCGGTGGCCAAATGTATTTTTTAGGGGTGATACTGACAAAAAATATTGTTTTATTAGTCAGGATACATTTTAATTATATTTTTATAACGTATATATAGATCCCGTTAAGTTGCGAATCATTATTTCATGAAATCGGTTAAGTCTCGGTAATTCCTTGCCTCCAAAATTTTATAACATTACACATCAAATTCGTTCTGCTATGCAAGAAATAAAGAAGAAAATCCTTTTGTTTACGTATGCACGTATAAATAAATACTAATAATCATCATCATCATCGCCCTTCGTCCCATCTGGGGCATAGGCCATGAACAAAGGCTCTCCAGGCATCCCGGTCCTGCGCCAATCTTTCTATCTTCCCCCAGCTGTGCCCGCTCATTTTGGTGTCTGCCTCCAGTTCCCTTCTCCAGGTCTTTTTGGGACGACCACTTTTTCTCTTGCCTTGGGGGTTCCATGCGAGGGCTTGTCTCACAATGCTGGATGTAGGTTTTCTGAGAGTTTGGCCAATCCATCTCCATCTGCGCTGGCGTATTAGCTCTTCCACTGGCTCTTGTTGTGTGCGTTGCCAGAGGGCTTCGTTGGTGATGAAATTGGGCCAGCGGATTCAGATAATTTTTCGGAGACATGTGTTTATAAAAGCTTGAAGCTTTTTTGAAATGGCTGCTGTTATACGCCATGTTTCTGCTCCATACAACAAGACAGGCTTTATTGTGGTGTTAAATATCCTGACCTTGGTATGGAGAGTCAAGTTGTTACAGTTCCAAACTTTTTTAGCTGTTTAAATGCTGTTCTGGCTTTGCAAATTCTCATTCTTACATCGGCTTCAGTCCCTCCTTGTGTGTCAATGATGTTTCCAAGGTATTTGAAGCTATCCACGTCCTCGAGATTTTTTCCTTCCAGTGTTCTTGGAGTGTTGCTTAATGTATTTATTTTAAGGACTTCGCTTTTTCCTTTATGGATGTTCATGCAAAGGCAAGCAGAGAATTGTGCTACATAGTTGGTTTTCTCCTGCATCTGTTGCTGTGAGTGCGATATTAATGCCAGATCATCCGCAAAGTCCAGGTCATCAAGTTGTTTCCATATTGTCCACTGGATACCATTTCTCTTCTGCTCTGTAGACATTTTCATTATCCAGTCGATGGTTAGCAGAAATAAGAATGGTGAAAGCAGACACCCCTGTCTGACTCCGGTCTGTACCCCAAAACCGCTGTGGTTCTTTGGCCATGAACAATTCTACATGTAAGTCTATCGTATGAAGCCTTAATTATGTCAGTCAGTTTTTGTGGTATCCTGTAGTGTCCTAGTAACTTCCACAGGGTTGGCCTGTCAACACTATCGAAAGCCTTCTCATAGTCAATAAAGTTGATGTATAGTGGTGAGTTCCACTCCAGCGATTGTTCCAATATAATTTTCAGGATGGCAATCTGGTCAGTGCATGATCTATCTTTTCTAAAACCTATTTGTTGGTCTCTAAGATGGGTGTCTATTTCGTCCCTCATTCTGTTTAGCAGCACTCTGTTAAATACTTTGCTTGGTATGGATAGCAGAGTTATTCCTCTATAGTTGGAGCAGGAGCTAAGATCTCCTTTCTTTGGGAGCTTAATGAGATGTCCTTCTTTCCACTCAATTAGAATCTGTTCTTCATCCCATATTTTCTTGAAAAGAGAGTGTAGCATTGCAGAGCTAGTCGTAATATCTGCTGCCAAGGCTTCTGCTGGTATTCTGTCTGGACCAGCCGCTTTGCCTTTCTTTAGTTGTTTAATTGCTCTGCTTATCTCTTGTTTTGTGGGTGTGCTGCAGTCCATTTCTAGATCTTGTTCTGCTGGCTCTATGTTGAGTTTGTATTGTGGGGCTGGTCGGTTGAGGAGTTCTTCAAAATGTTCTATCATTCTTTTTTTCTGACCCTCTTCATCAGGTATAGATTTCCCATCTTTAGTTTAACAGGTCTCTCTGGATTTGTGAACTTTCCGGATAGGTTTTTTTTATTGTACTGAATAGTTCTCTTGTGTTTCCATGGTAAGCTGCCTCTTCTGCTTCAAGTGCTAATCCTTCTATGTAATTCTTTTTATCTGACTTTATACTATGTTTAACGTCTTTATTGGCTTCTGTGTATTCTGCTGATGCTCTAGCTTTTTCAGTTCTGGTGCGGCTGTTGTTTAGATTTGCCTTCTTCTTTTTCCTATTTTGGATTTTCTCCATGGTTTCATTAGAAATCCATTCTTTATGCTTTTGTTGTCTGGGACCCAACACTTCTTGACAGGTGGTCGTAAGTATTTCTTTGAAGCTTTTCCAGTTTTGGTCAACTGTTTCTTCGTTGCCAAGTTCTTACAAGATCTGGAATTTGTTTGTTAGCGTAAGTTTGAAATCATTAAGTTTTGGTTCCCCTTTCAAAAGATTAGTGTTAAAACGTTGGCGCTTGCTTCCCTCATGTGTCCAATTCTTTTTCAATTTGAGCCTTAGTTTGGCAATCAGTAGATGATGATCTGAGGCTACATCTGCCCCTATTTTTACCCTTACATCTTGGAGAGATCTTCTAAACGTTTTGCAGATACAGATATGGTCGATTTGGTTAGCCGTTGACATATCTGGTGATATCCATGTTGCTTTGTGGATATTTCTATGCATGAAGAGGCTTCCACCGATGACTAGTCCATCAGTAGCACATAGACCTGCTAGCCTTTCACCATTTTCGTTCATCTCTCCGAGGCCGTGTGTTCCCATGCATTCTTCATATCCATTATTTTTTGCCTATTTTGCATTTAGGTCACCCATTATAATAATTACATTGCTCCTAGGGCACTTTTGGATAAGGTTTCTCAGTCTGTTGTATCAGTCCTCTTTGTCCTCTTCTTTACTGTCGTTAGGAGGAGCGTATACCTGAAGAAGATCAATATTGACTTCTTGTTTGTTGGTCTTAAATCTTGCGGTGATTATCCGGGGGCCATGGGCTTCCCATCCTATAAGGGCGTTCTGAGCAGTTTTGGAAAGCATGAGTGCTACTCCTTGGGTGTGAGCTGCGTTTTCTTCATCATGGCCCGAATATATTAGCAGTTCTCCCGTGCTGAGCTTCATCTGGCCTGAGCAAGTCCATCGGGATTCAATTATCCCCAAGATGGCTAGCTTGTACCGTTGCTTTTCGGCAGCAACTGGGCAGTTTTTCCAGCTTCAAACATGGTCCTTACGTTCCATGTTCCTAGGCTGGTGGTGGTCCTAGTGGAGAGGATGGTTGTCTGCCGGGTGGTTTCCAGTTGGCTTTGGCCACCAAGCTTCATTAGCTCTCTGTTAAGAGACCCATCATCTCCAAGGTCCGAGTTTCCTATTTTTTTCTTTGTTCGTGTTTTTTGTAGCAAGGATTTTTTTACGGGAAGGGTAGCTAGCCCTCCGCACAACACTCCTCGTCTCTCACCCGGGCTTGGGACCGGCTACGGCGGAGTTAAATAAATAATAATAATATCAAGTAAAACTATGTAAGTTGTAAAAAAATAAAATTACATATATATATATATATATATATATATATATATATATATATATATATATATATATATATATATATATATATACATTTAAACAAATTAATAACTTGAAAAAATATATGAAATATTTTATAAAATTTTAATCTATCAAATTAATTTTAATCGATTAAAATGTTAAAGATTAATTGATTAATTAATCGTTAATTTCCACAGCCCTACTTTTTTCCTCTAATTTTTTAGCTATATAATTTTTTTATGTAATGGCTACTGGATAAATAGATGGAACATGACCAAACTTGATTGACTGTATTAAAATACCATAGTACTAATGTATTTGCTCCAGGCAGTGTGTGAAATTCAGGCATTTTATAGAATGTCTAGGCAATGTAAAGAATGCCTGATGGTTTCAGGAAAAGTAAGAAATAATTACTATTTCATACATTGCTTAGGAATTCTATAGAATGCTGGGTTGTCGTCCGGCAAAGTATGTAACTGGCCTATCTTCGCCATTTTCCCCGCCACTGATGTTGGCGGTGGCGCTTTGGTCGTTGTTTGATGATGGCGATCGAAGCTTGTGAGTGTTAAAAGTTATTGTAAGACAGCGTTTAGTGGGTATGAGGTACCACTAACACATTACAGACTATTTTGCCCAAATACTTCTTATGACGTCAGTGTATATCATTTGGCTAAGATTCCACAGACGTTCTCCCATAGCGTTTCCCCTTGGATTGCTGTGTGACCATGTCGGAAGAGAATATAGGGCAGGAATCATGACATGTTGACATGCAACCACGGTTCTACGATGAGTTATCTAAAGTAATAGCCAATGCTGCTAAAAACAGCGTCTTATCTACACCAAAAATAGTTACACATTTTTTTTGGACGATATGAAAAAAGCTAAGACTACCATTAAGCAAGAATCAAGGTACTATTGGCTGGTGAAACACTGTGATGTCATGGTGGTGGAAAATAAGAGTATGTTGATCTACCCCGTTAAAGAAGGCGGGAGTGCCATTCAGTTTTATTTCGCGGACTTCGAGATATTTGACGTACTTCATAAGGCCCAATTGGCAATTGGTTATGGAGGACGGGGCAGAATTTAAAACGAATTTTCACCCAAATACAAGAATGTTACCCCTCATGATATTGAACTGTATATTAACCCTTGTGCCCCTTGCCGGAAAAACAAAACAAAAAGGCGTCAAAAAGGCAGTGTTGTCAAGCCAATAGTTTTTTTCTGAATGTAACTCTCGTTGTCAGGTCGATCTCATCGACTTTCAATCCCATCATGATGGGGAATACAAGTTTATAATGTTGTATCAAGATCATCTTACAAAGTTCCTGCTTCTTAAGGCCCTGAAGACAAAGAGGGCACAAGAAGTAGCATGCCAGCTAGTAGACATGTATACGTTGCTTGTTGCTCCAAAGATTATACAGTCCAAGAATGGCAGGGAATTTGCAAGCAATGTGTTAAATAGCATAAAGGAGTATTGTCCCACCTTGACGATCGTTTATGGTAAGCTGCACCACTCACATAGCCAGGGGAGCGTCGAAAGAGCTAACCAGGACATCGAAAATATGCTGCGTCCTTGGATGCAACATGAAAAAACTGGCCACTGGATTGAAGGGTTACGGTTCGTCCAACTCATGAAGAACAGAGCTTTTCATTCTGGGATTAAAAGATCACCATACGAAGCTCTATTTGACTGAAGAGCTAAATTAGGCCTCACAATGTCTTCGATGTTTTAAAAGATGTGGAAACGGAGGAAGACCTAAAAAATAATATAGAGCGTACAAACAACACAAGAGTAGTAAGACAGAGATAGGGAATGCAAGAGACAGTGATTTCTGTAGAAGACATGCATGAGAATGTAGTCCATCATGATGAAAACCAAACCAGTGGTGAAGCCATGGTTATTGAAGAACCTTCAATTTAGTGGTTACCGAAGACCCTCTTCTTCCACTACCTGCTGTGTCTTCTTAAAAGAAACCAGCGGTGCTCATACATGTCTATAGAATGCCTAGGCCAAGTATGCAGGAGTTTTACAAATTTCAAACTTTGCCTTAAACCACCAGGCATTCTTTACATCGCCTAGGCATTCTATAGAATCCCTGATTTTACACATTGCCTGTAACATATATAACTTTAGGGCCGGGGTCCATATTCAAAAAATATATATATATATATTTATTCGTTACTTTTTTTGTAAACGTTTTTGACTTTAATACCTATTTTTAAAGATGTTCGTGATTAATATTGAGACATTCATCTATTATGACACAGATTTACATCTACAAGGCAACACGAACAAAATATATTGCCCCGCTTGAACCAGGGGACTCATTGTTTTATGCCAGATTTTCAGTTTCGGAAACCTCAGAGTATAGAATGGTTCTCGCATGGGCACCGTTTTAAAATTTAATGAATTATTGTTAATGCTATTGATTTTCTTAGGAAACTATTTTTGTATTTGAGAAATAATTACACTAACGAATTAGTTTATACACGTTTCTGTAATGTGTGTATGGGATTGCGTGTTGTAATAATTTTAAAATTTAACTTAACTATTTAACTGAACATAAATGTTTAGGTATATTAATAGTAAACGTTACTTAGTGTTGGTGAAACATAGAAATATTGGTTACACGTCTTAATAACACGACTTGGAACGGATTCGAACGTGCAAATCGAGGGCTACTTGAATGGGACCACGAGGGCTTTTGATCCCATCAATAATGGGATCCCATATAACTATATACTATAATTTGTTCTGTTCCTTCCGGGGAATCTGATTTCGTCAGCTAATGGGTCAAAACGGGGAAAGGGTCTGAAACCTTCCAAAAAGAAAGCTACCACCATCATTTACATGCAGATCCATAACCCTTGTTAAGTACTTAAATACAAAATATTCTTTAAATTGTTAATGGCTTGAAGACTTTAACGAAATGACCGGTAAAGCTTAGGTTAACTTCTGTTAAATGTTTTTAAAAATGTCTCCAATTCATTGTTATCGTTAAAAACCATTTCTCTTCGTAGTTTCAATCTGCGATCGGTTTAAGAAGTCATGTGATCACACTATTTTCTTTAATATTCCAGCCTAAACCTAGACACCCCACGAACAAGATCGTTTATACAGTTTTTTTCGTGGAAAAATCGGAGATTTCATTGAAGTACATATAGTCAGATTTCCCCATTGTAATTTTTATTTTTTCCAGAAACAGGAAAAGTAATTAAAAAAATTATTTGAACATACATTTTCAATTCAAGCCAAATATAAAGGGTTCATCTAGTCTAGAGCAACATCTTTTTGTTGTAATGTATTTTTTAGGCATTTTAATTTTAAATAATTATCATAATCTACGTTTAAATAGGTTTAGTTTCTTTTGATTCTCAAAATAAAAATAATGTTTATGATTTTCTTGGGAAAGAGTTACATACCTCAAGTGTCATATTGTCTGTTGAAATAAATATGCTAATCTTTTCAAACAAGCTTTGTCGTTAAGCTATACCAAAACGTCATATATTCCTTGAATTTACATGAACAAATTGATTTTGTTTTTCAATTCAAAGACACAATTCACAGCATATCAAGTCAAGCCAACATTAATAATAAACATTGTTTTAGTGACTATTTAAAAATAAATTCTACAGGGTAATTTGGTGACCCCTAAGAAAATCCCCTTTAAGGGAGCTCGTGACGTAGAACATTGACAGTGAAATAACAAAAATATCGACTAATTCTATAGGGAATTTCTAAATAAGTTTTTAAATGTATTATTTAGATTTTCAAAAACAAAACTGAAAAATTAAATACATTTATGTATTAGAAAACAAAACGACATTGGTATAATCCTTAAAAGGCTTCAGAATTTGTAGAAACATGCAGAAAAAAAACTATTTTATAACATTAAGGTGATTAAAAATAAAGTAAAGTGATCTATGAAATAAAATCCACATTTCATTATCATATTAGTTAAATTGCAAAACCATTATAGGATAGTCTAAACTTGTCCAAAAATAAATATATTGAAACTGATTAAATATAATTGCATCTAGGAAACATTCCAATGGACACACATACATTTTTTTAAAAGATAATTTTTAAAAAATTTTAAAATATTTCTAAATATTCTTGTAACTAATTCATCCTTGTAACTTTATTTTTCAATTATAAAAAAACTTTCAACAAACAAATAAAAAGCTAAACTAATTAGCCATCTCGATGTCGTACTTACTGTACGTGATCTCCCACTCATTCAAATTATGCTTTAAATCGGTGTGAAAGTTTAGGGAGTAAAACTATACAAGTTTTTCGCATAAAATCAGTTAAAAAATGGCGGTTGGCTTTCAAAGAAGTAAAGTATACAGTTTTCTCTAATTTTCAGATTTTCCTCAAATAATAGAACGAGTTAATACTTTTTTGTGTCTAAATCGACTAATTAACAACTATCTTTTACGCATGTCTTCCAAATTTACGCACCTTTTCTTATTCGAACAAGTCAGTCAGTCAGTGAGCGAAGGCTTTGATTTTTATAATAAAAAAATAATCAAGCTATTCAATAAATGTAACTTCCCAAATGTGCCTAAATTGCATACAGAAAAGAAGTTATGACAGAGAACAGCCAGTTTGTAATCGATTCGGGCTTGTATAGGAACCCAATGAAGCGAGTTAAGTAGTGGAGTAACTTGGTCATGTTTTTTTTGCCGTAAGAACTAGTCTGGCAGCTGAATTTTGAACTTTATGAAGTTTTCAAAGCATTGTTTTGGTGCACGTGACAGAAGAGAATTGCAATAAACAATAGGCGCTAGAACAAGAGCAAAGACTAGAGATTTTGTTGCACTATCTGTTAAGTAATGACGGATTGAGCTGGTCTGAAGAGTGGCGGTGTAGGCAGAGCGACATATGTGATTGATGAAGTTGTTAGTAGACATTTTGTCAGAAATAATGTAGCGAAGATTCGTATTCTATGTTTTGAAGAGTATATAAGAACCAGCTACCTGAATAAAATTCAGAAGAGACAAAGTACTGCGTGATTTATTGTTGCAAATTAGGAGTGCTTCTGTCTTATCATCATTCCGTTTGATTTTGCTAAAAGTCATCCAAGACTTTACCTTACCAATGCACTCCTGCATCAATTGGACAGTGAAGGCACACCATAGCTCTGTTAGAAATACAGCCATCTACTGATACCACCTGTGGTCTGTTAGATAAGCATGACTGAAACCAAGCCAGAACTGAGCCAGAAATCCCAAAATAATTTTGCCGGGTATTTATTAATGTTTGATGGTCGACGGTGTCAAAGACTGCATTAAAATATAAGAGGACCAATATTGAGATTTTCCCACTGTCCAATGCGAGTAGGAGGTCATTTTTTTACCTTCAACAGGGTGGTCTCTGTGCTATGAGAAGGTCTGTAGGCCAACTGATTGAAACTTTGAAGAGTGTTGTTGTTAAGATAAGCAAAAAGTTGTTTTAAGACAAGTTTTTCTATGACCTTCGATGTAAATGAAATATTAGATACAGGTCGATAGTTGTTTAAATTGTTTTGGTCTAACCCTTGCTTTGTTAGCAATGGTTTTATTATAGCAGATTTAAACAAAGAGGGAAAGGTAACAGATGATAGACTCGCATTTACTATATTGGCTATTGTTGGGAGTAAGTGATCTAATGACCCAACCAATAGTGGAGTGGGAATCGGATCAAGGGAGCAGGAAGTTGGTTTGGATTTTAGAATAACAGCTTTGACCTCATTTTCCGTAACAGGCTGGAAAATTTCAAAGCTTGACCTCACAGCGAAAGAAGGAGATACATTATGTTGTGGTAACATCGTTCTGTCAAGCTCAGCCCAAATTTCGGAAATTTTGTTGGTAAAAAATTAGAAAATATATCTGGTTGTTGATTTAACGGATATGCATAGGTAATGTCACTAAAATTGATCATACTCAAGACTATCTATAGTGTGAACTAGTTGAGGAATCTAAAAAGCTCACAATTAATACTCATCTATGACTTTATGAATATAACAATTAATGATTGGCTTTTGGGATTCCATCAAGTTCTGCTATATTCGAACGTAACATGAATACAGTATTGTCAGGATTGGAAAATGTCCAATGTAATCAGGATAATATAATCATCACAGGTGGAATTTAATATATAAAAATTTAATTTAAAAAAAAACACACACATATGATAAATTTGACATTGTTAAAACTTAATTTGAAAAATTTGACTTACGAGCAAACTTTAACAATTGCAATTGTTTTTTCAAGATGAAATACTCTCCCGCGGCCATATGATTAATTAAATTACATAAAACTATTGACAAAGTAAAGTGTAAGCAATTATAAATGCTCACAGACCAACAAATATAAAACAATTAACGTAATTTCTTGGAATGTTGAACCGCTTGCGAAAAGTACTAAAGAAAATAAAACTCCTATATGGAACAACATACACGACAAAGATAAGAGAAAAAAATACAGGTGAAGTTATTAAAATTAGTAAGTAGGCCAGAATTTTGAAAATGTAAATAACTCAAATACTTAGGATTGCTCTTACATGAAAGAAAAAATTTAATAACAGTAATAGAAATAAATGAAAGAATATCTGCTGGAAACAGGGCATACTTTTTCCGCCATAAAATATTCAAACGTTTAAAAATTACAATAGAAACAAAGAAAACTCCAGATAAAACTGGCATTAGTGCAGTAGTAACATATCATTTGAAATCAAAGTAAAACATAGACCCTAAAAATAATTCTGAAAATCTGTTAAATACATGATATAGAGAAATACTCAGGAAAATATATGGACCGACAAAGAATGATTATGGATGGAGAATATGAACCAACCATAAAAAGTGCAGCCTATAATAGGATACACAATGGCAGCAGAAATAAAAAAGGACAGACTACCCTTGGTAGGACATTTAGAAAAAATGACAATGGATAAAAGAGGTTGCACCACCAAACCCCCCCCCCAAAAACGGCTAAAGGGATGTCCTAGGCTTAGACGGATAGATGATGTAGAGAAAGAATTACAACAAATTAGCAGTCAATCTTGGAGAAGAAAGGAATTATTAGGTCTGAGTGGAAGGAAATGGCTAGGCCGGCCAAATTCCAACATGGGAAATAGCACCACATGGATGGAGAGACGATACATTCATTTACAGACCAGCCTTGCGAAAAAGGAGTAATAATTGATGTCACAAATGATCAATTTTTCCCTGGTACTTGTACTTGTTGTAAGTTGCGCACGCTGGTGTGTTTGGTGGTCGTGTTAGTGTTATTGGTTAGTCGGTGCGAAAGCGTGAAAAAGGGAGTTTTTGTTGTTGAAGTCATTAGAATATGTGTGGAAGGTTAGAGAGTTGTGTGGTGATATTGTGTTGTTGAAAAGGGTTCGGCCATTAAAGTTTGTTTCCGTTAGCAGTGTTCAGTCATTTCTTGTGTAAAGGAGTTTATGAATCTTGGAGCAAGCAGTCTAGATATAAATTATTAAGACGCTTGCGACAATTAAACATGATACAGTATTAATACATAAATATTCTGACGACATCTTTGCAATATTCTAAAACGTGTATTTAGTTTTGTATGGCAGATGCAGCGTTTCATATATTATTGAACCATCGTTTCAATAATATAAGTTCAAAACATTAGGACACAAATGAGAAAAGATGTTTGGATACCTCTAAAACCGGAATGAGAACCACCAAGAATAAGACACCCAAGTCTTTTTAACTTGTGTATAGCTCAAATAAAATGTTTGCTTAAACAAAGAGTTGACCTAAGGATGATCAAAACAAAAGTCAATGTCGTTACCATATTTGAAAATAGTTTATAGTTTATAGTTTATAGTATTCGAGGAGTTTGACGTAAGGTTTCAGAACCATAAATCTTTTGTTTTAGTGCGAATCGATTTCAGTTTAGTACAATTGTGTATTGATTTTCGGAGTAGAGATCTCTTTCATGTTACATTTGCTGCGAAGAAAATTATTGTAGTAAAGTAAAGGCATCGAAACAGCTTGAAACAAGAAAATAGGGCAATTAAGTTAAAACACAGTTGAACCTTTCAACAATCTCAGCTGTACAACATAGAAAGAGGTAAAAGGTAAACCTTACTAGTACAGCACAGTTTCAAAACAAAGTTTCAGCCTTAAAGGTTTTGCACTGTTGATGAACGAAGCATAAATGAACTCTTGAGAAAGTTGAGAACAAATAATGTTTCTGGTTATTATGAATTACCATTTAGATTATTCACAGAACTAAATAATGAACTGTCCACTATCATTTGATTCACATTTCCAAGCCTATCTTTTAATTACATGTAAGTTACAGAATATATAGTAGTAAGGGTTATAACCTTGACAAAAAATAACTTTTGTCCACAAAATGAAGGCTTATAT
Organism: Ampullaceana balthica; assembly: GCA_944989445.1. Lineage (NCBI taxonomy): Eukaryota > Metazoa > Mollusca > Gastropoda > Lymnaeidae > Ampullaceana > Ampullaceana balthica. The sequence goes on along the minus strand of CALYLW010000010.1, from coordinate 551,555 downwards.
TAAAAAAAAAGAGAAAGAGAAAACCAAAAAATTAGTCAAATAGACGAAGTGTAAAGTTATCAGTTATAAATAACAATCATGTGGATTCAATATTAATAGACTTCTTAAAAGCAATTAATACATGTAACAATTCTCATGTAATAAAACACTTAAAATCTTTTATATCACCGAATTGAAGATTTCCTAAAAGACGGATTGCAAACCTTACGCCCCCATCTATTTTTTATAGATGAACAAAGAACAGTCATATATTGAAAAATGTTAGGCTATTTCATAAAAGCTGCATGTTTTTCTGTCTAAAAGAATAAAAATGATGTGATATTTAAGATAAGAATATATTATTTAAAACAGAAAAAAATATGTTTGGATTGAGTTGAGTTTCCTCTCGTGCTCACGTGGATTTTATCTGGATTAGTAACTCTGAAATTTTGGCCATGTCAACTAGGTGACACACAAGTAACACTTCCCCCACACTGATATGTCCACCTAGACTTTGGCGTGTAAGCATAACATTTAAGTTTTGTCGGACCACTACTAGTACCTCTTGGTCCCAAAGTGTTGTCGGACCACCACTAAAACCACCTGCATGGGGTAAAAGTGTTGTCGGACCACTATGAGTGCCACATGGTCCTAATGTGTTGTAAATATACTACCACTTGTACCAATTGGTCCTAAAATGTTGTCGTACCACTACTAGCAACACTTGGTTCTTAAATGTTGTCGTACCACAACTAGCAAAACTTGGTCCTAAAATGTTGTCGGACCACTACTAGCAAAAATCGGTCCTAAAGCGTTGTTGGAAAATTACTAGGACCACTTGGTCCTAAAGTGTTGTCGGACAACTACTAGTGCCACTTGATCTTAAAGTGTTTTTTGACCACTACTAGTTCCACTTGATCTGAAAGTGTTGTTTGACCACTACTAGTACCACTTGATCTTAAAATGTTGTTTGACCAATACTAGTACCACTTGATCTTAAAGTGTTTTTGGCCAATATTAGTACTAATAGGTCCTAAAGTTTTGTTTGACCACGACTAGTACCACTTGGCCCTAAAGTGTTGTTGGACTACTACTAGGTCCTAAAGTGTTCCATCAGCTAGTTTCTATTACCAGGCAGCGGCGTAGCGCGGGTATTGCCGCCCGGGGCAGAAACCAAATTTTCCCTCCCTCAACCCCATCCCCGGAAAATATGTTAATGCTATAAAGTAAAAAAAAATTAGAAATTAATCATAAGAACACTATTTTAAAAAGAAACGCTTGATTTCTTCAATGAAATTAAAGTTTTATGTTTTTCCTCATGGCTCAATCTTTCATGTATCAATGTTTTCAGCCATGAAATGCTCAATAGCAAAAATAGCAATATATTAACCAATTTTTATTAAAATAATTTTAGAGAAGCCTTTTTAACACCTTGTATTACTTAACACAGTTGTAAGCATTATTCGAATTAATTATATTATTTTAGGCAGGGTTACTTCTAGCCTAAATATCTTTATAAACTTAAATGAACCACATAGTCTTGAATTCATTTTTGTATATTCATGTGGTTAAAATATTCCTTGCTTGCTTATGTCATGTGGAATATTTTGAATACTCTAATTTGAAGACCAAATTTCAAAGTCCAGTAGATTAACTGGTGTACGAAAATCATGTTTGTTTTCTTAATTCTAGATTACTGCCAAAGCCTCACATGAATTTATACATTAATATCATATTATGAAGAAAAACACATTTCTTCTTAATTGTTATTCTACATAGCATGGATACATACATATTTGCTTCGATCACCAAAAATTTGCTCTTTTGTTCTTTGATTGGAAGTTTTGATTAAAATGATGAAGTCTCCACATAAAATTTTATCAAATGTCAAAACATCCCTTAAGTACTCCAGTGCATTAGGTTCTCTGTGAGTAGCCACTGCAAAGTATTTTTTTTGTGGAGCACTATACGTTTGCAAAGAATTTCCGGCATTTTTAAATATAACTTTGACAAATAAAAAGATTTTATTGTGACTAGCAAAGTTCCTGCGTCTGTTCATGTGTTGGGCTTTTTGTCTGCATCTTTCAGTTCTATAGCTTACAAAGTAATCTTAAAATGGCTCCATGGTATATTCAATATTTTGTATCCTGAAGTCGGAAAGAATTAGGTATTTTCAACAATATATGGACTTGGAAAAGAATGCGTAGCAACGCTTAAGAGTACTAAAATATTTGGAGAATTCGTTTCCGTTTGAGTATCATGTTAACAAATTAGGTTTAACTGTTTGAACGAGTTTGACATGAGATTTTATATTTTTGCGCCTTTGTTAAAGTCTTGTATACTTTCCAGCCATTAAGAAGCATTAACACACGTTGGGGCTGTGCAGTCCATTATTTTAAGATAATTATTTATTCAAAATCATTTCAGAAATGTCCTAAGCCAATTAACTTCTGCTTGAACGAAATCTTTGAAAGATTCTACAGGGTCTACTTTTTTATTTTCAATCTTTACATATCACACAACTGGACTTTTTTATCCTTATGTCAAATATATGAAAAGATATCAAATCCAATGAAAAAATATTTGGTATCTTGTTATTGAAGAAAGATGATTTTTTGTGAACTGCATCTCCTAAAATTGCTATGAGCTCAGTTTGAGTTTTAGATGACACGTTTTTTTAACCCCTTTTCCCACTATGTTCTTGGAGCGCTCGGTCGTACTTTGCAATCTAATGCATTAGTTCCAGAATATTGCCTTTATTTGCAACAGTAGTGCCCTCTCTGTGACCTCAAAAAGTCACATTCCATTTCACCTGAATTTAATAATGTCAAATATTTTAACAAGAACTTCTCGCCACTTTGTTTTCTCTTGTACAGCAACTAATTGTCGGTCTTTATTAATGGTCTATTATTTTTTTACAAATTTCTTATTCCTTTTATTTGCAATAAAACGTTGGTAATGGTAAAATTTGAGTAATTATTGAGTACTTATTGAGTACTTATAGAGTAATTATTGAGTACTTATTGAGTACTTATTGAGTACTTATTGAGTACTTATTGAGTACTTATTGAGTACTTATTGAGTACTTATTGAGTACTTATTGAGTACTTATTGAGTACTTATTGAGTACTTATTGAGTACTTATTGAGTAATTATTGAGTACTTATTGAGTAATTATTGAGTACTTATTGAGTACTTATTGAGTACTTATTGAGTACTTATTGAGTACTTATTGAGTACTTATTGAGTACTTATTGAGTACTTATTGAGTACTTATTGAGTACTTATTGAGTACTTATTGAGTACTTATTGAGTACTTATTGAGTACGTATTGAGTAATTATTGAGTACTTATTGAGTACTTATTGAGTACTTATGGAGTACTTATTGAGTACTTATTGAGTACTTATTGAGTACTTATTGAGTACTTATTGAGTACTTATTGAGTACTTATTAAGTAATTATTGAGTACTTATTGAGTACTTATTGAGTACTTATTGAGTACTTATTGAGTACTTATTGAGTACTTATTGAGTACTTATTGAGTACTTATTGAGTACTTATTGAGTACTTATTGAGTAATTATTGAGTACTTATTGAGTACTTATTGAGTACTTATTGAATACTTATTGTGTAATTATTGAGTACTTATTGAGTACTTATTGAGTACTTATTGAGTACTTATTTACTTATTGAGTACTTATTGAGTACTTATTGATTACTTATTGAGTAATTATTGAGTACTTATTGAGTACTTATTGAGTAATTATTGAGTAATTATTGAGTACTTATTGAGTACGTATTGATTACTTATTGAGTAATTATTGAGTAATTATTGAGTACTTATTGAGTACTTATTGAGTACTTATTGAGTACTTATTGAGTACTTATTGAGTACTTATTGAGTACTTATTGAGTACTTATTGAGTACTTATTGAGTACATATTGAGTTCTTATTGAGTACTTATTGAGTACTTATTGAGCACTTATTGAGTACTTATTGAGTAATTTTTTGAGTACTTATTGAGTACTTATTGAGTACTTATTGAGTACTTTTTGAGTACTTATTGAGTACTTATTGAGTACTTATTGAGTACTTATTGAGTAATTATTGAGTACTTATTGAGTACTTATTGAGTAATTATTGAGTAATTATTGAATACTTATTGAGTACTTATTGAGTACTTATTGAGTACTTATTGAGTACTTATTGAGTACTTATTGACTACTTATTGAGTACTTATTGAGTACTTATTGAGTACTTATTGATTACTTATTGAGTAATTATTGAGTACTTATTGAGTACTTATTGAGTAATTATTGAGTACTTATTGAGTACTTATTGAGTACTTATTGAGTACTTATTGATTACTTATTGAGTAATTATTGAGTAATTATTGAGTACTTATTGAGTACTTATTGAGTAATTATTGAGTACTTATTGAGTACTTATTGAGTACTTATTGAGTACTTATTGAGTAATTATTGAGTACTTATTGAGTACTTATTGAGTACTTATTGAGTACTTATTGAGTACTTATTGAGTACTTATTGAGTACTTATTGAGTAATTATTGAGTACTTATTGAGTACTTATTGAGTACTTATTGAGTAATTATTGAGTACTTATTGAGTACTTATTGAGTACTTATTGAGTACTTATTGAGTACTTATCTTGGCTTTTATTTTATTTTATTAAAATTAATTTTCACCTTTTAACAATTAGCTAATTAACAACTAGGAATTCAAATAAAAAAGTTGGTATTTATTTGTACCAAGTTTTAATTCCACTAGACGAACAATTGTTTCCATTATTTTTGGTTTATCCCACAAAACAAAAGACATTAAAATTAAAATAAGCCATATAAATACGCCACCAATTTTTTCACTTACGTTTTAATCAAACTTGAATCAATGATATATACCAGCACATTAGTGTCACATTCTGAAACTAATTTAGCCTATTTTTATTACAGTAGTATTAGTATCAGAAGAATTTATATCCAATAAGGAGTTTGAATTTTTGGCAGTTAAAAAGTTCACATGTTTTTGGATAGTTCCTTAATTTCTTTAATTAATTTCTCATTTGGATTTTCTTTAATTTCGATTTTAAAAAAACTCATCTTTCTTTTAAAATTTTCTTTTTTAAAAAATAATTGACGACTAGGAATTTGCCGCCAATGGCAAAGTGCCGCCCAGGGCATTTGCACCCATGCCCCCCTCGCTACGCCACTGTCACCAGGACAAATAATAGGAAACTCTGGTTTTAGTTGAGCCGCCTTGACTTCTGCATGTTAGAGTCTCATAAAATCTCGCGTCCTGTAATCCATTGCACTGTTACACAGTCTGTTTATTCTACCAACATCATCTACAGGATGATTTTAATGAAATGTGGGGCGGTTAGTGCTTTCTTACTCGGAATCTCAAGAGTAGACGACGACGACCCACATATCCACCTATCCACATACCTACTTATCCACAACTGTTTATAACCTTAAGCTCAGTAGAGGAAATCTATACACAGGGTTTTGAAAGGTTTTTTTAAAAAATTTTTTTAAATTTTTTAAATTTAATTTGACTTAATTTCTTTTTTAGAGAAATGTATTTAAGTGCATAAAAACATATAAAATATCAGACACAATAGCACCCACAAGTGATTTAAAATTAATTTTTATTTTAAATTACATGACATAAAAAGAATTTAGTTTTATATTTAATACGGGATTTTTTATTTTATTTATGAGAGAAATAAGAAATAATTCAATATTCAGGTTTGTGTTTCTCCTCATTGGTGCAAGTGCAATCACTAGTGATACTATCAACGCTTCAGGCTTTTGTATTCACCCAGGAATGGGGAGATGGCTTTCACAAATAGACCTGCCAGAATGTGCATCATTTTAATATAATAGTACTAGACATTGAATTTAAAAAGTAGATGGAGTTTCTTAAGCTAGACTTTATATGAATTCACATAAAATTATATGGTTTTACTTATCGAAATGTAATAACATTTTTTAAAAAAAAGTCATAAAGTGATTTTGATATATATTAATGAAGCACCATTTTTATTTACCATGAACCTTAATGTCTCAAATTTTGTTTGCCTTTAAGAAGAGCTCATATAATTATTATTCACTGAAAACAACAAGTTAGATACAATTTTGATAGTTTTAAATTCTCAAAGCATAAGTTCTCTGAAATTTTCAGAATAAATCATGAAAGCTATTGATATACTTACGAGCATGTCTAGTCTAAAACTCACAATGGACTTCTTGAAAGCTTTGATATGCTACAGTCTGAACAATCTTACTCATTAAACTAGCAAACTCTTGGCCACACTTCTTAGTGGCTTCGGTAACAACACAGTGATTCAGTTGATCCAGGTAGCTATTTAGATTTACATTTAGACAATGTAAAAAAAAATGGATGTGATTGCATACACATTTTAATGTAAATTATACAATGAGCGAATCTCTAATGAATAAAGTAACATTTTTGCCATTGTAACGTAAGAAGAGACTAAGGTTAAAATGTATAGCATTTTCTTAATTTGGTATTGAATCTGCTTTGAAAAAAAAACAAGTTGACTCTTTTTGCATCTCAAAATTGTGAGTATTTCTTTCAAAGTGATAGGCTAAGATAAAAGATTAGAGTTATACATACGCTACCCGGTCATATTTCTTTCACGATAAAGTGACTATTTACCAAAAGACTCAAATATCTTTGAAAAAATTATCGTTGTTATTTGATCCGATGATACCATTGCCAGTAAATAAAATCAAGTAACATATGAAAATGAAATTGTTATCAAAATTTTTAAGTTATATACTTACGGACAATAATCGAAGGACTCCAAAGATTTGCTAGTATTACTAGTAGATGATGCTTTCAAATAGACGTCCCTGATCTTATTGTTGAAGGTGCTTACGCATTCGTCCATGAGCTGCTGAGCTTCCAGTCTCTTAATGTCATTGGTTGCACATTCAGACTGAGATAGTGCAAATATCGCTGTAGGGTGTGTTGAATTAGGTACAAACATTTAATAATTCATATAATTATTTGTCAACTTTCAACAGATTTCTTCAAAATGCTGCTGTTTAAAGCCTTTAAAATAATGCAAAATAATTTTATTTAAAATCTAATTTTAACCGTTACACAAATATTGTTTTTAAATTGATTATTATGCATTAGTCAAAGTAGCAGAATAGAGGTAGTAACCCTATTGTGCGAAGTATTTTTAAAAACATAAGTCCTACACCTACCATATTTGCCTTCAGGGTTACAAATGATGTCAGCTACTGCAATCTGAATCTTAAGGGAATTCAAAACACCTTTATCGCCACACTGAGACATCTTTTTGTCAAAACAATTTTTGAATGTCTGGAACTCTCTGAAAAAATTAAAAACATTAAATAACAAACCATATCTCGAAGATTATGTTGTAGTGAAACAAACAGGGATTCTATTTAAATACAAGAATAGTGCATCGCTACTTATCCAAAATACTTTTTAAAATCAGTTGTTGCATGGTTTAAAATTAATAATACAACCCCGTTTAAATATTTTCTTATCACTTCTAGAAAGTCCAGCGCTTTTGATTTTTTGCCGTGATACCAAGAATCCCTGGTTTTTATTCCATTTTTTATAATAAACCTATAGGTTTATTATTTATATATTATTTATATAAAAAAGGCTGCGTAAGGGACTTCTTCAAAGCGACGATAGGAGTCCAACAGAGCTGCATTCTCTCACCTGTCCTGTTCAATATCTTCCTTGAAAAAATCATGCAAGAAACACTCAGTGACCACCATCCATCTCTACAGGCGGAAGACCCTTATTGGCTGATGACATTACCGTTAGGCTGGGAGCAGTAAAGAACTACAGGAGCTCACTGACACACTTACAGATAGATAAAGTGCATATGGGATGGAAATCAGCTCAGAGAAAAGCAAGATATTGGTTAATACCTCAGCTGCCAGTTTGGCAAACATCGTAATGAACCAACAAAAGTTTGAGGAGGTGCATAACTTTAAACATCTAGGAGCCATTCCATCTAGAGATGGTACCTGTCAAAATGAAATTCGAGCTAGAATTGGGTCGGCAATGGCAGCAATGACGAAGTTAAACAAAACACGGAACACCAAAACAACTATTATTACAACAATTAAGAGATGTAATATGGCATGGTTCGGTCATGTACTGCGACATGATATCCTGACAGAAACATGTTTAAAGGAACTGTAGAAGGGGGCCGGAGAAGAGGTCGACAGCTGAAAAGCTGGCTTGACAACAAATGAATGGGCAGGAATGAGATTGCATGAATTATTGGCCTCCGCTCAAGATAGGCAAATATGGAGTTGTTGATGTGTCCATGCGCTCCCCCAAACGACCGCAACGATCACGGAATGATGATGATGATAGGTATATTCTAACCATTCATAATATATTTGTTTGCTATATTTGTTGTTTAACAACCCCACATGAAATATTTATTGATCATTTATTTTAAAACATGTTTTATTGCTGTATTGAATATTTTATATTATTTTATTCCTATATTTGTAATATTTTATTCCTGCGTAGTAATGTATCCATATTTATGTACCAATTTCCTATTATCAACAATTTGTTCACTAGATGGAAAAATTTCTAAATGCCATTATTTCTCCGTCGATAAGACATATTACTTGTCATGGCAGCGATGTACAATTTATGCACTTGACCTGTTCTTATGATAGCTAATATAGTTTGACCACAAATACTTGTCATAAAAATAAACATTCATTATTTTATCTTATTATCGCCTTCCGTTGTTGCTCTACACAATTGTAACGTTTACTTCTCGGGTGCTCTCTTTTTATTAAAACTTTTGCGTGAAATGATTAAAATACAAAATACACAAACCAATTTGTGAAAGGAAAACAATAAATAAATCAGCTTGAAATGATAAAAGTAAAGTTTTACTTCAAGATCATAATTATCAATATTTCATTATATAGTAATACATTTCTAACTTAACAAGCATAACAGTTTAGTCACCATTTAACACATTGTTTACATAAGCATTATCTTTTTATTACGTGTACTAATTTTGTCCGATTTAGGTCATCTGCTATATTAACTAAAAGCTATTAAAAATTGTTATACAAAGTCTTTCTAATTCCCTTTAAAGTTCTTTAAAAAATATACAATGAATAAAATACTTTACCTGGAAATTTAGCGAATATAATCTAATATAATTGGGCAAACCATGAAATTTATATTAAAAAATAAAGCAAACATACTCATTTTTTAAAAGGGCCACAGCAAACAAACTAAACCTTTTAGATTTAGAATTTTTTTTTAAAAAGCGAAAAACAGACTTCATTACACTTATGTTCTCACTTACAGGAGGCTTGTAGAGACTACTCTTTACCTACAGAAATATTATATCAACTTAAAGCTACTCACTGACAGAGCTTGACGTATTCAGTCTCGTTAGTAAGCTCAAATAGGGCCCCGGCGTTTTTTGACTCAACTTCCACCATTGAGAAAGAACACGCCATCAGTTCACCACATGAATTATTTCGTTTGGACACTACGTCCTTCCTAATCAGGCTGCATTCTAGTAAATATATTTAAAAAAAACTCAACAGACTTCATTTCCTTACTTCAAACCTCAGCGTCAATTCAAATAATTTCTCAAAACTTTTCCTATAAAAGCTCTTCTCCTTTATTTCCATAAAAATTCCTTATAAAAAAAAGTATATTCTTCGAAAAATCAAAATATTTTTCCATACCGCTATTACATCAAACTTATTTCTCGTTTGTGACAAAGTTTACGATTTTATCAACATAAGATATTTTTAAATTGTGACTATTTGTAATTGTAGCTTTCTAAACAAAATATGCAGCTAGAAATCATGCAATGAAAATAAATTTCCTTTAACAAACCTTGTGATTATTTTTCAAAATAGTTATTCACTCAGACATTTACATGATTATTTTTAACTTTGAACATAATTAATGTTCCTCTGCTGAGTATAATTCATAAAAATGTAAAAACTGTCGAAATTAAAATAAATTAAACTCACCACAAAATATGAAAGCTAAAGACAATGCGAGGAAGAATTGAAACATTTTCGGCTGGTTTGTGAAACGTAATTCGTTAACTTGCGTGCAGCTGTTGGCTGAAGTCTCTAAGTGCAAAATGGGTTCGTCCACCCTTTTTATAGCCGGATATTCTGTCAGGGCCGAAGTCAGTTTTGTTCCCATTAGCAATTTACCAAAGACAGTACCAAATCGAAACCCTGACAATCTGCACCCAACCGCTGTATGATTGTCACTGCATTAACTTTTATTATATAGGACGAATAATTCCTTGAGAGTTCATTTTTGCAAATATTTCACTGTTGTCTAATACATTAGCAATTGGTATAGTTTTTTTTTATAAAAAAAAATATTAGCGGTTTTTTCCGATTGAGTAAAACATAATTTATGTGGATATCTAATACATAATTGCCATCCCCGTGCGTGTGTCTCCCCGTCGAAAGGCGCTCAAAAATGCGCACAAAATTATTATAAATAAATTAAACAGTTTTGCCTTAAAAATTATTATGTGACGTCATTGTTTTTACACAGAACGTGAATTACCGAAACAACGCACGAAGTATGCGTATGTGTGAGCCATAGCAGGCTTTTCAACTAGTCTAATATATAATCGCCATTCCTGTGCGTGTCTCTTCCCATAGAAAGGCGCGCAAAAGGGCACTCGAGAGGCGCGCAAAAGGGCGCGCAAAATTATTATAAATAAATTTTAAAACTTCGCCTAAAAATATTATATGACGTAATTGTTTTAGCACAGAACGTCAATTACCGAAACAACGCACGAACCTGTGACGTAAGCATTTGTGTTGAGCCTAACACATAATCGCCGTTCGTATGCGGTGTATGCGTTGTAACCGTGTATCTCCCTCGCAGGTAGTAGAGCTTCAGCCGGGCACCGAGTGGACGGCAATGTTTATTCTTAAAAAAATCATTATAAATCACCCTCCCTTCTCTAACCGGAAATAGGTTGGGTTGTTGTTCTTTTCGCCTGCTTTCGCAGGCTGTTGTATACCGTATTTGTGCATCTATCGGCCACCAGCCGATGCGTGTTTGTTTCCCCGTTATAAATCATGATGTAAGTCACCACCGACCGGTTGATGTCGGCGTGTCGGTCTTCGGTTCTGGACCCACTGCCAACTGCATTGCTGCGCCGCATTCAATGTACGACACCGTTCTCCAACGCCTGTACCCATCGTCAATGTCAAGTTCACATTGCTTTACTATTTCTTCTTCAACTCCACACGTATAATGACATTCGCGTGTTGCCACGAGACAACTATGCCTCGAAATATCTCATTCGTTGAAGCCGAAATTGCCGATAAAAAACGTCGCAGAAACGAACAAAACAGGAATGGACGAAGAACAGTAACACACGAGGAGGCATCCCGGCGACGAGAAACGCAAAACCAACAAGATCGCATTCGAAGAGCAAGTGAAACCGACGAACAACGGTCCCGTAGACGGGAAGTAGCAGACACTAATCAACGACGTCGGTCAGCAACCCTCCGGGAAGTACCTGCACCTCATCATCTGGATGCAGCCACTGGAAGTGACGTCATGAATAACAACGTCCAGCAACATTTATGTGGCAATTTACAATTGCTGTGCACATTCTGCGGTGCCAAACATTTTCCTCGCGAACATCCTGCGGACAAATTATTTACCACGTGCTGCAAGAAAGGAAAAGTGACGCTAGATCCCATCCGCATATCACCTTTACTTAGGACGCTCATGACGGGGGAACACGAGCACTCCCAAAACTTCATGGACAACATCAGGTCTATTAATAGTGCCTTAGCCTTTGCGTCAAGGGGTGCTAAAATCGCTCCTCCTCCCGGATACGGGCCCTACTGCTTTTGCATCCACGGACAGATTTAACACAGATCTTGGGCTCTGCATCCTGACAATGAATGATCGTCGTCAATTCGCTCTGCTGTATATCCTTGATCCTGATGAAGCTTCGGAACAAAGGATGCAAATGCGACTTAACTCTACATGCAACCGCGATCTCATGGCACTCCTGAGCTCATTCATGACTCATAACAATCCATTTGTTAATGCATTCAAAATGTTGTATGAATTGGAACAAGAATGGCTGGCGGAATAAATTTTATGGAATACACTACCTATAACTGTGTCACTGGCCATCATTCATGATAGAAACGATGACCAAAGGCGTTACAATGCTCAACGATGCAATGAAGTGGCTTTCGTTTTCCAAAACGAGGATGGAGAACCTCCTCTTGAACGGGACATCATAATACACAGCAAAACAATTTCACACGCAAGTAAAGCACAAAGAATCAGCATTCTCGACCCCAACTTGGATCCCATGGTTGACCCTGTGTTATTCCAGTATGTGGACCAAAGCTGGACACTAGATATTAAACTTCAATATAATCCTACGAGTATAAGAAGCTTGTATCCTTCATCACCCACGAATCCCAGAACGAGAGTCACTGAAATGCAGTATTACGGCTACCGAATTCATCAGAGACGAATTCAATCCTTTCCTGGGTGCTGGAAAACTCACCCTCCAATATTATGTGGATAGCTACATCAAAATGGAGGGAAACAGACTCAATTTTGTGCGAAAAAATCCTCAAAACTAAGGGTAGACAAGTACACTGGCTTGATGGATTTCTTGCAAACTGATTCGAGACAACAAGGCCTTATGCCAGGCCAACCACTAATACTTACTTCATCCTTCCAGGGAAGCCACAGGAACATGCTCCAAAATTATCAAGACGCCATGGCAATTGTTAGAAAGTACTGAAAACCCGACTTCTTCATTACAATCACATGCAACCCAAAATGGCCTGAAATTGTAACCAATTTACAACAAGGCCAATCAGTGGAATTTCTTCCAGATTTGGTCACACGCGTTTTCAAACTAAAAATGGATGCTCTTCTAGATGACATTGGAAAACATCACGTTCTTGGAAAACCAATATCACAATTCCATGGCCTTGAGGTCAAGAAACGTGGGCTTCCGCATGCTCACATACTATTAAGTTTACGCAGCGAGCACAAACCTAACGAAGGTGAACAATTGGATATAATGATTTCTGCAGATATACCAGACAGTGCAACACAGCCTCGACTGCATGAAATAGTCACCAAACACATTATTCATGGGCCCTGTGTGAAACACAACATGAACTCTCCATGCATGGTTGACGGATCCTGTTCGAAAGTGTTTCCGAAGCCGTTCTGTGAAGGAACAATCGTGAATGATGACGGTTATCCCAAATATAGGCGACGGAACAATGGTATAACAGCAATCGTCAATAGCCGATAAATTGACAACTCATGGGTCGTTCCTTACAATTCATACCTCAGCCTTAAGTACAACTGTCATATCAACGTCGAGAGCTGTGCTTCCATAAAAAGCGTCAACTATCTGTTTAAATACGTGTACAAAGGACATGTGTGCGCCAACATTTCCATTAAGGAACACGGGACCATGAACAACGATGAGATCACCTCCTTTATGGACTCTAGATATGTGAGCGTGCCTGAGACTGCTTGGCACTTTTTGGGGTTCCACATACACAAGCAGTTTCCTGCAATTATCAGACTCCAAGTTCATCTCCCTGGCGAGCAATCAGTAGTTTTTACTACTGATAACGTTGATGCTGCAGCACAGAACGCAGCTTCGAGAGACACTACTTTAACGGCATGGTTCAAACTAAATCAACAATACCAGATGGCTACAGGTATACTATACACTGACATGCCTGAACATTATTTGTTTCATGAGAGGACCAGAACATGGCAGAGAAGGCAAAGGGGTGTTGACAGAATAATTGGTCGTATGTACTCTGTCAGACATTCAGCGCTTCTGCTTGCGCTTTCTTCTCCTTAATGTGCCAGGTGCAACTTCTTTTGAGGACCTTCGGACCGTCAATGGTATTACATATCCAACATTCAAGGAAGCTGCACAACACCGAGGCCTCTTCAATGACGAGCAGGTCTTGGATATAATATTACATGATGCAGTTGCTGAAAAGAGACCCGCTCTCCAACGGAAATTATTTGCACATATGTGCCTGCTCGAATCTCCTAAAACTATTCAACAATTGTTCCAGGAATATAAAGAATTCTTTTATGAAGATTTTACTTTGCAGTTTTATCACGAAGTGAATTGCGAACACTGCCTCAATTTGGCCCATTCTGATATTCAATTGATCTTTATTGCCAGTAGGAAAACCTGCAAGAATTTCGATTTACCAGTTCCACCAAGTCACGTGGAACATAGACATACAGGACAGCGGTTTTGATCCGGTCTAACAGCTCAGCAAAGCAACAGACATGGTACGGAGTCTCAATGAACAGCAGAGACATTTGATGAAATTATCGCAGCCGCAGCCAATGATCATCTTTGTCATAGGTGTTACTTTCTATACAGACCTAGTTGCAGTGGTAAAACATATTTGTACACAACCTTGCTTGAATCCTTTAGAGGGGAACTGAAGATTGCTTTAGCTACTGCATCAACTGGAATCGCGGCCAATTTACTGGCAGGTGATCGAACGTATCATTCCAAATTTCAACTTCCCGTCCCAATTATCGATACCTCAACCTCCAGAATGAGAATGACCGCCTCCGATGCTGATATTCTCCGAAGAGCCACAATAATCATTTGGGATCAATCCACGATGGCCTGTAAGGACGCATTGAATGCGTGAATAAACTCTTACAAGATATCCTGCAAAATGACAAACCTATCGGTGGAAAAACCATTCTCTTGGGTGGGGACTTCAGAAAAACCTTGCCCGTTGTTGCTTATGGAACCAGGGCGCCATTGTCGAAGCGAGTATTAAGTTTAGCGATCTTTGGTCTAAGTTAACAATTTTCAGATTGACAATTAATGTGCGATCTACTGATCGAGAATTTACGTCTTGGTTAATGGAGCTAGGCAATGGAACATTAACCAATGAAAATGGATTAGATGAGAATATGTTTGAAGTTCCAGCCCATATGGTCTGCACAGGATCTATTGTTTCCGAAATCTTCGGTGAACGACTTCTAGCCGGAGATGCGGAAGATTTTGCAAATAAGGCTATTCTATGCCCTACAAATGCCGATGTGGACCATGTCAATAGTCACGTTATGCATTTACTTGAAGGAGAACCCAAGGGCATACTTAAGTTCCGACTCCATCGAGTCTGAACTACAGACGATGAAAACAATTATCCCGTGGAATTTCTACATCAATTGGCACCTTCAGAAATGCCGCTTCATAAATTAACATTAAAAGTCGGAGAAATTATAATTCTTCGTCGCAATTTGAACACCAAACGAGGTCTATGCAACGGCACCAGATTGGTGGTTAGGGACCTCAAACCCAAGCTTATTCATCGCTGAACTTCTGTCCAGAAGTGACAAAGGTCGCACTCTATTCATTCCACGCGTGGACATTGCCCCAACAACCACAGACTTGCCTTTCATTCTAGGGAGAAGGCAAGTCCCTGTGAAGTTAGCTATCGCAATGACCATAAACAAATCGCAGGGCCAGACACTGGATAAGGTCGCTCTCTACCTATGTTTAGCCACGGGCAATTATGCGTTGCTTTCTCCCGTGTACGCAGATCAGCAGATGTCAAGGTCCATGTGGCAGATGGTCCTAAACAAGGGAAACTGCTCCACGACAGCTCCGCCTGTGGTGTACAAGGAAATCTATGATATTTAGCTGTTAATATTGTATTGCGTTCATGGCAATAAAAGATAAATGTTCTTTTCTATTACAGCATTTCATATATTTCTTTCTTATTTATGTTCATATCGTATTCTGTTCATGGCAAAAAAGGCCACATGTTCTTTTCTATTGCAGTATTCCGTATATTTCTTTGTTATCCCTTCTGTCGGATTTCGTTTAGCCAGCTTCAGCAGGCTTCTCCACTAGTCCTGTATAATAATCCTATATATAAAAGGCAATGTTCTGTCTGGTCATCGATAGCGATTGGTCCCTCAAACACATATGACTCCTACAGCCAATCATATTGAACACGTTTACGCGGAGGTTCAAAACGAGTCATTTTTGCTGCAGTATATCTTTCAAGACTTTATTTTGAGTTATATGAGTTGGGATTTATAATCAAAAGGTCTCTGTTTTTACGAGTTATTTATTTTAACTATAATGAATAGTATTTTTGACGTGATGCACATGTATGCCGGTCGAGACGGCTGTTGGAGGGGAGTTACAACATGCCACCGAACGTTGGCGAAACGTCCTTGGAAGGGCTTTGTTGCTCGTTTTCTAATTATTCGAGCTAACTCAAATTTAAAAATTGAAGATTACAATTTATCGTTGCAACTAGTAATCTCAACAACTCGGTCAGAGTTTCTCAGATCTCACTTACTCCTCTCCTGTTAAACCTATTTATTATTTTTAAAAAAAATCCTTTTAATCCCTTTAGTTACTTGGACATCACATTACCGGTTAGTCATTGCACTAATCAAAGCAGTTCGTTGTAATAACACAGACATATTTATAACTAACTATAAATATCAATATATATAATTCGCAAGAAATTAGGACATGCACAAGACCCGAGCAAATATTTATGACGAATGATCCTCGCTAGGGTCGAACAATCTCAGTTTATGGTTGGCAAGCGAGGCTGGTGGATGCTGGAGGGGCAGGTAACAACAACCACAGTGCATATTTCTCGAGACCAACAATGTGTCGGTGGCACTTCTCCCCCCCCCCGACGTTCACTTGCATTGCTTTCATTTCTGAGTGCTACTGTTTGTGTTAGCTCCCCCCCCTTTTCTTCTTTGCACTACCTATGAGCAAGTCTGCCGCGTATGCTACGCCACAGGCAGTATTTAGTTATTTTATATATTATTATAGACTTAGCTAATTTAATTAGCTAGCCTTCAAAAACAAAATATTTTACATAATAAATATTATTAACCCTAAATTTACAACAAAAACAATTACATTTATCACTCTAAAATAAAATTTGTAGTTGAAGGTATATGTATTATACTTAACTAGACGCCCCGCGGCGTAGCATACGCCGCAGACTTGCTCATGAAGAGTGCAAAGAAAGTGGAGAAGGAAGGGACACAAACTACAGCACGAAGAAATCAAAACAACGCGAGTGAACGTCGGTTTTTTTTGGTGACTGCAAACTCATCGTTTATTTTCGAGACACTTGCAGGCGAAATTCGGTACACCCCTAACTTCTATGAAATGCGCTGTAAAACGATAATCGTTTAAAAATCGGAGTTACAAAATCGATAATCGGTTTTCAACAACAACAACAAAAACGCAATTAACAATCCTAAATATGACTAAACGTCGCTAGGGTAGGCGAATCACAGTTTATGTTTAAGGGATGTAGTAATAAATGGGAGGCGGGTAACAACAACCTCAGTGTGCATGTTTTCATGTTTACTCGCTATTTTTTATTTATTTAGTGCTGATTTTTGTGTCTGTACTTTCAACAAAACCGTTCTTTGCACTGTCTATGATGTGCAAGTCAGCGGCGTATGCAGCGCCGCAGGTCTCTGCTGAGTTTCTTCTTTTCATTCACTTACAGTCGTTTGCCCAAACCCACCCCATTTTGAAAACTGTGTCTTTCAGAAAGTCTTCACCAATCACTAAATCATTAGCGGCGTATGCTACGCCGCGGGTCAGCTAGTGTTGGAAATAACGGGGTAAATGAACGGGCACAAACAGCGATTTTTAAAAATTAGAAAAAAAAACATGTGTTCGCTGGGACTTTAACCACCGACCTTCCTCGTATAAGGCGGACGTGATAATCAGTACACTACAAATCTCACAATATTCTGAGAAGGAACAATGCAAGTGAAACGCAAGGACAATGTTGCGCATGCCTGGAGAGGCGGTGTTTATTTTTGCTAAGAAAGGGGGGAAAAGAACGGGAATGAGCATTTAAAAAAAAACAAAAAAAAACAAATGTTGCCGCTTGGGCTTGAACCTAAGACCTTCCGCATGTCAGGCGGATGTAATAACCAATACACTACGAATTGCATGCACACTGTGAAGGAACAACAAAGGGAATGTAAAAAAACATTGCTGTAACTGTAAGTAGTTGAACCCAGTGAGGGTCATTCGTCATGCTCGGTTGCATATACTTGCTTACAACACGGTATGTAGCATGGTCCCATGAAGAGAATTATATATATAGATAGTTTATATTCAGTTATTTTTTTTTATGTTTGCATTTTGAAGGCCTTCAAAATATCGTTGTTGACACTAGCATTCACCCAGAGGCGTCACCAGGACTGGTTTCACACAACTCGTAAGCTTATCTTATCTTATCTGTTTACAGACGCTCCTTCTATACAGAAGATTATTGCGTCCTACGCTTATCTATGGTTTGTGTTTAGTCCTGCATTTTTATTAGAGATTTAAATGTTGATAAAGTGTTGGTTTTCCTGGATTCTTCAGGCAACCCATTCCACGCCCGAATTCCGGACGGGAAGAAGGAAAACTTGTATGTGTTTGTTCTTGCATACGGAATAAGAAAGGTGTTTTTATCCTTATGTCTATCTGAGGGTTGTATTAAGTTATCTTTGTGTTGTATTTCTAAATTAGAATTAATTGCTTTATGTATGATTACTACTTTGCTCTTGGTTCTTCTATCCTCTAGTGTTTCAAGGTTTAATGATTTAACTAATGGTGTTACTCTTGTCAGTTTCGAATATTCTCCAGTAATGAATCTGGCAGCTCTTTTTTGAATTTGTTCTAGTTTATCAATGTTTTCTTTGGTGGATGGGTCCCATACAGAAGATGCATATTCTAGTGCAGGTCTCACCAAAGTGAGGTAGCATTTTAGTTTTATATCTCTATTACATTTGTTAAAGTTCCTTTTTATAAAGCCTAAGGTTTTGTTTGATTTTTTAATAACTTCATTGACATGGGGATTCCATGATAGTTTCTCATTTATTAAGACTCCTAAGTATTTTGCATCTTTAGTTTGGGTCAGTTCTTTTCCATGAATGTAATATTTTGAATTTATTTGTTTCTTTTTCTTTGTTACTCTTAACAGTTGACACTTTTCTGGATGGAAAGACATACTCCAGTTAGTTTCCCATTTTATCAATTCATCTAAGTCTTTTTGTAAAATTTTGCTATCTTGTTCTGATTTAATTGTTCTATAGATTATACAATCATCAGCAAATAGCCTAACTTTTGTACCTGTTGAGATGTTGTTGGGTAAATCATTTATATAAATTAAAAAGAGTAAGGGACCTAGCACAGTTCCTTGTGGAACTCCTGAGTTAACCTTTATTGGTGCAGATTTAGATCCATTAATTATTACAGTTTGCTCCCTGCCCAAAAGGAAGTCTTGGATCCAGTGATGTAAGGAACCTGAGATTCCAAAGTAGTTAAGTTTTTTAAGTAAACTAAGGTGGTGAACTTTGTCAAATGCTTTTGAGAAGTCTAGTAATATTGTATCTATTTGATTATTTTTGTCCAAGCCTTTTGATAGTTCATCTATTAAACCTATTAATTGTGTTTCACATGATCTGTTTTTTCTAAAGCCGTGTTGATGTGGGCATAGGGCATTATATTTGTCAAGGTGGTTAACTATTCTACTATATATTATGTGTTCTAGTAATTTACAGGTGTTACTAGTAAGTGATACAGGCCTGTAATTACCAGGGTCTGATTTATCCCCTTTCTTAAAGAGTGGACTTACATTAGCTAATTTCCAATCCTGGGGCACTTTACCCTGGTTTAGAGAGGCTTGAAAGAGAACTACAAGGATTGGGGACAGTTCATTGCTTAGTTCTTTTAATAATCTTGCAGGCAAATCATCTGGGCCAGTAGCTTTGTTTATTTTTAATTTTTTTAGGAGTGAATGTATACCTATCTCATCTACAGTTATGTTACCTATTTCCTCCATTTTATTTAAATTTATTAAAACTTCCTTGTCGCCTGAGGCAGAAAAAGATGATGCAAAATATGTGTTAAGGATATTAGCTTTAGTTTCATTATCATTATAGGTTTTATTATTTGAGCCTTTTAGTGTGGCTATTCCTGAAGGTTCCATTTTTTTAGATTTGATAAAGGACCATAAGTTTTTATTGTTATCTTTGGTAATTACATTGTTTATATATTCATTTTGGAGGTTCCGACTAAGTTTTTGTGTCAAGTGTTTAATCTTTAAGTATTTTTTGTGTATCCTATATGAATTGGTAGCTTTATATTTCTTAAATAAGTTCTCTTTTAGTTTGCATAGCTTTTTCAATCTAGAATTGAACCAGCATTTGTTAATTTTATTTGATGTTAGTTTTGTTGGAACATTCTCATCCATTATAGTTTTTAGATTTGTTTTTATATCTTTCCAAATTTCTTCTACTGGGCTATTTGTGTTAAATTTACTTAGGAAAGTTTGTTGGAAGTTAGCCGCTGATTGGTGTAGTTTTATTGAATTACATTTATTCCAAAGATAGATTATTCTTCTAGGTATCTTATTAATTTTAGTTTTTATTGTATTGGTGACCCTAACAATATCATGGTCAGACAGTCCTGGAATTATTTTATAGTCTAACACTAGTCCTGGTCTATTTGTTAGGAATAAATCTAGTGTTTTATTTTTCCTTGTTGCTGTTTTTACTATCTGTTCTAAGTTTATGTTGTTTATAGTGTCTAGGAAGTGTTCATTAATTTCTTTGTTAGTTTGATGGTTATCAATTGTATACTTTTTCCAATTTATATCTTATGGTGTCATTCCCTAAAGACTTATCCCACAGACCTTCTCCGAGTCTATCAGTGCCAATAACGTGAATACACAGAATTTTACGTTTTGGTGTCACCCTTATGATGGTGTCAGCTGGAGCGGTCGGCCTCAGCATCCACTGAGCGGAAGAAGTGATGTGTACAGTAAATAATACATTCTACTCAAAAGTATTGCCTCCTAATTACATAATTAGTTTGTGTTTATCGCAATCCTTGTATATATATATATATATATATATATATATATATATATATATATATATATATATATATATATATATACTAGGGGCAAGTACCCGGCTTTCCCGGGTTTAAAATAAGGTTTTCTTTAGAAGCGTACACAACTGTTTAGAAGACCACAAGGGAAGAAACGGCTATGTGACATTTTGGAATTTTATTTAGTTATCTAATTTATCTGATGGAGGATGAAAAATAGAATGATCTGAATGAGGTTTTATGAAAAAATTATTTCTCTCACCCTATTAAAAATTCATATATATTTAGTTATTTTATAAGAAATCTGTATAATTTTGAACTTTAAAATTTGAATATCTAAAAACTAAAAAAAATGACATATCCTTTTCTTCCCTTGAGCTCTTCGTTTATATGCATGCAATAAATGAATGAATTTATATTTGAGCAATGTGATAGACAACATTTTTGGCAATTCCATATGGAGTGTGTACAAAAAGATTTTATTCTTAGCCCACTCTGGAGCAGGCAAGCCCTCTCTGGAGCAGGCCCATGAGAAAAGCATGGTGTCTCCAAGTCAATACCAGCAATTCCAAGAGACTTGTTGAATGTCATGGCAACACACTCACTGACGGACGGACGCGCTTAGCCGCAATCTAATATATTAAGCTCAGTTGGTGTTTGTACCTTTGTATGTTTGTATGTTTCACTTTTCGACTTTCTGTTACACAGCCACGGAAAAACAAAATGACGGACGGAGAATAAATTTTGCAGGACGGTTCCTTTTACCCTGAAGAAGGTTTTAAGATAGTTTTTGTAATTGCCCCTTTTGTCCGAATGCCGTAAATTAAGTAATCAGGAAATGCTGAAACAAATAATGAAATATTTAACCTCTTTTCTACATTGAACAACTTTACGTTCAAATTCCGTTCAAAGCGAATGATATTTAGTGAAGTATGTTTTCCCTCAATACTTTATTTTCAGCGGTGCGCTTTCCAATAATAGTATATTGTTTAATTATGGTGCGCACATATTCGTATACGCTTCTTAATTTGAGCTCTGCAGTAGAAAGCATTGTCATTTTTTTACTGGTACTTTCTATATATTAGATAGACATGTAAACATATTAATTTACAACTGCCACATGATGCATTAGGTTTAATTATTTACACGTTTAAATTTAATTGCAAATTTGTTTTAATTATTTTATGTTCCATAACTCGACATTTAATAAAAACCTGTTTCTGTAATAATTGTGTCAGTATTTTTGTCAAGGCATCATTTTTAGCGGTGCGCGTTCTAAAATCTTTTATCTTCTGATTACTGTGCACACATTTTCGCGTACTTATCTTAAATTTAGCTGTGTCTTATTATTATAACATTTATATTTTGTATGTCTTTTACATATGCTTTACACTTATACTATTTAAACTTAGGCTACCGGACCTTTTAACATATGTAGATTAAACTAAATAAAGTGATCCTGAAAACGCTTAAATATTTTGTATTGCGAATTTAATATGTTATATTCATTCCTTTGTAGTTGGATTAACATAGGCCATTTTTTAAAAATTGAGTATTATTATGGTTTCACATGTGTGTTTTAACAGACATATAATTTGTTTTGGTTTTTTTTTAGTGTGGAATATAATTTCTTTATTTTTTAGAAACAAAATCTGTTGTTAGGCCTTGAAAGTGACTCAAAAGAAAATTTCATACCTTTATGATATACCAATTGTATAAAGCCATAAATTTAAATAGTAAATGTAAACACACATATATAACAATTCAAATAGTATTTCCATGTTATAACAACTATAAAAATATTACAAAAGTAGAGTTATTTTTGTCCAGTTGTTATGAGCAGACTTCTTATTAAGCCAGAATATTTCTATAACCATTTATTATTATTGTCTAAATACGGTGCGCACATTTTGTTGAATTCTTTTTGAAATGGCTGCTTTAGTTTCTTTCAAGTATTTTATAAAGTACATTTCACATATAATATGTATTATTTAATTTATTGGCGCTATAGGTTAAGTAGATTTTGCCTTTGAGGGTGGTAGTGCTATTTTATCTTTATCTCATAGACGCTGTTGAAAATATTGTATTAATTACAATTGTGTTACGATGCAGTTTCGTAAATGTATAAGAGCGTTTTAGTGACGACAGTAGCAGAGATCTTTTGGAAAATTGTCAACAAAGCAGTCGCCTTTATAAATCCCTTATATTAACTTCAAAATCTTGTCTCTCTGTCTGTCGTCATCGCTTCGTACGTCGGTTGGAAAAACAAAAGTAAAAAAATTACCCACTTCCCGTGATGTCATCGAGTAGAATTTTGCACATGGACCCGTGTCGCCTAACAATGCATGGTATCAAAATTTCAGATCGATCGAACGTACCGTAATTAATTTAATGCATTTTTATTTTATCTATATAAAATATATGTAGCAGTCGCTATTGTTTACATTTTATTGGTCACTTGACTTCACGCCAGCCATCGGTGACCACATCTCGTGTTTTACCCAGGTGGAATTCAATCAGTTAGTTAGCGTGTGAGTCAGTGAGTGAGTGAGTCAGTGAGTGAGTGTGTCAGTGAGTGAACGATTCAGTTAGTTAGTGAGTGGGTCAGTGAGTGAATGAGTCACTGAGTTAGTCAGTGAGGGAGTGAGTGAGTCAGTGGATCAGTGAGTGATTGAGTGAATCAGTGAGTCAGTGATTTAGGGAGTGAGTCAGAGACGGTGTGAGTGAGTCATTGAGTGAGTCAGTGATTGAGTGAGTGAGTATAGGTCAGGGCTTTAACTTTTATTAGTATAGATCACTGTTTAAATAATATCAGTTCAAAACAAAAAGGAAAGAAATCAGAAAAAAATCTTTGGATACCTGATGACATCGGATTGAGAACCCCCGAGGTTAAGACACCCAAGTCATTTTAACAAGTGCATACCAAAAGAAGACATGGGGATGATCAAAACAAAAGTCAATGTCATTACCATGTTTTAAAAATCGTTTATAGTATTCGAGTTGATCGTATTGTTGCAGAAACATTAATCTTTTGTTTTGGTACCAATCGATATCAGTTTAATACCATTTTGTATTGATTTTCGGAGTAGAGATCTCTCTGAGGATTTCATGCCACATGTGCTTCAAATACAAGTTTTGTAGTAAAACAAAAACAACGAGACAGCTGGAAACAACAAAACAGGACAATTAAATGAAACACCTCCAACAATCTCAGCTGTGCAACATGGGAAGGACCAAAACTTTGACATTACTAGTACAGCACAGTAGAGTTCAAAGCAAAGATTCAGCCTTAATGGTTTTGCAATGTTGAGAAAAAAAAATAAACACTTGACAAAGTTAAACACAAATACAGTTCCTGGTTCCGATGATTTAACAGCTATATTATTCACAGAACAAAATAATGATCACAGAATTTATAGTAGTAAAGGTTATCTCCTTGACATACATAATACCCTGTGCGAATGAAATGCGACACAATAACACTAAAAAGTAATTAAAATTAGTTGTTTTTTTATATTACATGAGATAAAAGTAATTTTGTTTTATGGTGTTTAATACAATATTTTTTTTATATTTACGAAAGAAATATTTCATTGTTCTTATTTGTATTTCTCCTCATTGGTGCAACTACAATTACTCGTGACACTATCAAAGCTTCAGACTTTTCTATTCACACAGGAATGAGGCGATGGTTTTCACAAATCAACCTGCCAGAATAAGCATCCTTTTAATATAATAGTACGAGACTTTGGATTTAATTTGTAGATGGGGTTTCTTAAAGTTAGACTTTATATGAGTTCACATAAGGCAAGACTAGCATACATATGGTTTTACGTATTTAAATGTGTATGTATATGGCATCCGTCATTCCTCAACGGGCGATGGCGTTGCCTCCTTCTCCTCCTCACTCCATCTTCCTCCTGGCTCTTCTCTTTTCACTACCAGCTGTAAGGTTTGCTTCCGTAGCTTGAATGCCCTCGCGTACTTTTGACCGCCAGTGTATGCGATCATAAGTAGTGGCCCACCACGTATTATGGTCGATTCGCACAAATAATATGTTTTTCTTCGAGACGTGCTTGTAGCGCAGGCAGGGGCAACATCTTCTTCTTTGACCAGCTGTCTGCTCATCTTAAAGCAGGGCTCTTGACTGCGATCCGAATTTCTATCTAACACTTTGCTGCTCATTGTTCCACACTATTTGGTTAAGCATTGCCATTAATCATGCGGCCTTACCAATTCTTGTTTCTATTTCCTTTTCCAGTGAGAGTTTGCTTGTGTTTTTACTGCTAAGGTAGGTGCAATCCTGGACAACATCCAAGATATTTCCTTCAATGGAGATTTCTGGGAGGCAGTCTGTGCCTTGTTTCATGTTTTTTTTAGACTTATCGTTTGACCGAATTCCTTGCATGCCTCCGAGAATTTATTGACCAGATGTTCGAGTCATATCCCTGTATTTGAGGTAAGAGATTCGTTATCTGCCAAAAGCAACTTTCTGATTAACACAGTTTCCACTTTGCTTTTCTCACGGAGCCAGCTGATGTTATATAGGCTTCTTTTCGGCCTGGTATTCATTTCACACCCTCATAGCACTCCTCGAAAGCATGTCGGAGTAGTACCGAGAAGAAAATACAAAAGAGTGTTGGTGCCATTAAGCAACTCTGTTTGACTCCACTACAAACTGGGAAGGGTTCTGAGGTGGCGATACAAAAAAAAACCCACTGCGCTGTGCATTGGATTGAAAAGACTCGATGATGTTGAGGAGCCCCTGTGGATTCTTTTTTCCAGTTTACGGATCTGACCTTTGCGGATGACTAAGTCGAATGCATTTGTTATGAAAATGTAATACATAGCAAAAAAAACTGAAAAAGTGATTTAGACAACTATTAATGAAGCACTGTGTATTGACTATAAACATTAGTGCATTTCATTTAGTTTACCTTTAAAAAAAGTTTAGATTATTATTGACTACTGTGATCTCAATATTTATAGAAAATGTTGATAGTTTTCAATTCTTGAAGTATAAGTGCTCTGAAATTTTCAGTATTTTTTTGTTGAAGATAATGATGTACTTACGAGCATGTATCGTCTAGACCTGACAACCTTATTTTTAAAAGCTTGCTTTTGATTTTAAATCCACACCTTATACCAGAAACTACTATACTTTGGGCCACATTTGGCCAGGTAGCTATAATTTAGATTTACATTAAAACAATATAAAAGAATGGATGTTATTACATACAATTTGAAAGTAAATTATTCTTGGAGCGAATCTTAAATGATAAATTAAATAACTTTTATAGATTCAAATAGACAAACGTTAAATATATTGCGTTTTCTTATTATGGTATTAAACACACATTTATAAAAAAAAACAAGTTGAATCTTTGTGTATCTCATTATGAACATATATATTTTGAAATGTCACGTTTGTAGTGTCTGTCGTTGATGCTACTAATTTTAGAAAGCAGCGCACCAAATTACTGCACCAATGCATCAAAAGGTGTGCAAATTAAAGATGCACTGTAAAAAATATTATATTACGTCATAGTTTTCGCTCATATTTTAATTTTCGAAAAGGGATCAATGTAAAAGGATGATTTGATGATGGTTAATTATAAAATAAAAAAACAATGGTGGTGCCGTAGGCGCCCTACAACCCCTATTATAAAATAGTTTGTGTACATTTCAGAAAGTGGTCGAGTGGCAGCGCACTGGACTGTCGTACCGATGGTCACGGGTTCGAATCCGTGTGAAGGCAAGGGCTTGTTCCCGGGGCCTAGGGCGTCCCTGAGTCACCCCGCTCCGAATGGGTACCTAACACTATGTAGTGTTAGGCGGCTGGGTAATGCGTGGAACGCACAAAGCCGTGGCCTGTGAATGCTGCATCACTTGCCAACAGATCATCTGTCATGGTCTGTGGACGCAACTATCTTCTGCATAGAAGGAGCGTCTGTATAGATAAGATAAGATACGTTTAATATTTCGTATTTATCAAACAAGGAAAAGTTAGTTGGGCTTTTGAAAAAGGCCCTAAAAAAAGTGCATTTTTTATAAAATACATTAGATTTCAGCTAAAAACTTCCGTCATTTTTGACGGGTGATACGCTAGTTTTACGTATATGTTTCAATGTGATAGACTTTGATGAACGATCTCAGCTCCCCATACCCCACTCGATCATATTCCCTGTACTATAGAGTGACGATTTACCAAAAGAATCCGTCATCTTTGAAAAAAATATATATTTGTTACTTGATCCGACGTTTCATTTGAGACTATTACTGTAAAATAAATTTAGTTTAAATATTTTTTAAAAAAATTTCATTACTTATTTAAAAATATATAGCTACGGACAGATATCGAATGGCTCAAAAATTCAAAAATTCTTCAGTAAATAATGGTTCAAATATGGGCATTAAGACCTCAACCTTGAAGGCTTGTGGGCAGGCTTCCCCAAGCTGCTCAACTTCTTGTTTCTTGTTTTTGTTGGTTGCACATTCAGAATCACATAGGGCTAACAGCTCTGTGGGTTGTATTGAATGATAAACAATTGTAATTCATATAATTTGTTGTTAACTTCAAACACATTTCTTCAAAATACAGTTTATGGCTATTAAATGATAATCAATTTTTAAAATATAAAATGTAAATATAACTGATACCGAATTTGTTTTTTAAAATTGGTTATTATATATGTGTTATAGTAGCAGAAGAGAGGCAGTAACCCTATAGCACTAAGTATGGTTAAGTCCTAAACCTACCCACTTTGCCTTCTGGGCTACATATGAAGTTATTTACTGCAACTTGTCCTTTAAATTCATTTAAAACATTTTCAGCGTCACACCAAGACTCGCTTTCGTCATAACAACGTATGAATGTCTGGAACACTCTGAATAAACAAAACCGAATTTAATAAAATTCATGTTTTGAAGATTAAGTTGTTTTTGTGAAACAAACAAGTTTCGTGTAAACAAAAAACACAATAACAGTGCTTCGCTACCTACCCTAAATAATATTTCTTTAAATCGATATCTCAATGGTCTAAAAAGAAATAATACAACCCCGTTTCACTATTATCTTATCTAATCTATAACGTCTAGTGTATATTCGACCAAAAATATTCATTATAATTATATAGCGATGGAGCCCACGAAAAGAAAGCCACACAAAAAATGATGAATGACTAACGCCAATAAAGTCGTCCGCTGACCTGGAAGAGAGACCTGGTAACCCACCAAGATCTATCAAGCCCCTAGTACGCTCTAATGGAAGCATTAGGACCCCTTACGACCATCGGTTATGGGACTTAAAAATACATAAACTTAGAAAATGTGCTTGCCTTTTGAGTTTTACTTACATTTGTGTCTACATATCTTTTTAGAGAGTTGGTTTTCAACTCTTCTTTATAAAATACAAAAAGGCTAGTGATAAATTAAACTATGAGAATGACTGGAGATTAGAATTACAAAAACTCACACGATAATTCGGAAGCTGGATAATGACATGCAGTTTCAATCATCACATTAAATTAATTATTAAACATATTTTAAATTAAAATTAATCTAAAAACCATTTTAAAAAGAAATGAAAATGCCCTTTTCCATTGCATGGAAGTCGCAGGTCGCATATTTTTTATAAAAGGGGTTCGCCAAACGAAAAATGTTGGGAACCTATGCTCTAGATGGTAAATGCAATAAAATATGGCTTTATTTCTTGGTCGATAAGACATAATGCTTGTAATGGCAGCGATGTACTAGCGATTAGAGTTAACTGTTTTTATTATACCTAA
The DNA here is from genome assembly GCA_944989445.1 of Ampullaceana balthica. Lineage (NCBI taxonomy): Eukaryota > Metazoa > Mollusca > Gastropoda > Lymnaeidae > Ampullaceana > Ampullaceana balthica. Next base: position 522,763 of record CALYLW010000010.1, on the reverse strand, counting down.
TATAGTACAAACATAAATACTAAGCTGAAGAAGAAAACAAATAATTTTAATTGTTTGACTTTTATTATTGCTCCACACAATTTTAACGTAAACTTCTCGGGTGCTCTCTTTTTAAATCCTTTATATTAACTTGTGGTGTCTGTTTGTTTGAGCTCTTGCTTGCATGTCGAAAAAAGTTTCGATCCATTTGTAACCCACTTCCTCGTAACCTAGCGAGCTGAAATTGTGTAGGCAGTTTACTGCCGATGATAATAACGAGGTGTCAAAATATCAAAGTAATGGATGGGGACGAGACTGCAATCAGGCTTTTAAATAGGTAAATTTATAATATAAAAACAGGATTTCAACTGGACTACTTGGATTTCACCGCAGCTAAGTGTTTTATTTATTATTATTTCGTGTTATTCGTTTCATGTCTCCGTTATTTGTCAGTTATTTTTTAGATAGAGTGTCGCGGAACGTAATATAATGAACGACCTTTTTAATATTTTCCTGTTGCGCGATTCGGTGCGCATTATATGGATGTTAATTTTAAAAAAAATATTTTTTCGATCGGTGCGCATTATATTAAACATCGTTTACGAGACATAACTAAAATTTTGGATTGTTGGATTGTCGTGCGCCGCGTATTATAATGAACATTCTTATGTCTCGTATATAAATCATTTATATGCCAAAACATGTTTTTTTACGTTTTTAAAAATTATTTACCGGTTCGTGTGACTTGATTAACGTTATGTTTAACTTCAAGATCATAATTGTAATTTTTTAGTAATACCTCTAAATATAGAGTAATCCATATCTAATTTAAACAAACATAACAGTTTATTCATTATTCAACGGATTGTTTAAAGAAGTATACTATTCATATTACGTCTACTAACTGTGTACCATTTATGTCATCTACTATATAAACTTACTGGTAACTACAAATTTGTATGTCATATTTTTATAACACTTATTGAGAAACTCTACATTGAATCAAATGATTACCTGAAATGTTAGCGAAAGAAATCTAATATAAATTTGCAAATAATGAAATGTCTATAGGCCTTGTCATAATATGGGCGGAAATCTATTAATATAAACATTTGGGCTATATTTCTTTGTTAAGTTCAAATTTTATAAAATAATTATTAAAATATACGAGTCAATATGCAAATGTAGGTATATTGAGAGGAATTTATCTTATCAGTTATTTGTAAATTTTTCGTTAATATAAGACAGCTTAATAAACTTAAAAAAGGAAATACAGTTTCGTAATATTACTCTGCTAAAAATTATTATTTTCAGAACATATTGATTCCACTGTATGTATGCTTCAAAACAAAGTAAAATAAAATACAACATACTCATAGAGTTATGAGGTTTTCCGGTTTTTAAAATGACAAGGCCTCTTTTAAAAAATAATAATTTTTTTTTAATTGCCTCAGATGAACTAAACGTGTTAGAATTTTCTTTAAAAAAAGGAAAAAAAGATTTCATTATCTTTATTTGCTCACTTACAGACGACTTGTATAGTCTACTCCTTACCCACAGGAATGATATATTAACTGAATGCTACTCACTGACAGTGCTTGATGTGTTCCGACTCTGTAGAATTCTCTTTTTGGGATCCTGCATCTTTTAACTGCGCTTTCTCCCATAAGGAACGACAAGCAATCAGTTCACAGCATGATTTACTTCGTTTGGACAATACGTCCTTCCTAATCGGGCTGCATTGTATAAAATATATTAAAATAAACTCAACATAATTCATTTTTTAAAATAAAATTTCATTGTCAATTCCATTTTCTTAAAACATTTAGCTCATATATCACCACTTCTCTGTATTTCCATTATAAATATTTTATATATCCAATACCCGTACTTTAAAAGAAAAATCAAATTATTTATCCATAACAAAACTTTCAGATTCCGAAAATTTGGAAATCATGAAGTTGTCGGCACAACAGAAAATATATCAAACTTATTTCTCGTTTGTATCACAACATAAGATTTTATCAACATATTTTTTAATTGTGACTATTTGTAATTGTAGCTTACTAACAAAAATATGCAGCCAGAGTTCGTTCAATGAAAATTAGTTTTAACATACCTAGTGATTATTTTTTAAGCAGTCATTCATGATTGTTTTTAACTTTGACTATGATTAAAGTCCTCTGCCGACTTTAGTTCATTAAAATGCAAACCATGTAAAAATAAAATAAATTAAACTCACCACAAAATATGACGCAAAAGACAATGCGAGAAAGAATTTAACCATTTTCGTCTGGTTTGCTAAAAGAGATTCGTTAACTTGCGTGCAGTTTTTGGCTGACGTCACTATGTGCAAACTGTGTTCGTTCGCCCTTTTTATAGCCGGATATTCTGTCAGGGCCGAAGTCATTTTTGTTCCCGTTTTCAATTTGCCAATCACAGTTAAATTTCGAAACCCTGACAAACTGCACCTAAAAGCTGTATGATTATATCTGCACCCAACTGATGTATGATTGTATCTGCTATCAACAGCTGTATGTTTGTATCTGCTATCAACCGCTGTATTACTGTATCTGCACCCAACATTTGTATGATTGTATCTGCTTACAAAAGATGTATGATTGTATCTGCTATCAAAAGATGAAGGATTGTATCTGCTATCGCAATCTGTATCATTGGATCTGCTATCAAAAGGTGTATGATTGTATCTGCAACCAACAGTTGTATGATTGTATCTGCTATCAACAGAAGAATGATTGTATCTACACCCAACAGCTGTATGATTGTATTTGCACCCAACAGGTGTATGATTGTATTTGTACCCATCAGATGTATGATTGTGTCTGCACCCAACAGGTGTATGATTGTATATGCGCCCAACAGCTGTATGATGGTATCTGCACCCAGCAGATGTATGATTGTATCCGCATGCTAAAGCTGTATGATTGTATCTGCTATCAAAAAGAGAATGATTGTATCTGCTATCAACAGCTGTAAAATTGAATCTACACACAACAGGTGTATGATTGTATCTGCACCCAACAGATAAATGGTTGTGTCTGCACCCAACAGCTGTATTATTTTATCTGCACCAAACAGCTGTATGATTGTACCTGCACTCAACAGCTGAATGATTGTATCTGCCCACAACAGATGTATGATTGTATATGCACACACCAAATGTATTATTGTATCAGCGCCCAACAGTTGTATGATTGTATCTGCACACAGTAGCTGTATTATTGTATTAGCACACAAAAGCTGTATGATTGTATCTGCTATCAAAAGATAACTGTGTCTGCTATCAACATCTGAATGATTGTATCTGCTAACAACAGCTGAATGATTGTATCTGCGATCAAAAGATGAATGATTGTACCTGCTATCAAAAGATGAATAATTGTATATGCTATCAAAAGATAAATGATTGTATCTTCTATCGAAAAACCAATGATTGTATCTGCGCCCAACAGCTCAATGATTTTATCTGCTATCAAAAGATGAAAGATTGTATCTGTTATCAATAGCTCAATGATTGTATCTGCTATCAAAATATCAATGATTACATCTGCTATGAAACGATGAATGATTGTATCTGCTATAAAAAGATGAATGAGTGTATCTGCTATCAACAGCTGAATGATTGTATCTGCACCCAACCGATGTATGATTGTATCCGCACGCTAACGCTGTATGATTGTATCTGCTATCAACAGCTGTATGTTTGTATCTGCTATCAACCGCTGTATGATTGTATCTGCACCCAACATCTGTATGATTGTATCTGCCATTAACAGCTGTATGTTTGTATCTGCAATCAACCCCTGTATGATTGTATCTGCAATATACAGCTGTATTATTGGATCTGCTGTCAAAAGGTGTATGATTGTATCTTAAACCAACAGTTGTATGATTGTATCTGCTATCAACAGATGAATGATTGTATCTACACCAAACAACTGTATGATTGTATCTGCACACAACTGCTGTATGATTGTATTTGTACCCATCAGATGTATGATTGTGTATGCACCCAACAGGTGTATGATTGTATATGCGCCCAACAGCTGTATGATGGTATCTACACCCAACAGCAGTATGATTGTATCTGCACCCAACAGCTGTATGATTGTATCTGCAACCAACAGATGTATGATTGTATCCGCATGCTAAAGCTGTATGATTGTATCTGCTATCAAAAGAGAATGATTGTATCTGCTATCAACAGCTGTAAAATTAAATCTACACACAACAGGTGTATGATTGTATCTGCACCCAACAGATGTATGGTTGTGTCTGCACCCCACAGCTGTATTATTTTATCTGCACCAAACAGCTGTATGATTGTACCTGCACCCAACAGCTGAATGATTGTATCTGCCCACAACAGATGTATGTTTGTATATGCACACACCAAATTTATGATTGTATCAGCGCCCAACAGTTGTATGGTTGTATCTGCTCACAGCAGCTGTATTATTGTATTAGCACACAATAGCTGTATGATTGTATCTGCTATCAAAAGATAAATGTTTATGTCTGCTATCAACATCTGAATGATTGTATCTGCGATCAAAATGATGAATGATTGTATCTGCTATCAAAAGATGAATGATTTTATCTGCTATAAACAGCTGAATGATTGTATCTGCTATCAACAGCTGAATGATTGTATATGCTATTAAAAGATAAATGATTGTATCTTCTATCGAAAGACGAATGATTGTATCTGCGCCCAACAGCTCAATGATTTTATCTGCCATCAAAAGATGAATGATTGTATCTGTTATCAATAGCTCAATGATTGTATCTGCTATCAAAATATGAATGATTATATCTGCTATGAAAAGATGAATGATTGTATCTGCTATCAAAAGATGAATGAGTGTATCTGCTATCGACAGCCGAATGATTGTATCTGCACCCAACAGATGTATGATTGTATACGCACGCTAAGGCCAATGATTGTATCTGCTATCAAAAGATGAATGATTGTATCTGCTATCGCCATCTGTATGATTGTATCTACTATCAAAAGAGAATGATTGTATCTGCTATCAACAGCTGTGTGATTGAATCTACACACAACAGGAGTATGATTGTGTTTGCAGCCAACAGATGTATGATTGTGTCTGCATTCAACAGCTGTATTATTTTATCTGCACCAAACAGCTGTATGATTGTATCTGCACCCAACAGCTGAATGATTGTGTCTGCCACCAACAGTTGTATTATTGTATCTGCACCAAACAGCTGTATGATTGTACCTGCACCCAACAGCTGAATGATTGTATCTGCCCACAACAGATGTATGTTTGTATATGCACACACCAAATTTATGATTGTATCAGCGCCCAACAGTTGTATGGTTGTATCTGCTCACAGCAGCTGTATTATTGTATTAGCACACAATAGCTGTATGATTGTATCTGCTATCAAAAGATAAATGTTTATGTCTGCTATCAACATCTGAATGATTGTATCTGCGATCAAAATGATGAATGATTGTATCTGCTATCAAAAGATGAATGATTTTATCTGCTATAAACAGCTGAATGATTGTATCTGCTATCAACAGCTGAATGATTGTATATGCTATTAAAAGATAAATGATTGTATCTTCTATCGAAAGACGAATGATTGTATCTGCGCCCAACAGCTCAATGATTTTATCTGCCATCAAAAGATGAATGATTGTATCTGTTATCAATAGCTCAATGATTGTATCTGCTATCAAAATATGAATGATTATATCTGCTATGAAAAGATGAATGATTGTATCTGCTATCAAAAGATGAATGAGTGTATCTGCTATCGACAGCCGAATGATTGTATCTGCACCCAACAGATGTATGATTGTATACGCACGCTAAGGCCAATGATTGTATCTGCTATCAAAAGATGAATGATTGTATCTGCTATCGCCATCTGTATGATTGTATCTACTATCAAAAGAGAATGATTGTATCTGCTATCAACAGCTGTGTGATTGAATCTACACACAACAGGAGTATGATTGTGTTTGCAGCCAACAGATGTATGATTGTGTCTGCATTCAACAGCTGTATTATTTTATCTGCACCAAACAGCTGTATGATTGTATCTGCACCCAACAGCTGAATGATTGTGTCTGCCACCAACAGTTGTATTATTGTATCTGCACCAAACAGCTGTATGATTGTATTTGCCCCCAACAGATGTATGATTGTATATGCACACACCAAATGTATGATTGTATCAGCGCCCAACAGCTGTATGATTGTATCTGCACACATCAGCTGTATTATTGTATTAGCACACAATAGCTGTATTATTGTATATGCACCTAACAGCTGTATGATTGTATCTGCATCCAACAGATGTATGATTGTATCAGCGCCTAAATTCTGTATGATTGTATCTGCTATCAAAAGATGAATGATTGTATCTGCTATCAACAGCTGAAAGATTGTATCTGCTATCAACAGCTGAATGATTGTATATGCTATCAAAAGAGTAATGATTGCATCTGAGCCCAAAAGCTCAATGATTTTATCTGCTATCAAAAGATGAATGATTGTATCTCTTAACAATAGCTGAATGATTGTATCTGCTATCAAAATATAAATGATTATATCTGCTATGAAAAGATGAATGATTGCATCTGCTATCAAAAGATGAATGAGTCTATCTGTTATCAACAGCTGAATGATTGTATCTGCACCCAACAGCTGTATGATTGTATCTGTTATCAAAAGATGAATGTTTGTATCACTAACCAGAGCTGAATGATTGTATCTGCTATCAAAAGATTAAAGATTGTATCTGCTATGAAAAGATGAAGAATTGTATCTGATATCTAAAGATGAATATTTGTATCTGTTATCAACAGCGGAATGATTTTATTTGCTATCAAAAGATGAATGATTGTATCTGATATCCACAGATGAATGATTTTATATGCTATCAAAAGATGAATGATTTTATCTGCATCAATAGCTGAATTATTTTATCTGCTATCAAAAGATGAATTATTGTATCTGCTATCAACAGCTGAATAATTTTATCTGCTATCTACAGCTGTATGAATGTATCTGCACACAACAGCTGAATGATTGTATCTTCACAGAAAAGCTGTATGATTGTATCTCTCCCCAAAAGCTGTATGCTTTTATCTGCTCTCAACTTTTGAATGATTGTATCTGCGCCCAACAGCTGTATGATTGTATTTGCACCAAACAGATGTATGATTGAATCTGCACCCAACATCTGGCTGTTTGTATTTGCACACAAAAGCCGTATGATTGTATCTGCCCACAAAAGCTGTATGATTGTATCTGCACACAACAGCTGTATGATTGATCTGCAACCAACAGCTGTATGATTGTATCTTCACACAACAGCTGTATGATTGTATCTGCACCCATAAGCTGTCTAATTGTATTGCACACAAAAGCTGTATGATTGTATCTGCACCCAACAGCTGTACGATTGTATCTGCACCCAACAGCTGTACGATTGTATCTGCACACAACAGCTGTACGATTGTATCTGCACAGAAAAGTTAACTGAATCCTAATTTTCTGCTTCGAAGCACGGGTATTTTGCTAGTGTGTAAATATTGATACAGAAAATGTTTAAAATATGAGTAATAAAATAATTTAAAAATATTTTTTTTAAGGACACGTTTTTATTTATATATAGAAATTGCACTAAAAAGAAGAAAATAAAAATTTTCTATGACATAAGGTGAAATCGGTGAACCTATCTATGTACTGCACAAAAACTGGCCAATTTTAACACAATAAAAATGTAAATCATTTAAAGAACAAGAGATGTGTTGTATCCAGAATCTCTGTGTAATGCCTTGAGTTTCAAATTGCCAAAGTAACAGTGATTTGTCAATCACTATCTATTTCAGGAATTTCAAAACAACATCTAGTTCACTATTCTTTCTCTTGCCTTACAGTTTAGTAAATTGGTTTCATGTAAAAGCGTAGGTTTTAAGTGCTAACAATCTTGGCTGAATTAATGTGCAGACTAACATTCCTTCTGTACAAAGGAATGCATCTCGGATGCAATATTGGATCGTGTAACAGCTGTGATGAGAGGAATTGTTAGGGGTTAATCATGTTATTTGTTTTAATATATTTGTCTGGGTTTGGTATTTATAATACAAATAACCAGTTGGTACTCTTGATGGACTTCTGGTGTCGAGAATTTATCTCATATGAATAGTTCCCAACCTTTTTCGAGTGGCGACCCATTTTTATAAAAGACAACTTTTTATGCCAGAAACATTTGCTTGAGTGTAATCAACAACCTACCAAAGTTTCAAGGCCATTTGATAAATGACCCCCCGACCCTAATTTAGTAATAGTGATTTTGTTTCACCATTTACCATCGCGGGAGTGTACTCAACAACTTCCCAAAGTTAATGCTTCTACCTACACGGGAAGTGAGTCAGTGAGTGAATGATTGAGTGAGTGAGTGAGTCAGTAAGTGAGTGAGTGAGACAGTCAGTCAGTCAGTCGGTCAGTGAGTGAGTGAGTTAGTCAGTGAGTTAGTGAGTATGTGAGTTTGTGAGTCAGGGAGTCAGTGAGCCAGTGAGTCATTGAGTTAGTGAGTGAGTCAGTGAGTGAGTGAGTCAGTGATTTAGTGAGTGAATGAGTATAGGTCAGGCCTTCGACTTTTATTTGTACAGATCACTGTTTCAATAATGTCAGTTCAAAACAAAAGGAAAGAAATGAGAAAAAGATCTTTGGATACCTGATGACATCCAATTGAAGACACCCAAGTCATTTTAACAAATGTCTAGCAGAAGAATGCATGAGGATGATCAAAACAAAAGTCAATGTCATCACCATCTTTTAAAAATCGTTTATAGTATTCAAGTTCTTCACAATGTTGCAGAACCGTAAATCTTTTGTTTTGGTGCAAAGCGATATCAGTTTAATGCCATTTTGTATTGATTTTCGGAGTAGAGATCTCTTTGCGGATTTCATGCCACATGTGCTTCAAATAAAATTATTGTAGTAAATTAAAATACAACGAGACAGCTGGAAACAATAAAACATAATAATTAAATGAAAAACCTCCAACAATCTCAGCTATGCAACATAGAAAGCAAAAAAAGGGCGACGTTACTAGTGCAGTACAGTGGAGGTCAAAGCAAAGATTCAGCCTGATAGTTTTTGCACTGTTGAAGAAAGAAGCATTAGTAAACATTTGACAAAGCTAAAAACAAATACAGTTCCAGGCACCTATGAATTAACAGCTAAATTATTCACAGAACAAAATAATGATCACTGAATGTATAGTATTAAAGGATATCTCCTTGACAAAAATAATATCCTATGCGAACAAAATGAAAAACACAAACACAAATGTCATTTATAACTAATTTTTATTTTATATTCCATGAGCAATAAAGAATTTAGTTTCATGGTGTTTAAAACAATTTTTGTTTTATATTTATGATAGAAATATTTCATATTTCATGTTTGTTATATTTCTCATTGGTGCAAGTGAAATTATTCGTGAGACTATCAACGCTTCAGAGTTTTGTATTCACCCAGGAATGAGGAGATTGCTATCACAAATAAACCTGCCAGAATATGATACATTGTAATATAATAGTAGAAGACATTGGATTGAAATAGTAGATAGGAATTTCTTAAAGGTAGACTTAATATGAGTTCACATAAGGCAAGACTAACATACATATGGTTTTACTTATTGAAATGACTTTATGTATATGGCATTTGTCAGTCCTCAGGGGACAATGGCGTTGACTCCTTCTCCTCTTCACTCCCCCGTTCTCCTGGCTCTTCTCTCTTCACTCCACCATTCTCCTGACTCTTCTCTCTTCACTCCACCGTTTTCCTGGCTCTTCTCTCTTCACTCCACCGTTCTCATGGTTCTTTTCTCTTCACTCCACCGTTCTCCTTGCTCTTCTCTCTTCACTCCATCGTTCTCCTGGCTCTTCTCTCTTCACTCCACCGTTCGCCTGGCTCTTATCTCTTCACTCCACCGTTCTCCTGGCCCTTCTCTCTTCACTCCACCGTTCACCTGGCTCTTCTCTCTTCACTTCTAGCTCTAAGGGTGGCTTCCGCAGCTTCAATACCCTCGCGTACTTTTGACCGCCAGAGTGTGTGATCATCACCAGTGGCCTCCCACGTATTATGGTCAATACACACAAGTAACATGTGAGGGGTGACCTCTTTTCTTTGACCAGCGGCCAGCTCATCTTAAAGCAGGGCTCTTGGACTGCGCTCCGAGTCCATCCTATTGACATGGCCGAACAATCGCAGGCGCCTGTCAATCAAGATTGAGTGCACATTAAACATAAGGCTTCTCTTGAGTACCTCCACTTTTGTGTTTCTATCCTGACACTTGATTTGTATGATCTTACGCATACATCGCAAGTGGAAACTGTTAAGCTGCTTCATTTTTTTGTCGTAGCTCGTCCCACATAACCTTTCATAAAGGAGTGTGCTGAGCACGCAGGCCTGGTACACAGTGATTTTCTATCTAACAATGAGCTGCTCATTGTCCCACACTATTAGGTTTAGCCTTGCCATTAGCAATACGGCCTACCAGATTCTGGTTTCTATTTCCTTTACCAGTGAGAGTGTTCTTGTGATTTTACTGCTAAGGTAGGTGTAATCCTCGACAACATACAAGGTGTATCCGACAATGGGGATTCCTTGGAGGCAGTCTGTGCTTTGTTTCAATATTAGACTTATCGTTATGCCGAATTCCTTGCATGCCTCCGATATTTTATTAACAATATGTTGGGAGTCATATCTCTGTTTAAGAGTTAAGAGATGCTTTATCAGCGAAGAACAACTCTCGGATTAATACAGTTTCCACTTTGCTTTTAGTACGGACCCGGCTGTTATTATATTGGCTTCCATTCGCTCTGGTATGAATTTCACACCCTCAGGGCACTCCTCGAAAGCATGTCGGAGTAGCACCGATAAGAAAATACGTAAGACTTTTGGTGCCAGTACACAACTCTGTTTAACTCCGCAACAAACTGGGAAGGTTTCTGAGGTGGCGCTATCGAAAAGCACTGTTCTGTGCATGTACTATTGGAAAGAGTCGATGATGTTGAGGAGCCACGGGGAAATTTTTCTCCAATTTACGGAACTTATCTTTGCGGGTGACTAAGTCGAACGCCTTTGTTATCGAAATGTAACAATAGCAAAAAAAAAGCCAACATCATAAGTGATTTGGACAAATATTAATGAAGCATTTGTTAATGGCTGTAAACATTTGTGCCTCTTGATTAGTTTACATTTAAGAAGGGTTTAGATTATTATTGACTAACGTGATTTCAATAGTTATAGACAATTTTGATAGTTTTGAATTTTTCAAGTATATGTGCTCTGAAATTTTCATAATAAATCTTGGAAGCTATTGATGTACTTACGAGCGTATCTAGTCTAGCCCTCACAAACGTATTTTTCAAAGAATGGTTTTGTACCTCTCAGCCACGCTTTACTCCAGGAACTACCAAACTTTTGGCCACATGATTTAGTGACCTCAGTAAGAACACAGTTGTTTAGTTGATCCACGTATCTATTTAGATTTACAATTAGGCAATGTAAAGGAATGGTTGTTATTAAATACATTTGAAAGTAAATTATTCTTGGAGCCAATCGTAAATAATAAATTAAATACATTTTTAAAGATTCAAATAGACAAACGTTAAAGATATTGCGTTTTCTTATTATGGTATTAAACACACTTTAAAAAAAACAAGTTGAATCTTTGTGTATCTCATTATTTGAAGTATATGTTTCAATGTAATAGACTTCGATAAACAATTTAAGCTTCCCATACCCCACTCGATCATATTCCTTTTACTATAGAGTGACGATTTACCAAAAGAATCCATTATCTTTGAAGACAATGATATTTGTAATTTGATGCGGCGTTTCATTTGAGACGTAAAATAAATTTAGTTAAAATATCAAAACAAAGCTGTTATCAATTATTTAAAAACTGTATACTAACGGGCAGATATCGAATGGCTTTCCAGTTGGGGTGTTTGTGACATCAGAAATGAAGGTTTTTAAGCAGCTTTCCCCAAGCTGCTCAACTTCTTGTTTCTTGTTTTCGTTGGTTGCACATTCAGAATCAGATAGGGCTAACAGCTCTGTGGGTTGTGTTGAATTAGATACAATTGTAATTCAAATAATTTGTTGTTAAATTTAAATAACTTTCTTCAAAATATAGTTTATGGCTATTAAATGATAATAAATTTTTTAAATAAAAAAAAATGTAAACAAATCTGATACCGAAATATTGTTTCAAATTGATTTTTGTATATTTGTCATAGTAGCATAAGAGAGGCAGTAAATCTATAGCACTAAGTATTTTTAAGTCCTAAACCTACCCACTTTGCCTTCTGGGCTACATATGAAGTTATTTACTGCAACCTGTCCTTTAAATTCATTTAAAATATTTTCATCGTCACACCAAGACTCGCTTTCGTCATAACAACGTTTGAATGTCTGGAACAATCTGAATAAATAAAACTGAATTCAATAAATATCATGTATTGAATATTAAGTTGTTTTTGTGAAACAAACAAGTTTCGTGTAAAAAAAACACCACAATAAGAGTGCTTCGCTACCTACCCTAAATAATATTTCTTTAAATCGATATCTCAATGGTCTAAAAAGAAATAATATAACCCCGTTTCACTATTTTCTTATCTAATCTATAACGTCTAGTGTATATTCGACCAAAAGATATTCATTTTAATCAGATAGCGATGGAGCCCACGAAAAGAAAGCCACACAAAAAATGATGAATGGCTAACGCCAATAAACTCCTCCGCTGACCTGGAAGGGAGACCTAGTAACCCACCAAGGTCTATCAAGCCCCTAGTACGTTCTAATGGAAGCATTAGGACCCCTTACGACCATCGGTTATGGGACTTAAAAATACATAAACTTAGAAAATGTGCTTGCCTTTTGAGTTTTACTTACATTTGTGTCTACATATCTTTTTAGAGAGTTGGTTTTCAACTCTTCTTTATTAAAAAAAAGCTAGTGACAAATTAAACTTTGAGAATGACCGGAGATTAGAAGTACAAAAAACTCACACGATAATTCGGAAGCTTGTTGAGGACATGCAGTTTCAATCATCACATTTAATTAATTATTAAAAATATTTTAAAATAAAATTAATCTAAAAACCATTTAAAAAAGAAATGAAAATGCCCTTTTCCATTGCATGGAAGTCGCGGGTCACAGTTTTTATAAAAGGGGTTCGCCAAACGAAAAATGTTGGGAACCTATGCTCTAGATGGTAAATGCAATCAAATATGGCTTTATTTCTTGGTCCATAAGGCATAATGCTTGTAATGGCAGCGATGTACTAGCGATTAGAATTACCTGTTTTTATTATAACTAATATAGTACAAACATAAATACTAAGCTTAAGAAGAAAAAAAATAATTTTAATTGTTTGACTTCTATTATTGCTCCACACAATTTTAACATAAACTTCTCGGGTGCTCTATTTTTAAATCCTTTATATTAACTTGTGGTGTCTGTTTGCTTGAGCCCTTGCTTGCATAACGAAAAAAGTTTCGATCAATTTGTAACCCACTTCCTCGTAAGTTAGCGAGCTGACATTTTGTAGGCAGTTTCGTGCCGATGATAAAAATGATGTTTCAAAATATCAGATCAATCGTATGTCCTGTAAATAAATTATTGAATTTTTATTGTATTTTATTTATCTCAATGTATCATGTTATCTTTTTAGAAAGAGTGTCGCGGTGCGTAATATAATGAACGACCTTTGTAATATTTTCCTGTTGCGCGATCGGTTCGCATTATATTAAACATCTTTTACGAGACACAGCTAAAATTTTGGATTGTTGGATTGTCGTGCGCTGCGTATTATAATGAACATTCTTTTAGTTATGTCTCGTATATAAATGATTTATACGCAAAAACTTTGTTTTTTATGCTTTTAAAAATTATTTAACGGTTCATGTGACTTGATTAACATTATGTTTAACTTCAAGATCATAATTGTAATTTTTTTAGTAATACTTTAGTATACTTTAGTATTCTATTCATATTACGTCTACTAACTTTGTGCCATTTATGTCATCTACTATATAAACTTACTGGTAACTACAAATTAGTATGTCATAGTTTGATAACACTTTTTGAGAAACTCTACATTGAATCAAATGATTACCTGAAATGTTCGCGAAAGAAATCTAATATAAATGTGCAAACCATAAAATGTCTATAGGCCTTGTCATAATATGGGCGGAAATCTATTAATATAAACATTTGGGCTATATATCTTTGTTAAGGTCAAATTTTATAAAATAATTATTAAAATATACGAGTCAATATGTAAATGTAGGTATATTGAGAAGAATTTATCTTATCAGTTATTTGTAAATTTTTCGTATATATAAGACAGCTTATAAAACTTTGAAAAGAAAATGCAGTTTCGTAATATTACTATGCTAACAATTATTGTTTTCAGAACATATTAATTCCACTGTATGTATGCTTAAAAACAATGTAAAATAAAATTAGAACATTACTCATAGAGTTATGAGGTTTTCCGGTTTTAAAAATGACAAGGCCTCTTTTTTAAAAAAAAATTATTTTTTTTTAAAAATTGTCTCAGCAGAAGAACTAAACGTGTTAGAATTTTCTTTTAAAAAAAGGAAAAAAGATTTCATTATCTTTATTTGCTCACTTACAGACGACTTGTATAGTCTACTCCTTACCTACAGGAATGGTATAATAACTGAACGCTACTCACTGACAGTGCTTGATGTGTTCCGACTCTGTAGAATTCTCTTTTTTGGATCCTGCATCTTTTGACTGCGCTTTCTCCCGTAAGGAACGACAAGCGATTAGTTCACTGCATGATTTACTTTGTTTGGACAATACGTCCTTCCTAATCGGGCTGCATTCTATGAAATATATTAAAATAAACTCAACATAATTCATTTTTTAAATTAAAACTTCTTTGTCAATTCCATTTTCTTAAAACATTTAGCTCTTATATCACCACTTCTCTTTATTTCCATTATAAATATTTTATATATCCAATACCCGTACAAAAATCAAATTATTTATCCATAACAAAACTTTGAGATTCCGAAATTTTGGAAATCATGAAGTTGTCGGCACAACAGAAAATATATCAAACATATTTCTCGTTTGTATCACAACATAAGATTTTATCAACATGAAATATTTTTTAATTGAGACTATTTGTAATTGTAGCTTTTTAACAAAAATATGAAGCTAGAGTTCGTTCAATGAAAATTAGTTTTAACATACCTAGTAATTATTTTTTAAGCATTTATTCCTGATTATTTTTAACTTTGACTATGATTAAAGTTCCTCTGTCGAGTTTAGTTCATTAAAATGCAAACAATGTCAAAATAAAATAAATTAAACTCACCACAACATATGACAGCAAAAGACAATGCGAGAAAGAATTGAACCATTTTCGTCTGGTTTTCTAAAAGAGATTCGTTAACTTGCGTGCAGCTGTTGGTTGACGTCTTTATAATCAAACTGTGTTCGTTCGCCCCTTTTTACTGACGGATATTCTGTCAGGGCCGAAGTCATTTTTGTTCCCATTAGCAATTTGCCAACCGCATTTAAATTTCGTAACCCTGACAAACTGCACCTAACAGCTGTATGATTGTATCTGCACCCAACAGCTGTATGATTGTATCTGCACCCAACAGCTGTATGATTGTATCTGCACCCAGCAGCTGTATGATTGTATCTGCTATCAACAGCTGTATGTTTGTATCTGCTATCAACCGCTGTATGATTGTATCTGCTTACAAAAGATGTATGATTGTATCTGCTATCAAAAGATGAATGATTGTATCTGCTATCGCCATCTGTATCATTGTATCTGCTATCAACAGCTTAATGATTGTATCTACTATCACAAGAGAATGATGGTATCTGCTATCAACAGCTGTATGATTGAATCTACACACAACAGCTGTATGATTGTATCTGCACCTTATGCAAGAACAAACACATACAAATTTTCATTCTTCCCGTCCGGAATTCGGGCGTGGAATGGGTTGCCTGAAGAATCCAGGAAAACCAACACTTTATCAACATTTAAATATCTAATAAAAATGCAGGACTAAACACAAACCATAGATAAGCGTAGGACGCAATAATGCCATTGGTTTTGATACGTATGATATAATGCAGGTGAGAGTCACTTATTTTCGTCCTCACTTGGTTTCTTGTTAATATTTACAACTGAAAATGTCTGCTCAAACAAGCATGTCGAGCAAAACAAGTTGAGTATTTTCTTAGCAAATGTTTGAATCTCTTGCAATCTCTCTTTATCTAGCTGACGGTAAAAGATAATGAAAGAAATCTGTTTTTGTCTGCAGCTACACTCAGCATCACTTTGCAAGTAAATGAGTTCCAGCTGCAGATTACTTGGAGCATTATAAGGGGCAACTGAGAAAGGTGAAGAAAAAAACCAACATTATGTCCTTTTCAATCTTATCAATAGTTGCTAAGTCCCCATAAATAACTCATAAACTAAAACTACAGTAAACTGAACATTCAAACAAAATGTCAACAACAATGACGTAACGTTCAGTCAGTTCATAGGGCCCAGCACCTTGAATGTTAATGTCCACAAGGCAAGGCTTCCAAAGTCCAGCCCTCGGACCAAAACCGACCCCGATGTAATTTTAACTGGTCCGTGACCTCATGTTAAATAATTAATTGACTGACGAATTATATCTGTAACGACATATGTTTAATAAAAGTTTAAATTGTGTACTCTTTTGAGTACGTCACGCAACTTTGGCTCGCAGAATGGAACAAATCTAATCTGACACTAAGCGACAATTAGAGGCAAAACAAGAAAAGATCGACTTTTCTTCGATGTCCTGTGATGAAAGCACTGATGCATCTGACACAGCACTGACACAGCACTACTTCTTTTTTTAAAGGAGTTAAAGATAGCATGTGTGTGAGTGAAAAATTGCTTGACCTTTATCTCTATAAACATACCTAATTTATCACATCGAGGTATGGTGGCTTTCTGAGCACAGTGTGGGTTCTGAGAGTTGAAGATCAAACATTTCTGGTCAAAAGCATGCACTGGCTGAGGAGTTTACGAACTATTGTTGGGTTGCATATCTCGCATAGTTAGCTGATATTTTTGAATATGTGAATAGTTGAACAAAGAATTGCTGGGGGAAATTTCAATGTAACTTCATATAAGAGATTGCAGCAATTGGGATTAAAGCTTTCATATTGGAAACAAATAGCAGAATGAAATAAGTTAGTGGCCTTATCAGAGTTGGCCTTGTACTTGGAAGATTGTGGCAATATAACTTTTGAGGTCGAGGAAATAATTATCACATATCTTACCAAGTTCAAAGAGCGGTTCACTGTTTACTTACCAGTTATTGATTTCCATAATGTCAGTTGATTAGTGTAGATCCCTTTCGATGTGACATTGCGGATGTACCAAATGAGACTCAAGGGTTGGCAGAGGCACTTCTTAAACTTCAATTCAATAATTAGGCTCATTTAGAATTTTCAAATAAATCTTATCTTACACATTTTTGGATGTCAAATGCTGCAAAAGCTTTCAACATTACACACTGGAGTGCGTCTAAATGTTGTTGTCTTTCACAACAGCGTATCTTAGTGAACAATGATTTTCCACGCTAGGGAATATAAAAACAAAGCTGCATATTCGATTTGAACACGAAGACATCATCCAACTTGCCCTAACGTCGAAATGCCTCAATTTTGATGTATTTTTTTTAAAAAAATGAATAATCGTTTTCAAATAACTGAATTGTAAGGGGTTTAAAAGAAGAAATATCTGTGTTTTATAATTATAAGTGTTGATATTTAATTTTATTAAATTAATTATTACAGTTAGGTTTTTTTTTAAAGTAAAAAGTAAATTTGTGTTTAGAAAGGCCAGGGCCGTTAGGCTTATAAACGTTATAAACATACTATTAGACTATAAACTTTTATAATTGTATCAAATAAATTCCACTCCCCCCGAATATGGATCATCCGTGTCGCTTTGACTTACAATGTCTTTGCAAAATCCCTTTCAGATTCACTTTTAGTAGGGGTATACCGGATTTCAGCTCCGGCTCTGGCAAATCCTGAATCCGGCCATTTTTAAAAATCCGGCTTCGGTCGGCCTTCACTTCATAAATCCAGCACTGGTCGGATTTCAAAAATTTGAATCAGGTACATCCCTAATTTTTAGACACTTGCCTGGTTTCTAAAACTCACAAGATGCTTTTTCAGCGGTGTCTAGCAGCCCCAAGTCCGTAGGGGTGTGGACGGCTTACGACGCTCCTCCAAACCCCCGAATCGTCTTGATAGGACCTCGCACTTTCGTGGGGTAATGTCTAAATAAAATTATATATTTTGGGGTAATGGGCAAAAAATTTCGCCGACCCCTGTCATATTAGGATCCTGCAACCGTTTCTGGACACGATCAATTTTCCCAAGTATGATGTTCCAGAAATTTAACCAAACTAGGAAGTTATAGTTTAATAAACCTGCCAGCAAAGTTTCTGCATCACTTCTGATGTCAGGCGTTATAGTTTCATCTTCTGATGATATTTCCAACAGCCCTACTAGTTAATCTAGTCCTTCATAAATAGCTTCTGATTGTTCACTCCAGCGTGTTTCAGACTCCTTCTTCACTCTGATTGGCACAACACTTTTTAATTCTTCCCAACGAGTTGTTGAACGAAAGAAAAAATAATATATACTTTCATCTGTTCCAAAAAAACGTGATAACAAAATAAATTTAAGTATAAACCAGTGGGTTGAATTCTAATGGTTCTAAACGACAGTTATCCTCATAGAGCATGAGGTTGCTTTTAGTGTCGTCTCTGTCTGTTCCAATAATAGAATCGCCTTTGTCTCCTACTGCTCCCTAGCCTCACTCCCAGCGACTCACAGTTTTTAAAAAAAACGCCATCAGCAATCCTACATTGTGGATGTGTCATTTGTTTATGAGTAGAATGGCGCCCCTTAATGCTCAATGGTGGAGCCAAAATCATGCTTAGCAAATGGTTTGTAATGAAGATATTTGCGAAGTTCAAAAATTCAATCTTGCAAAAGTATTTGGGATACATTAGTTTTCATTAAAATTAAAATAAATAATTAGTGTTAACACTCATTTTGGCGCCCCTTTGTGTGGCGCACGGGGACATATGTCCCACCCTGCCCCCCCCGCTACGCCACTGCCTATCAGATAAGGGGGATAACTAAATAATTTCAAAAATATCAGGTAGCAGTTTCTTCTACTTAACGTCTACAATATATACGACAAATATACAATTTAGAACTAGATACGTGAAAAGAAGTATTGACGAGAATAATCCATGACTTGACCTCACCGATGCACACATGTTAGAACTGAGTGGTTGAGTCAATATGAAAGGGATTGGTGTGATTGTACAGCTGTGTCATTTTGTTAATGTTTTTTTGTCTACTGCGAGCTTTTCAGGCAGTAGTAATAGTGACATGAAATACATTAGTAAAAATACTGGACCAAAAACAAAGGCCTGAGGCACTCCATACACTAAATGAGCTCAGTCCGAGAAACAACCATCGACAAGGTCCATTTGCAATATCATGGAGAAGTAGAATGTAAGTTTGAAGGTTTTATGAAGATTTTCTAAATGATCGACGGTTCAAATGCCGCTCAGAGAAGAAAGAAGATCAAGCGATTGTAAACATTTTAAATGTATCATAAGTTAGTGACTGCAGATATTAATTAGGTTTTTAAAAGATATATTTTCCTAACTTATTTGATCATGACGAAACGTTGTCATAACAATTTCATTAACCATATTAAAATTATATGGCATAAGAGTCTTAATTTAAAATACATGTACTGTAATGTATATATTAATAATAATTTTTTTCTTAAACAAGGGAAGTCATTCACTTTCGTTGGTAATTAAACTTCTATAAATTTTGTCAAAACATAATGTGACGTGTTTATTATTTTAAAAAACATCATATTTTGAATATTATTATTTTTATTACAATTAATCACAATGTAGCCAATATTGATAGTTTTTTCTTAAGATGTCACTTAATTTCTACTTATTACGTTTCAATTTCTACTTATTACTTTACACCCACACTGTGTCGATAAAAAAATTATACATAGCGTGAAACAGATCCTAATAAATCCAATTTTTACCCGCTGCCACACTGAACGACCCGTTGTTTTGGATCCTTTATTTTGGAAAACTTATACAGTAAATGTAAAAATTCCGACGTAATTGAGGTTACTTATTATAAAGTTACGAATAACATTTTACATATGTACAAATGGCTTAATTAATCTGTACTTGTAATTCAAATTTGCTCACTTATCTTTATTGTATCAGTGGCGTAGCTAAGGTTGGGGTCGACTCAATAACCTACATGTGGAAGAAAGTTAGTAGCCCCGAGGCTAGTGCTCTTCTTGGGTTTTCCCGGAAGACCCTCTCAGCTATCTGGCCCCCAAGGGGACGTAACAGCCGAGGAACCCCGCTTCTGAAGAGGCCACCTGGGCGTACAGGACAGATAGTCGAAAATGCCTCCCGCTAAATTGTGTCGCTTTGATCAGTCTAACCAGTGGCATATCTAGGGTTGGTATCGACCTTGATTAGTTCAATCAGCTGCGAAACTTCTAGATTTCAAGTGATTATCATAAATTGCAAAGAGGCATCAACAGATTT